>CM033643.1:118992722-119454624 GCA_019512145.1 Engystomops pustulosus | reverse complement strand
CCTCCTCATAATCACCAGGTGCTACAGAGGTGGCTGCCTGAGGCTGCTCCTGGGTGACAACCTCCATACTCCCCTGAGTGCTCTCTGACCGCTGAGGTGCCGGTACTGTCTCACCTGAGCCCTGTTGTACCTACCGCCTTGTCAGAATTTGCCCTGAAACCAAGGCCTCCTCCTCTAAGGTGTCTTCCTCCTGCACCATCTCATCATCTGAGAAGTCCCTGGCAATGTTATGCCAGGCCTCCGGGCAATCCTTGTGTGGGTGGCCCATCTCTCCGCAGAGGTTGCACTTTACTACTGTGCATATTTTGGCCACATGCCCGATCTTACCACATCTGAAGCACTTCCGTGGTTGCCCTGGGTAGAAACAGACACCTTTCTCTCTACCTATGAAGAAGGAGTTAGGGAGGTCTAGGGTGATATTATTATACTGTCTCAGCTTTACTAGAACCTTCCACCCTCCAGTCCAGATGCCATCACTATCTCTGTTCTTAGTGAGGTCAGACACCAGATCACAATGGCGCCTGAGCCACACCAGAATGTCCTGAGGAGGAACCGACTCGTTCCAAAAAATGATATTCACCACTACAGTACCAGGCCTGGATATGGGAACAAACGTAAACTTACTCCAGCCGTCCTTGTCCCTGAACCGGGGGAATTTATCCCAGAACCTGTCCAGACTAGACATGAGCTTAAAGCTGACATCATAGCCCTGTCTGTCTGGAAGGTTAATGACCGCCAGGATGTCATCTGGCGTGAACCCCATCTGGCTGCACAGGAGATCCCGCACCACAAACCTCCTATCCGGGTAGTTATATTCTTGTACATAGGGGGCAGTATTATAGTAGTTATATTCTTGTACATAGAAGGCAGTATTATAGTAGTTATATTCTTGTACATAGGGGGTAGTATTATAGTAGTTATATTCTTGTACATAGGGGGCAGTATTATACTAGTTATATTCTTGTACATAGGAGGCAGTATTATAGTAGTTATATTCTTGTACATAGGGGGCAGTAGTATGGTAGTAGTTATATTCTTGTACATAGGGGGCAGTATAATAGTAGTTATATTCGTGTACATAGGGGGCAGTATTATAGTAGTTATATTCTTGTACATAGGGGAAAGTATTATAGTAGTTATAGTCTTGTACATTGGGGGCAATTTTTATTAGTATAAAGAAACAAAATACATAGTACATTCCAATCAGAATTTAACAGAAATCATACATTTAAATAAATAAATGTATAATAAGTAACTTAAATGTCCATCATTGGTTAAAGGGAAAAGGATTAACCGGTTAAGGACCGGGCCCTTTCCCGTTTTTTCATTTCCATTTTTCACTCCCCACCTTCAAAAATCTATAACTTTTTTATTTTTACACGTAAAAAGCTAAGTGATGGCTCATTTTTTGCGTAACAAATTGCACTTCATAGTGATTGCATTGAATATTCCATGCCATGTACTGGGAAGCGGGAAAAAAATTCCAAGTGCAGTGAAAATGGTGAAAAAACGCATTTGTGTCGTATTCTTGTGGGCTTGGATATTACAGCTTTCACTTCATGCCACAAATGATGCATCTAATTTATTCTTTGGGTCAGTACGATTACAGGGATACCAAATTTGTATAGGTTTTATAATGTTTTCATACATTTACAAAAATTTGAACAAAATTTTTTTTTTTATTTTGCCGTCTTCTTGTGCTTATAACTTTTCCATACTTCGTTGTATGGAGTTGAGGGTGGTGTCATCTTTTGTGACTTTTGATGATGTTTTCAACGATATTATTTTTAGGAATGTACAACCTTTTAATCACTTTTTATAGAATTTTAAATTTTTTTTAAAAGGCAAAAAAGTGCCAGTTTTGACTTTGGACGTGATTTTCCGTTACTGGGTTAAATGCAGTGAAAAACCGTTATCATATTTTGATAGATCGGGCATTTTCGGACGTGGCGATACCTAAGGTGTTTATGATTTTTACTGTTTATTTATATTTATATCAGTTCTAGGGAAAGGGGGGTGATTTGAATTTTTAGGTTTTTTTATTATATATTTTTTTTTTAACTTTTTTTTTATTTTTACTATTTTTCAGACTCCCTAGGGTACTTTAACCCTAAGTTGTCTGATCGATCCTACCATATACTGCCATACTACAGTATGGCAGTATATGGGGATTTTACTCCTCATACATTACAATGTGCTGATAGCACATTGTAATGAATGGGTTGACCCGAAGCTACCATGGCGACAGATCACCGCTCCCCGATGACGTCACGGGGAGCGGCGATCCTCGGAAAGATGGCGGCGCCCATGCACCGTCATCTGTTTGAAGCCGCCGGCAGCTTTGCCGGCGGGGATCAGCAAAAAAACACCCGCGATCGGTGCCGGCACCGATCGCGGGTGTTACCGGTAAGCCTTTGCTGCAATATGCAGCAGAGACTTACCGGCTATGGAGAGGGCTCGGCCCGCGAGCCCTCTCCATGCATCGGAACGCGACCGCCGCCGTGAATACACGGCGGACGGTCGCGAACCGGTTAAACATAATTACAGGATCCATTAGTCCAGACATATGTTCCTCCGTAACTTTATGCTCCCCTCCTTTTCCCATAGCTCTATGCATCTGATCCATCTGAGCTCAGACATAATAGGGCAAATTTACTTACCCGGTCCAGAGGATCTCCCGAAAGTGCATTGTCCGACAATAATGCACGGTGCTGCGATTCAATAAGATTGTGCGCCCGATTTCCTGCATGTGTCGTTTCCCCGATCAGGTCCGCTGGAGTTCACCATCTTCGTCCCAGTGCATGTAAGTGCATTGTATGCACTACAAATTTAAAGTTAAATCCTGCGGTTTGTCTGAATCAGTTGGATCATCCGGTGGCCCACCCCTAATTTGTGTCACATGAAATCCAGCGCCGCTGCACCAAATTCCAATCGCATGTGACACACTCCCCTTCTAAATCCCTGTCTCAGCGGCGCAATCCCTGAAAATGTTGGAAAACCCGACTGCTCCAGACAAGTACCGCTCTTTACTAAGCCGTACTGACAGCCTGCCAACAGTGTCGAGGACAAACAGACTAACCTAGAAAACAAAATTATTGCCAGAATTTTCCGATCAACATTCAAGAGGGCAATCTGCCTCCAGTTCTTGATGTCACTGGGCTCCTTACCTTTGGACAGCAGAGTTAAGGAGGACACTCTCGTGGATGGAGGCATCAGGTGATTTTCTAGACAATTAGTAAACACATCCACAAGGATCGGGGCTAAGAGGTTTCTATAAAATTCTCGTTATACCATCATGACCTAGTGCCTTCTTCAGATGCAACTTATCAATGGCCTTTTTAACCTCCTCCTCTGTTATTCCTTCTGTCAAAGAAGAAAAATCCAAATGTCTAATGTCAGGTCCTCGAGTTGCCTCCAAGAATTGAGCCATTTTCTCTTTATCCAAAACCTTTTTTCTGAATTAACTCGGCTTAGTAAGATCTCACCACCTCCTTGATACCCTCCCATGATTCCTACAAAACAACCTGGGAGTCAGTGAGACCTGAGATCGATTTCTTGGCCACACGTTCCCGCCAATTTTCATACAGATGAGGGACGCCTAGTTTCCCGTAAGCTCGTTCAATTACCAGGGATGTGTATTGGCTGTACTGATACTGCTTTATTTCAGACTTCAGTCGGTCAATTTTATGTTTGTCATCCCCACCCGCCAAATACAGT
Source organism: Engystomops pustulosus (assembly GCA_019512145.1). Classification (NCBI taxonomy): domain Eukaryota; kingdom Metazoa; phylum Chordata; class Amphibia; order Anura; family Leptodactylidae; genus Engystomops; species Engystomops pustulosus. Next base: position 119,450,907 of record CM033643.1, on the reverse strand, counting down.
GACTCAAATTTTTTTCGCAGCTTGAGATACCGGCTATACTTACTCTTACCCTTCTTAACTGACAGTCTCTTTAAGAGGGACTTCCTCCCACCAGTCAGGCATGTTGTCATAGAAGTCTTGTCTCTGAAGCTAGTCTTGAAAAAGGGAGTAGACAGAGTTCTGGACATAGACATCATCCAGAATGCTGGAATTAAGCCTCCATAGCCCCCGACCAATATCAGAGCAGTTAGTGGCGCCTAGGTGAATCAATAAGACAAGATGGTCAGAACTAACAGTCTCTGAAGGACTCACAAATGCCATGTCAATCCTGGTATTTCTGTCAGCACATGTGTAGGTATACTTAGGTTTCTTCCCGTCCAGGGTGAATACATCACATAAATGAGCCTGTGATATGATGTTCCATAGTACTTTGGAGTCTCTGGCCACTGCTCTGCTTGAGGACCTGTCACCTGATGTCATGGTAACATTAAAGCCACCAGCCATTAATACAGGGATTTAGGTAAATAGATATTGCTTCACCTCATTAAAAAGCTCTTTGTCACTGTCTGTGGGCCATAGATGTTAATCAGCCAGAGCCGCCTACCATGGATGGTCACTTCCAGCACAAGGCACCACCCCATAGTGACCTCCATTAGCCTGTGCATGTTGTTAAACAGTATAGCAACCCCAGCGTATGGCTCCACAGCCAGTGACCAGTAAAAAGGATCGGACTGCCGCTCATGGTCAAGCCTCACAGAGAGCCTCATCCGTGGTCAGACGGGTCTCTTGAAGGAAGATGACATCGGCATCAAGATATCTGAGGTGGTCATATACTACCTGTCTTGTCCTTCTTACTTTAATGCTGTTGATGTTGCTAGAGGCAACTTTTAGAGAGAATCCTGCCATTATAATGATAAAGAGCAGAGCAGCGACCCCCATCATCATATGTCAGAGTCTCCCTGTCTACCACCTGTCTCCATGTCTTACTCAATTCACTGTGATTGGAGGTATTCTTAGTAGAACGTAAAACGTAGCTTTTATTTCTAAATTAAAATATAGGGACGAAACAGTTTCGTCCCTATATTTTAATTTAGAAATAAAAGCTACGTTTTACGTTCTACTAAGAATACCTCCAATCACAGTGAATTTATTAAGTCCAGGAGATATTGCCAAACTAATACACCGCTATATTACCATTCAGTGAATTTATCCATGTCTTACTCCACAGTGGTCTCTACAAGAGGGGGATTCTTTTTAGTTGGGGGATCCCCTGTGTCCCCCCCACACTCATTATCAATGTGCTGTAACTTGCGCTCATAATCAACATCTGACTCAGACAGAACATCATATCTGTTAGATAGGACCATGACCCCGGCATCGCCACTTGCTTTTCTCCTGGTTTTTGGACTAGGCTTCACTATTCCTCACTTACAGGAGGATTTATCTTCTTTCTTTCTTTTGTTTTTTTCCGCCTCCTCATATTCACCAGGCGCTACAGAGGTTTATGCCTGAAGCTGGTCCTGGGTTACGACCTCCATACTCCTCTGAGCACTGTCCGACCTCAGAGGTGCTGGCACTGTATCACCTAACCCCTGTACCCACCGTGTGAGAATTTGCCCTGACACCAAGGCCTCCTCCTCTAAGGCATCTGCCTCCTGCACCATTTCATCATCTGAGAGGTCCCTGGCGATGTTGTGCCAGGCCTCAAGGCAATTCTTGTTTGGGTGATCCATCTTCCCGCACAGGTAACATTTCACCGTCTCACAGTTGGTGCTAAGATGGCCGACCTACTCAGACAAGTTAAACTTCATCACTGTACACATTTTGGCCACGTGACCGATTTTACCACACCTGAAATTTATCCCAGAACCTATTCAGACTAGCAATAAGCTTAAAGCTGATATCATAGTCCTGTCTATCTGGTAGATTGATGACTGCCAGGATGTCATCTGGCGTGAACCCCATCTGGCCGCAAAGGAGATCCCGCACCACAAACCTCCTATCTGGGAGATCTTCGTTGGCGCCTCAGTTTTTAAAGCGCACCACATTCCTCCTCTTAAACGCCTGCCCGGACCTGACTCAACTGGGGGGGCTTTATGTTATAGGGGGAAATCCCATACATTGTCCGGAACAACCCCCTTTCCCCCATCCACCTCTATGTTATTCCCAGGTGGTTGCACATACTTTACAGATTGAACATGATGTCCACCAGTGTCCCCAGTCTTTGTTCCAGCAGCAGAATGGTCCTGGATCACCACATCACCCCGACACATAGGTACATGTCCACTGTCCTGCTGTGGCGTAGTGCCATCTGGTACTTGTGATGCCTGTGCATGCTCCGGCTGAGAGACGGCTGAAGACCTTTCCTTCTACTGTTTTCCCTCTTGAAACACAAAATTTGGAACGTGTTCCTCTCTCATCTGGACTTAGATGTAATGTTCTGTCTCTTTGCTTGTCTGGCAAAGCGTTCCTTATTCCTATAGGATTCAGACAGTGGCCCCCTCTCCTCCAGGACACAGTCCACCTCTCCCACCACCACTGCCTGTTCTTTGCTCAGTGAGTGCAGCTTAGAGTCATATAGTTTGCTACTCTCAGGGTGCGCAGTTTTTAGTGAGTACAGACAATCTATTTGCATCTGCAACATTTGTTTGTGGTGACTAAGCTCCCCCATTTTGCTTACCAGGCCCGAGATTTCCTCCGCCAACTGCAGCTCAGGCGCTCGTGTGGTCTCCTTCACCTGCCGTGCTGGTCTCTGTAGTCCTCCAGGCTGTGTGCATCCACATGTCTCCTTCTGCTTCACATTCCCAGGCTTGCTGCTTGCACTGGCTTTTGTCGATGTTTGCTCACACTTTGCAGGGACACTTTGTGGCTTCACAGCAGATCTGGTGCGGCCTGGACAGGCCATGCTGCTTACCACATCTCTCTGCTGCAGGTTTTCTTGCAGTGTTTGCTTCTCTATGGATGTTCTCCTCTGTCTGGGTGCAGGAGTGGGGGGCTGCACACCTGCTGCTGGTCTGACACTCTGCTTCAACTATGCTCCTCCAAGCTGGACTGGTAAGGAACTTGCTTCATTCTTTGCTGCACTCACTTCCTTTACTTCAACTTTCTTCATGGGATCACCAATACATTCATTTGGGGAGATTTATCTTTAGTCCTATGTAGCTTCTTGGCGTATAAATGTTGCAAATTGTTGCGCAAACATCATTTTTGCAGGTTTTTTTTAGCAAGAGTATTTTCAAAAGAACGCAAATTTAATCGTAAAACTACACCACGTAGGAGGTGGTTTATGTGGGTCCATTGCTACTACAGGGGGAAGTTATTGCTCAATTTTGAAGTTTTTGCTCAATTTTATGTTTGAGGTATCTGAGAAATTCCTGTGCAAATTGCAAAAATTAAGCAGATGTTAAACATAAGTGCGACTGGTGCAGTCTATTGGCATAGAACACACACAGCTGATAGGAAGGCATGTAACACTGCACATACACCCGACTATAAATCCAACTGTAGGAAACTTGCCAGTCTAACACATAGACAACTGCTCAAAATCCCAACCAGGGTGGCCCCGCCCTGGGCTAGCTCCAGATATCAGGAGCACAACTCACTCATAACCTCACCTCTAGGAGGCAGGATTATAGTAGTTATATTCTTGTACATAGGGGGCAGTATTATAGTAGTTATATTCTTGTACTTATGGGGCAGTATTATAGTAGTTATATTCTTGTACGTAGAGGAGAGTAATATAGTAGTTATATTCCTGTACATAGGGAGCAGTATTATAGTAGTTATATTCTTGTACATAGGGAGCAGTATTATAGTAGTTATATTCTTGTACGTAGAGGACAGTATTATAGTAGTTATATTTTTGTCCATAGGAGCAGGATGATAGTAATTATATTCTTGGACATAGGAGCAGTGTTATAGTAGTTATATTCTTGTACATAGGGGCAGTATTATAATAGTTATATTCTTGTACATAGAGGACAGTATTATAGTAGTTATATTTCTGTCCATAGGAACAGTATTATAGTAATTATATTCTTGGACATAGGGGGGCTTATTATAGTAGTTATAATCTTGTACATAGGGGGCAGTATTATAGTAGTTATATTCTTGTCCATAGGGGGGGCAGTGTTATAGTAGTTATAGTATTGTACATAGGAGCAGTATTATAGTAGTTATATTCCTGTACATAGGGGGCAGTGTTATAGTAGTTATATACTTGTACATAGGGGCAGTATTATAGTAGTTATATTATTGTACATAGGAGCAGTATTATAGTAGTTATATACTTGTACACAGGGAGCAGTATTAAAGTAGTTATATTCTTGTACATAGGGGGCAGTATTATAGTAGTTATATTCTTGTACATAGGAGCAGTATTAAAGTAGTTATATTCTTGTACATAGCGGCAGCATTAAAGTTATATTCTTGTACATAGGGGCAGTATTAAAGTTGTTATATTCTAGTACATAGGGGCAGTATTATAGTAGTTATATTCTTGTACATAGGGGGCAGTGTTATGGTAGTTATATTCTTGTACATATGCGGCAGTATTATAGTAGTTATATTCTTGTACATAAGGGGCGGTATTATAGTAGTTATATTCTTGTACATAGGGGGCACTATTATAGTAGTTATATTCTTGTACATAGGGGTCAGTATTATAGTTGTTATATTCTGGTACATTGGGGGCAGTATTATGGTAGTTATATTCTTGTACATGGAGGACAGTATTATAGTAGTTATATTTTTGTCCATAGGAACAGTATTATAGCAATTAAATTCTTGGACATAGGTGGCCTTATTATAGTAGTTATATTATTGCACATAGAGGGGGGTATATTAGAGTAGTTATATTCTTGTACATAGGGGTCAGTATTATAGTAGTTATTTTCTTGTACATAGGGGACAGTATTATAGTAGTTATATTCTTGTATATAGGGCGCAGTATTACAGTAGTTATAGTATTGTACATAGGAGTAGTATTATAGTAGTTATATTCTTGTACATAGGAGCAGTATTAAAGTAGTTATATTCTTGTAATATACCATAAAAAGTAGTTAGATTCTAGTACATAGGGGGCAGTATTATAGTAGTTATATTCATGTATATAGGGAGTAGTATTATAGTAGTCATATTATTGTACATAGGAGCAGTATTATAGTAGTTATATTCTTGTATATAGGGAGTAGTATTAAAGTAGTTATATACTTGTACACAGGGAGCAGTATTATAGTAGTTATATTCTTGTATATAGGGAGTAGTATTATAGTAGTTATATACTTGTACACAGGGAGCAGTATTATAGTACTTGTATATTCTTGTACATATGGGGCAGTATTATAGTAGTTATATTCTTGTACATAGGGGGCAGTATTAAAGTTGTTATATTCTGCTACATAGGGGGCAGTATTATAGTAGTTATATTCTTGCACATAGGGGGCAGTGTTATAGCAGTTATAGTCTTGTACATAGGGGGCAGTATTATGGTAGTTATATTATTGAACATAAAATGTTGAAATATTGTAGGTATATTCTTCTACATAGAGGGCAGGATAATAATGGTTATCCCCAAGAACATAGTATTATAGTTATTCTATAAACACAGTAGGAAACTTTTTTATTGTACATAAATATCATGTACATGGAAGCAGAATCAAACTAGGCATTTCGTTGCATTTAGAGTACAGTATTACTGTTAAAATTTTTATTCTAAGGTGCAGTATTATAGTACTTAAGCCATTATTTTATTTTTTCGAAACGCATAGGCTATAGTTAGTCCACACGGGGTCTCACTCTGGGTATTGGGGGGAGGGTCAGCTCTAGAGGGACCTGATGCATCTGGGGGGCCTGATGTTAGAAGGGGGGAAGTCACACACATTATCCTATACCCCCTGCCCCCCATCCACCTCTATGCTATCCACATCCCAGATAGACTGAGAGTCCCCTCCATCCCCCGACCCCTCAGCCACATCAAGATGTCCAGCAATGTCCCCAGTCTCTGCCACAACAGTAAAGTTCTCATGGGTCACTGCATCACCATGATGCAGGGATGGAAGTCCACTGTCCTGCTGCACAGTCTCTGCTGGGACCTGTGGTACTACAGCATTTTTATTCAGGACTGCTGCGGGGATCTGCGGCTGTTCTTGTGTCTTTCCCTTCTGGAATGAGAAACTTGCAATTTTCAATACTTGGGGTGACACTTTGTGGGGTGCATCTGGGGGGGAAGGGTCCAGCTTGTGCTACAGGGGCCCGGGGTGCAGGGTTACAGCTCTGCTTCTGCTGGGCAAAGCGCTCCCTGTTCTTATAGGACTCGGCCAGGGGTCCCATCCTCTCCAGAACACAGTCCATGTCCCTCACCACCACCGCCAGCTCCTTACTTAGTGCCTGCAGCTTACTATTGTACAGGGCACTGCTCTCAGGGTGCGCGGTCCTCAGGCTGTACATACAGTCTATCTGCATTTGCAGCATCTGTTTATGGTGACTTATACATCTCCCCCCCAATCTGTATACATCTCCCCCCGTCAATCACTAACACACCTCCTCCAGCAACCACTATATACAGCTCCCCCGCACTCACTCTTTAACAGCTCCCCCTGCACCACTATATCAGCTCCCAGCAACACTGTATAGGCGCTCCCCCAAACTCCTGTATACAGCTTCCCAGCAATCACTGTTGCCCTCCCCCGCAATTACTGTATGCACTCGCGCAATCCTGTAATCATAGCCCCACACAATCACTGTATACAGCTGCCCCAGCACCGGTAACAGCCCCACGCACCACGGATAGACGCTCCCCACCACAGCAACTATATAACAGTGCCCCCCGAATCATGTATACACTCCAGTAATCACTATATACAGCTCCCCCACATCAGCTATATACACTCCCCGCATCAATCACTGTCGACGCTCCCCACAATCATGTATACATCTCCCCCCAATCACTGTATTCGCCTCCCCAGCAATCACACCTACAAGTCCCCGTCCCCCTATACTATAACACCCCTATATCTATATATCCCCTATAATAACTATACAGGCCCCAATAACTATAATAACACCGCCCTATAACTATATAGTCCCTATAATAATACACCCCCATACTAATCACCCTCCCTATAATAACTAATACCACCCTCCCTGATAATAGCTTATCTACACCCGTCCCTATTATAAACTTAGATACCCTTCCCTATAATAAGATATTCCCCCCCCCCTATAATAACTATATACACCACCCTTTCCTACTACATACAGTAGTTCCTGATCTGGCGCTTCCCGCACGCCTACAGGTGCCACTTTTAACATAGTGCTGCAACACAATGCCTGTCGGACTCCTTAATCTGTCACCAATCCACTAAGGCACCCGAACACCCCCTATTTTTTCACCTGTGTTGATGCCCTATGCAGCTTCCACAAACTACCAATGTGGCACAGACCTTCATAAATACCTGTGCATTTACCACGAAAGAACCTACAAAGTCTAAAGAAAACGGTCGTATGGGGAGAGAACCATAAAATCATTACGTGGCCCTAAGGGATTTTTTGTTGTTCATATGAATTTTTGTATTTTTTTTAATTTGAGGTTTTCACATATAAATGATCTTTACTGAAAAAAGTTACTTCTGTTGTTTTTTATATTTTTATCATACACGTTTGCAACATTCTTTACAGTATAATACAATTATTAAATATTTTAGGTTTATTATAGATTTCAATTAAACCCCTTTCGCAAGCCTGATTCTATGTTGTATTACCGGCCTATGATTTTGAAGGTTGTTAACACATCCTGACTCTATGAAGCCACTCAAACAGAAACTGTTATTAGACACAGATAGATTGTAGTTGATAATCCTTTGCCAAACATCTGGACCTGTGGTTCCAAGGCCTTTTGAATCTTTCTAAAAACAATAATGACACATGTGGTTTTGCCAATTTTGTTATAGACCTAATTTTGTGAATGATCAATAATATTGAGCATGTTGAGATTTCCTCATTTCAAACGACCATCACGGCAATATTTCAAATTTCAGCAACCATAGGAATGTGTCCTGTGGGTTTTGTATTTCAGATCTACTACTTGATTTGGCCCACTTTAATTTTAAATGCTCTCAGAATCTTCCCACAGTTCCACTATGACAAAAACAAAATATGATAACTTAATAATATAATCAAAAGGAATTTAAAACCACTTGATCACTACAACCGGAATAAAAAAATCAGTAGAAGCTTTTTCCAACAAATTTTATGGTCCAACGTACAAGAAGGTAACAAAAACGGAAATGGAAATACCGATGAAGAAATTTCAGGTCATACTTGGCTTATTTGATAACCTTTTGAGCTAAGAATCTAAATTATAACGTCCAAATGTGCAAAACACAACTGATTTTAAGCACTGTTATGGTCAGGACTTCCTTCTTTAAAACCCCTTCGGACTCAGCCCTTTTGGCCTAAGACCGTTCCATTTTCAAAGGTCTGCCCTGTGTCTCTACCGGGCTTATATCTTTGTAACGATCCAAGATTCCAGGGATTTTGAGACGGCTGCCTCTTGACACATTGTAGCTCATATGAGGTTTAAAAATTTGGATTGATATCTTTGTGTTTAAGTTTGATAAAAACACTAATTTGGCAAAAATTTTGGAAAAATCTTTATTTTCAAGTTCTAAATTCCTCGTACTTTTGATGCAGATAGATACACTAGCACCCAATAAATTCATAACTTTGTAGTTTCCCAAATGTCTGGCTTTTGTTGGCATGTTTTTTTAAGATTCCACCCATAGAATCTTATGAGCTTATGTTATGAGGCTCAGAATTTGGGTGCCATTTTTAAAATTTTTTTGGAAATCACCCAAACCTAATATTTAGATGACCTGCTACTTTTAATTGAACTATGAAAGGCTAAATAATAGCTAAATTGTTTATGACCCCCATTATGGACAACTACACGCCTCAACGTATGAAAAACCACTTTTAAGAAGTTTTTTTAACCCTTCAGGTGTTTTATAGGGGTTAATTACAAAAAATGGAGGTGTGGTCACAATTGTAATATTTTTTGCAATACCTTCATTTTGTGGTGGAAAAATTAAACTCTTGTAAGGATGTAAATGAAAAAAGGCTCCCCCAAGTTTGATACCTCATCTCTCCCGAGTAACACAGTGATTACCCCAATAGTGGTGGTAACCTGCTTTATGGGCGCACGGCCGGGTAAGTAGGGAGGAGCGCCTACTCCAGATTCAGATTTGCTATGTCACAGATTTTGTCAGGGGCGTGACTGGAACCGTGAAAGACCCCACCGGAGAAATCCCGTGGGCCGATTGGTTTAGTGGCCGTGTGTAAAATAAAAACACATGAACTCACCTCTCCGATGCACCGATGCTGCTCCCCTTCTTGATTCAGTCCGGCCGACGCGTGACAGCTCCGTACGGTCCGGCGTCGCACAGACCAGATCAATCAGCCGCTTGCCGACGTCATGGTCTGTGCGACGCCACCCGTAGGAGGCTGTACCTGGGGCGCGGCGTACACGGGGCAGGGGCGGTACACTGGGGCAGGGGCTTTTACACTGGGGCAGGGGCTGTTCACTGGGGCATGGGCTGTACACTGGGGCGGGGCTGTATACTGTGGGCCCAGGGCTGTTACTGGGGCAGGGCTGAATAATGGCAGGGGCTTTACTGGGGCTCTGGCGCAGCTGTATACTGGGCAGGGCTGTCTCTGGGCTATGGCTGCAGGCTGTATACTGGTGCGAGCGTATATACTGTTGCGGTGGGCTGATACTGGGGCTATGGGCTTCCAGGCTGATACTGGGGGCAGGGGCTGTATACTGGGGCAGGGCTAGTCTGGCTGTATACGGCAGTGTCTTCTGGCTATCTACTGGGGCAGGGCTGTACCTGGGCGGGCTTACACTGGGTCAGGTGCCTGTACACTCACTGGGGCAGGGGCTGTACACTCACTGGGGCAGGGCTACTACGGGATGTACACTCACTGGGAGCTAGGGGCTTAATACCACTGGGGCAGGTGCTGTACACTCACTGGGGAAGGGCTGTGCACTCACTGGGGCAGGGCGGTACACTCACTGGGGCAGGGGCTGTACACTCACTGGGCAGGGGCTGTACACTGGGGGGGCTGGTTTACTGGGGCAGGGGCTGTATACTGGGGCTATGGGCTGGCGAGGCTGTATACTGGGGTAGGGGCTGTATACTGGGGCAGGGGCTGTACACTGTGGCAGGGGCTGTCACGTATACTGGGGCAGGGTCGTCATGCTGTATTGGGGCAGGGGCTGTCAGCTGTATACTGGGGCAGGGGCTGTACACTGGAGGATGTCTACACTCACTGGGGTCATGGCTGTACACTCACTGGGCAGGGCTGTACTGGGGCAGAGAGACTCATGGGGATGTACACTGGGGCAGGATGTACACTTGGGCAGGGCTGTCTGGCTGTATACTGGGGCAGGGCTGTCACTGGGGCAGGGGCTGTCACTGGGCATGGGTGACCTGGGTCAGGGGCTGTACCAGCGGACAGGGCTGTACACTGGGACAGGGCTGTACACTGGGACAGGGGCGTACACTGGGCGGGGCTCGGCGTATCGGGGCATGGGCTGTAAACTGGGGCTAGGGGCTGTATCTGGGCTATGGGCATGCTGGCTGTGTATAACTGGGGCTATGGGCTGGCCTATATCCTTGGGGGTCTGCTACTGTAATGGTAGCTATATTTCTGTACATAGGGCTACAGTATTATAGTAGTTAGTATTCTTGTACCTAAGGGGCAGTATTATAGTATGTTATATTCCTGTACATAGGGGGGGCAGATAAGTATTAGTAGTTATATTCTTGTAACCATAGGGGGGCAGTATTATAGGTAGGTTATATTCCGTTACATAGGGGGCAGTATTATAGTATTATATCCTGTACATAGGGGGCAGTATTATAGTAGTTCTATTCCTGTACATAGGTAGGCAAGTATTATAGGTAGTTATATCTTGTACATGGTGGGGGCATATTATAGTAGTTATATTCTTGTACAGGGGGCAGTATTATTATTATTTGCTTAGTACTCGGGGCGTATTATAGTAGTTATATTCTTGTGTCATAGGGGGCAGTATTATAGTAGTTATATTCTGAACATAGGGGGCAGTATTATAGTAGTTATATTCCTGTACATAGGGGCAGTTTATAGTAGTTATATCCTGTACATAGGGGGCAGTATTATAGTAGTTATATTCTTACAATAGGGGGCAGTATTATAGAGTTATATCTTGTACATAGGGGGCAGTATTATAGTAGTTATATTCTTGTACATAGGGTCAGTTTATATAAGTGTTATATTCCTTGTACTAGAGTGCAGTATTATAGTTATTCCTGTACAGGGGGGACATTATATTCTTGTCTTGTACATAGGGCAGTATTAAGTAGTTATATTCTTGTCCAATATAGCGTATTATAGTAAGGTCTTATAATTCCTTGTACATAGGGGCCAGTATTATAGTAGTTATATCCTTGATAGGGAAGTATTATAGTTAGTTATATCCTTTACATTAGGTCGTATATAGTACAGTACGGGGCAGTAGTATAGTAAATATATCGTAATCAAGATTATATATTATACATTCTTGTAGCAAGAAGCAGTATTATCGTAGTTATATTCTTGTACATAGGGGGCAGTTAAAGTTCTATTCTTGTACAGGGCAAATTTTATTAAAAATACAAAATACTTACTTGTATAGAATTTACAGATCAATACATTCAGCAATTACATTACATACTTAAATGTCCATCACTGTTTAAGGGAAAAAAAAATAACAAGTACATGATGCATCAGTGTAGACATAAATTCCTCCTCCATGACTTCCTATTCTCATCTTTTTCCCAATCTCTGGATCGGATCCACCTGAGCTCAGACCTGATAGTGTGACGGCAGTCATGTGCTGGAAGGTCTCGCTGTGGATGGAGACTCGGGTCCTGTTGTGCCAGTGGTATACTTAATGACGGTTATAATGACGTACATGTTCCCCCGTCAACTGTCCATTATAATGTGGTGTTTCCCCATAGGATCTCTGGGTATCTAAGGACCGCTAACGTGGTATTCTGAGCCTGCGGGACACGTCCTGCCATATCTACCTCCCGCCCTGGCACTCGTTGGTAAGTGCTTCCATAGTCTCCTCTTTTGTTGACATCCTAAGGGGTACAACGGTCAGAAAGACTCAGAAATTTCAAATTTCCTCTGACAAAAAGCTTCCCATGCAGAGACAACCAGGCGATGTCAAAGAATTTGGCTGGAAGCCTCGTCCATTAGGGCTTCAGGCTTTCCTGCAGGGTGGCCGTTGTGCAGTCCCTCAGAGCTGGCTGTAACGAATAAAGGTCCTACAGACACGGGCATAAAGGTCTTCCTGGTCTTACTCTCTAAAATGTCTGTCTAGCCTCCACTTTTTTCAAACACCTGAGACCAAACTCCAGATACTGGGGAGGACAGCCAGGAGTCCATTGGCCCCTCTTGAGACTGCCGCCTCGCCCCAAGACTCTGCAAGAGGCAATATCCAGTCCCTGACACTACTTACCCACAGGAGACCATTGTTGGAGTCCAGGCAACCAAAATTTACTTTCAGAAACATGGAGTCAAAAAATACCCTTGGTTTAACATATCCAGTCCACCCTCTCTCCTCTGCAGGTAGGTGATCCCTCTTTTAAACTGGGTTCAACCTATTCCCCCATAAAAGCTGGAAGAAACGGCTAAAGGGCCTACGGAGAAAGATTCTGCAAAGGGAAAGACGACAGAGACGTAGAGGAAGACAGGGACCAGGTAAGTCTTCATCATAGTAACCCTTTTCTCTATAGGCACCTCCAGTTCTTCCACGCTGAACCTTTGCATTTCCGGTTTTCCAACTTCTCTTCCAATTTAGTTGGCATTATCTTTCCCTCCCAAATTTACCCCCAAGGATCTTAATATGGGTGGAGGCCTTGGCGACTTTGGCAGATCAAAGCCAGGAGCAGTATCCAATGTCCAGAAAGCTTGACTCTTCTCAGGTTGACCAGAGACCCGGAGGCCTCTGAGTAACTTCTGATGACTGCAGATAACATCTCCACCTCATGAGCTCAGATATCACCACAGTCACATCATCCGCGTATAGGCACAACAGCACGTGGGGCATGCAATTTGGGGACCAGCACCCCCTGAAAATCACAACCCGCTGCAGTGATCTCAGGAACGGGTCGATAGCAAACACATACAGCAGTGGACTCAGGGGCCAGCCTTGTTCGCAACCCCTGCCTCTACCCTGAAAGTGCCCCCTGTCAACCATTGATCAGAGGAAAGCCTTCGCCTCTCTGTTATAAAGTTCTCAGCCAACCTATAAATTGTCCAGGATAACCGTACTTTGACAAGTGGCCATAGATAATCGTGGTCAACACTGTCAAAGGCCTTAGCCTGGTCCAGACCTACAACATATCTCCCACACCTCCAGAGCTTTACTCTCTCAAATCGAATGACTGCTCCAAGATGTTCCGCCCTTTTACTGTGCCGTACTGAAGCCTGCCAACAGTGTCGGGACAAACAGACTAATCTAGAAAACAGAATTTTTTGCCAGATTTTTCAACATTCAAGAGGGCGATACGCTCCATTTCTTGATGTCACCGGCTCCTTACCTTTGGACGCAGAATAGGGAGGACACTCTCATGGATGGAGGCATCAAAGTGATCTCTAGACAATTTGTAACACATCCACAGGATCGGGCTAAGAGGTCTCTTATTTCTTATAAAATTCTGCTTGTATCCCATCTGGTCCTGGTGGCCTTTCTTCAGATGCACTTACAATGGCCTCTTTAACCTCCTCCTCTGTTATTCTGCTGTCACAGGAGAAAAGTCCAAATCTCTAGTGTCAGGACCTGGAGTTGCCAGAGTTGCCAAGAATTGAGCCATTTTCCTCTCTATCCAAAACCTTTTTCTGAACTAACTCAGCATAGTAGGATCTCAACCACCCCCCAGGATACCCTCCCGGATTCCTGTAAAACTCCGGGGAGTCAGTGAGCCCTGTATCGATTTCTTGCCCACACGTTTCCCAAGGCTTTTTCTATGGATCCGGGAGCCCATTTTTCCGCAATCCTCTTTCTATACCTGGCGTGTAGCGGCTGTAACTGATACTGCTTTATTTCAGTCGGTCAATTTTAGTTTGTCCCCCCCCCCGCCGAATACAGTGACTCCATTCACTTCCGCAGCTTGAGATACTGGCTGTACTTACTCTTACCCTTCTTCACTGACAGTCTCTTTAAGAGGGACCTGATCTCCTCCTTGACATCCTCCCACCAGTTCACATCTTTTGTCATAGAAGTCTACCTCTGGAGCTGGTCCTGAAAAAGGAGTGACACAGTTCTGGACATAGACATCATCCGATTCTGAAATGAGCCTCTATAGCCCCCCCCACCCGGTATCAGAACGGTTTAGTAGCTCCCATGCAAAATAATAAGGCCAGATGGTCAGAATATGGGACAACTCTCTCGCTCATCCCACTTACATTCTCTGAGGACGTAAGTTTGGAGTCTCTGACCACGTGCTGCCCAGGGGCCTGTCACCTGATGTCATGGTCAACATAAGTCACCCGCCATTATCACAGGATTGAGGTAAATAGATACTGCTGTACCTTCGTTGAACAGCTGATTCTCTCTGTCACTGTCTGTGGGCCATATATGTTGATCAGCCGGAGCGCCTACCATGGATGGTCACCTCTAGCACCAGGCACCTCCCCATATGACCTCCGTCACCTGTGCACCGTCACGTCTGTGGTGTTTAACAGTATGGCGACTTCCGGCTCAACGCTCCACAGCAGTGACCATTAAGAAGGTCCAGACCGCCACTCACGCGCCAGCCTCACGGAGATGCCCTAAGGTTTCAGACGGGTTCTCCCTCCTGGAAGATGACATCAGCGTCCAGATATCTCAGGTGGTCATACACGGCGTGTCTAGTCCTTCTTACTTTATACCGTTGACATTGTCTAGAAGCAACTTTAAGAGAGAACCACCATTCAAAAGAAAAAGCAGAGCAGTGCCCCATCATCATGAGTCAGAGTCTCCTGTACACCCACCTGTCTCATGTCTGACTACAGTGGTGTCCACAGGAGGGGCTTCTTTTTAGTCGGAGGATCCCCTGTGTCTGCTTCACACTCTTATCAATACTTTAAGCTCTTGCTCATAATCCCCATCCGACTCTGACAGAGCATCAAACCGGTTGGTAAGGACCATGACCCCAGTATCACCACTGCCTTCCTCCTTGTTTTTCGGGCCTAAGTTCACTCCTCCTCAGGGCCGATTAGGTTGGTGGGGCCCCTGGCGCAAAATTGGTGGAGGCCCCCACTAGTGTAGCGGCATTACACGTCCTCCTGCTCACTTTCCACTCTCCCAGCGGTAACCCAGCTAATACAGCTGCCTCTCCCCAGAAACACAGTTACATCAGCCCGCCTCTTCCCAGTACACACGCGACATCAGCCGCCTCCCCAGTAACAACACAGCGCATCACGACCTCCTCGCCCCCGTACACAGCGACTACACCGCCCTCGCCCCAGTAACACCGCGACATAACCCGCCTCGCCTCAGTAACACAGCTACAGCCGCTCGCCCAGAACAGCCGACATCCACGCTCACCCCCAGTAACACAGCTACATACAGCCCCCCCCCGCCCCAGCGCCTCGCCTCCAGTAACCAGCTACATACAGCCGCCTCGCCCCAGTTAACACAGCTACATACAGCCGCCTCTCCCATCAACAGCTCATACACAGCCGCCCTCTCCCCAGTAACACAGCTACATACCGCCGCCTCGCCCCCAATAACACAGCTACATACAGCACGCTGCTCTCACCAGTAACACAGCTACATACAGCCGCCTCGCCTCCATTAACACACGCTCATACAGCCGCCTCATCCCCAGTACACGCTACATCAGCCGCCTCATCCCATAACACACTACATACAGCCGCCTCGCCCCCAGTAACACAGCTACATTCAGAGCCGCCTCACCAGTAACACAGCTACATACAGCCGCCTCGCCCCATTAACACAGCTACATACAGCCTCCTCCCTCCAGTAACACAGCTACATACAGCCGCCTCCCCCCAGTAAACACAGCTACATACAGCCGCCTCGCCTCCAGTAACACACACATACAGCCGCCTCATCGCCACAGTAACACAGCGTACATACAGCCGCCTCTTCCCAGTAACACAGCGACATGCACAGCCGCCTCTCCCCAGTAACACAGCGACATCAGCGGCCCTGCCTCTATCCCCATAACCAGTCATACAGCGCCTCGCCCCAGAACACAGCGACATCAGCGCCTCACCCGTAAACACAGCTACATACAGCCGCCTCGCCCCCAGTAACACATCTACATAAGCCAGCCGCCTCGCCCCCAGTAACACAGCTATACAGCCGCCTCAGCCCCAGTAACACGCGACGCTACACCTCCTCGCCCCCAGTAAACACAGCGACATACAGCCGCTCTCCCCAGTACACAGCCGACATACAGCCGCCTCGCCCCAGTAACACAGCTACATACACCGCCTCATCCCAGTACAAAGCTACATACAGCCGCCTAGCCCCCAGAATAGATATATATGACCGCCGCCTGGCCCCCGTAACACGCTCCATACAGCGCCTCGCCCCCAGTAACACAGCTACTCCGCCGCCCGCCCCAGTACACAGCTACATACAAGCCCGCCTCGCCCAGTAACACAGCTACATACAGCCGCCTCACCCCCCGTACATCAGCTACATACAGCCGCCTCGCCCCCAGTAACCAGCTACATCAGCCGCCTCGCCCCCAGTAACAGCTACATACGCCGCCTCAGTCCCCCAGTAACCCAGCGGCATACGCCGCCGTCGCCCACCAGTAACACCAGCGACATACAGCCGCCTCATCCCCAGTAACACACGACTCACAGCCGCCTCGCCCCCGTAACACAGCTACATACAGCCGCCTCATCCCCATAACAAAGCTACTACAGCCGCCCGAGCCCCCAGAAATAGATCTTATATACAGCCGCCTGGCCCCCAGTACACAGCTACATCAGCGGCCTCACCCCAGTAACACAGTCAACATAACAGCCGCCCGCCCCCAGTAACACAGCTACATACAACCGCCTCACCCCCCGTAACACAGCTACATACAGCCGCCTATCTCCCCCATAACACAGCTACCATACAGCCGCGTCGCCCCCGGTAACACAGCTACATACAGCCGCCTCACCCCAGTAACACAACGGACATACAGCCGCTCCCCAGTACACAGCGACATCATCCGCCATCATCCCCATACACAGCGACATACAGCCGCCTCGCCCCCAGTAACACAGCTACATACACCGCCTCATCCCCAGTAACAAAGCTACAAGCCGCCTAGCCCCCCGAAATAGATCTATATATACAGGCCGCCTGGCCCCCAGTAACACAGCTACATACGCCGCCTCTACCCCAGTAACACAGCTACATACAGCCGCCTCGCCCCCAGTCACACAGCTACATACAGCCGCCGTCGCCCCCAGTAACACAGCTACATACAGCCGCCTCGCCCCGAGTAACCAGGCTACATACAGCCGCCTCACCCCATTAACACAGCTACACACAGCCCGCCTCATCTCCAGTAACAAAGCTCATACAGCTGCCTCTCCCCAGTAACAAAGCTACATACAGCCGCCTAGCCCCCAGAAGTAGATCTATATATACAGCCGCCTGCCCCCATTAACACAGCTACATACACCGCCTCGCCCCCAGTAACACGCTACATAGCCGCCGCCTGACCCCCAGTAACACAGTTACATACAGCCGCCTCGCCCCCAGTAACACAGCTACATACAGCCCCTCGTCCCCGTAACAACATCTTTATATCTAACTTCACCCCTACCAGATATGCGTCCCCATGTAACATACAACCTCAGCCCGCACAGCCACACACCCATTCACTGTAGACATATATACATCATAATATACAAAGCAGTATACAAAACACACATCATATATATAATATATAAAGGTGCCCATGTATATGCTGATATATAATTTATGCGCGTATAAATACAGTATATGTATCTAGCATTATCCACGCATATCCATATATCCACAGTATAGTCCACAGTAGATGACCTTCCACAAAATACCTGTACCCGCACCTGTACACAGTATCTACACTGTACCTGCACCTGTACACATTATATTACACTGCACATGCACCGTTCCAGTAATACACTGTACCTGCACCTTGTACACAGTATTACACCTGTAGCCAGCACCTGTACACAGTGTTACACTCAACACCTTACCCGTATATACACGCACATGCACTTACACGTTATACCTGTACATGCACCTGTACACGTATGTACACTGTACATGCACCTGTACATGTATATACACTGTACATGCACCGTACAGTATTACCTTACTGTGCACCTATACACAGTAATACACTGTAAGGCACCTGACACACAGTATAATACACTGTACAGGGCACCTGTACACAGTATATACACTGTACAGGCACCTGTACACAGTATATCACTGTACAGGCCCCTGTACACAGTAGATACACTGTACGGCACCTGTCACAGTATATACACTGTACAATGCACCTGTACACGTATATACACTGTACTGCACCTGTACCGTATATACACTGTACATGCACCTGTACACGTATATCCACTGTACAGCACCTGTACACATTATATACACTGTACAGGCACCTACACAGTATATCACACTGGTACATGCACCTGTAACAGTATATACCTGTACATGCACCTGTACCAGTATATACACTGTAACATGCCCTGTACACAGTATATACACTGTAAATGCACCTGTCCCAGTATATACACTGTACATGACACTGTACACAGTCATATACACTGTACATGCACCTATACACAGTATATACACTGTACATCACCTGTACACAGTAATATCCTGACTGCACCTTACACATATATACCTGTACATGCACCTGTACAATACATTATACACTATTATATTACTCTACACTGTTATACATTAACCCTCTACACTGTATATACATATCCACACCTCTAAACTGTTATACATATATACACCTCTACCCTGTATATACATATACAACCTCTACCTGTATATCCATATATACACACACAAATCATATTACCAACATTTTTATGTCCTTACATTTCCGTTGACCGTCCGTGGCGGGTGTCGAGCGGGTGGGGGTCTTGCGAGTGCTTGTCGGTCGTGGGGTGGTGGGGGGACGGTCGGACTGTGGTTTGTACGTGCGCGCGCAGGGGGGGGGGTTCGCTTCTTTGGCGGGGGAGGAGGGGGCGGGGGGACCGTGTTCGGGTGGGTGGCGTTACTGAGGGTGAGTGCTTTTTCCGGCGTGGGCTGCGGGAGTTGCTTGTTTCGGCCGGGGGGAGGTGGGGCTGTGTTCAGCCGGGTTGCTTTTTCCGGCGTGGGGGGGGGGGGGGATGGTTGGAGTTGCGAGGCGGGTGCTTTTCTCGGCGGGGGTGGCGCGAGTACGCGGGGCTGCGGCTGCTTGGGTGGCCATGCGGGGTGTGGCGTCGTGAGCGGTCAACTTTGCCGGGGGCGTGTGCTCAGCCTTGCAGGGAATAGCGGAGGGCGGGCGCGGGGCGGTAGCTTGACCATGCAAGCGATGGGCGGGAGAGGAGGCTTTGACCCTGTTTCCGGGGGGCAGGTGCACTGGCAGTTTCCTGTGCCGGGGATGCGGCCGGGCTTCGGGAGATGTCAGCTCAGGAGGGAGGCCGGGGGGTGTCATCTGGTGGAGCCCCCTGGGGGCAAGATGGTGGGGGCCCCGGGCTAGACCCCGGGAGCCCGCCTATAATCCGCCCTGTCTCCCTCAGGCTTACGGGAGGACTTAATCGTTTTCTTTCTTTGTTTCGCTCTTACCTCCTCATAATCACCAGGTGCTACAGAGGTGGCTGCCTGAGGCTCTCCTGGGTGACAACCTCCATACTCCCCGGAGTGCTCCTGACGCTGAGGTGCCGGTACTGTCCTCACCTGAGCCTGTTGTACCTACCGCCTTGTCGAATTTGCCCTGAAACCAAGGCCTCCTCCTCTAAGCTAAGGTGTCTTCCTCCTGCCCATCTCATCATCTGAGAAGTCCCTGGCAATGTTGGCCAGGCCTCCGGGAATCCTTGTGTGGGTGTGCCCATCTCTCCCCAGAGGTTGCACTTTACTTACTGTGCATATTTTGGCACCATGCCCGATCTTACCACCACTCTGAAGCACTTCCGTGGTTGCCCTGGTGTAGAAACAGACACCTTTCTCTCTACCTATGAGAAGGAGTTAGGGAGGGTCTAGGGTGAATTATTATACTGTCTCAGCTTTACTAGAACTTTCACCCTCCAGTCCAGATGCCATCACTGCATCTGTTCTTAGTGAGGTCAGACACCAGATCAAATGGCCCTGAGCCACACCAGAATGTCCTGGAGAACCGACTCGTTCAAAAATGATATTCACCACTCATTACCAGCCTGGATATGGGAACACAAACGTAAACTTACTCCAGCCGTCTTGTCCCTGAACCGGGGAATTTACCCAGAACCTGTCCAGACTAGACATGAGCACTTAAAGCTGACATCATAGCCCTGTCTGTCTGGAGGTTTAATACCGCCAGGATGTCATCTGGCGTGAAACCCCATCTGGCTTGCACAGAGATCCCGCACCACAAACCTCCTATCCGGGAGATCTTCCGTAGCGCCTATTCCTAAAGCGCACCACATTCCTCCTCTTAAAACGCCTGCCCGGAGTATTGTGCGCCGTAGGTAAAGGAGGAGCGCCGCGGCTCAGGCGTTTTTTGGGAGGTTCCGACGGGTCTCACTCTGGTTATTGGGGAGGGTCAGCTCTAAGGGACCTGATGCACCTGGGGGGCCTGATGTTAGAAGGGGGGAATTCACACACATTATCCTGTACCCCCTGCCCCCCATCCACCTCTATGCTATCCACATCCCAAGAGACTGAGAGTCCCCTCCATCCCCCACCCCCTCACCACATCAAGATGTCCGCACTGTCCCCAGTCTCTGCCACACAATAAAGTTCTCATGGGTCACTGCATCACCATGATGCAGGGATGGATTCCACTGTCCTGCTGCACAGTCTCTGCTGGGACCTTGGTACTACAGCATTTTTATTCAGGACTGCTGCGGGGATCTGGCTGTTCTTGTGTCTTTCCTTCTGAAATGAGAACCTTGCAATTTTCAATACTTGGGGTGACACTTTGTGGGGTGCATCTGGGGGGAGGGTCCAGCTTGTCTACAGGGCCCGGTGTGCAGGGTTACAGCTCTAACAGAGCCAATCACCGCCAGGAGACTATGCACTCCACCAGCATGACGTGGTACGCTTAAAAGTCGTAGCAGTGTTGGCTGGCCAGATTTAGGTGACCTGGAATAGGACTAGTCCCTGATCGCCGCTGCTCGCATCATTTCTCTGTCTGGATACCGTTAGGGAGATAGCTGCTGCTGGTCAGGGACAAGCGTTAGGTTGTTCATTAGATTAGGTTAGGAAGGAGTGATTCTACAAGAACCCCAACAGCCATGTTAGGGCTACAATAGGTTATATTGTATTTTTTTATTTGCTTGTGGCTGGGCTTTGCTTGGCACTAGTAGTGCAGATATACCATATTGTGACGAATTTGCAGGGACTTGCGCACATTCTATTTTAGCTCTTAGAGGACACACATATCCATCTCAAACAACTAAGTGGGAAAATTATGAGGGTGGGGGGGTTAATTGAATTAGGCACAGTCTGCCGATTTTTTTTTTCAAAACTTAAAGTGACAGGCACACCACAAAATCAGTTGTGTGCTGTCAGGTAGGTTAAGAAAAAGGCAGACAAGAAACCCAAACGGCGTTCTTAGCTACAATAGCGTTAAATATATTTTTATTTGCTTGTGCCGGCCTTGCTGGCATAGTGGTGCAGCTAGTACCATATTGTGACGAAATTTGCAGGGGAGCTTGCGAACGTTCTATGGTAGCTATTAGTGACACACATATCCATCTCAAACACCTAAGTGGACAATTTATTAGGGGATTTGATTGAAATAGGCACAGTCTGCTTGTGCTTTACTTTTTTTTTTTTTTATAACTCAAAAGCATCAGGCACAGCACAAAATCCAGTTGGTTATGTTTAGGCATACAAGAACCCACCGGCTTCTTAGGCTACATAGTTAATATATAATTTTATTTGCTTGTGGCTGGCCTTGCTGCACTAGTAGTGCAGCTAGTGAAGAGGAGGACAATCAGGTGAAAATAGAAAAATATCAAAAAATATAGGCGTTTGATGGATAGGCACAGTTGCCTATTTTTTTTTTTTTAAAAACTAAAAGTCATCAGGCCACAGCACAAAATCCTGTTGTGTGCTGTCAGGTAGGTTAGAAATTAAGCCATAGGGAAATAGGATGCATCGTTTGTTAAAAAACAAAAACCACAAAAAATTTTACAAGTGACACTTTAATTTGGAAATGTGGAACCGAAGGATAGGGGTAGAGGACGAGGGCGTGGCGTCCAACTACTGCAGGGGTCAGAGGCAATGGGCCTGGGCGGGGTGAGCACCACCTGATGGAGGGTGCAGGGGAACGCCACTGAGCACACTCCTAGGTTCATGTCTAAAGTTACTGAGACCGGTGGTAGAGCACTGTGAGCCAACAGTGCGACAGGTGATGTCGTGTGAGTCAGTATCACGCAGTCCACCCATGTCACACCGAAATCAAGCACTCCTCCACCTCAGCCTCCTCCCCACCAGTCTGCCCCCTCCCGGAAAGTTGGCATTTGAACAGCATACTCGGAGGAACTGTTTCTTGACCCTTACCAGAGTCACAAAACCACTGTCCGGTTGTGCTGAGCTCTTTTTTCGATGCCAGGTTTCAACGGTCGCGTCTGGCGGGTTTGATATGACATGTTGACTAGTGGTAATTACGTGTGTAAAGAGGTGTTCGGACGATGAGGAGAAACAGTTGGTCAGACGTGGGAAGTTGTTGTCAGAGCAAGGAAGTCCGAGGGGGAAGCGATGAGGATCGGAGGAGATGAGGTGACAGACCCAAGCTGGGTTGATCGCCGGATGAACACAGTGCTTTGAGAGGAGGCTAGTCCTCGACGAGAAAACAGGTGGAAGAGGCTGGTGGGCCAGACGGAGAGGAGGCCAGAGATGGTGCATGCAGCGCCAATGTTTCACGAGTAGTGATCTCCGTGGCGAGGGCTAGATTTTTAAGAACGGGAGGTTCTTTAAAGAACCTGGATGACAGACGGAACGGTGGTGTGAACCTGTGACACCCAGGATAAGCCAGGGTTCCGCCAATAAAACTTAAAAACCACCAGTATGCGCAGGAATATGAATGCTAAAACCCCAATCAATGGACCAAGCCGTTCACCTCCGGCGGCACACCACTGCTCCTTCCCCTGTGTTCATCTGATGCCTCGGCTAGTCAGCCCCCTCCCAGGACCCTGACCAAACACCTCCCTGCGAAAATCAATCTCGACCCACGATCTCACAGGCATCCACCAATGTCTCCATGCCAGCGTTTTCGCTCTACATACCCCAGAAGCTGGAGCGCAAGAGAAGTACAGTTGCAACCCACCCACCGCCTAACCCCTCAACTTCCAATCTGCCAAATTACTTAGCATGGAGCTACTTAGGATGGTCGAGACCGAGGCCACTATTTTCCCGATGTGCGTCCAGCCCTGACCAGACGTGTAAGACAACTCATCCGTGGAAGAGTGATGCGGGCAGGAGCCACTATATATTGCTGACGGCACATTGGGTTTTAACTTGGTGGAGGCTGGGGACCGAGTCTGACACGGGGCGCTCTATAGATGACTCCGAGGATTGCGGGGCTACCTCGGTCCAGGTCTTCAGGCCTACATGCCTCCTCTCCTCCACCCCTCCTCCGTATGACCATCCGTGGGATGCCGCCATCAGTCGGTAGTCAAGGCCAGCAGCAGTGCCGATTACTACGCAAGCAGGCGTGTCAATGCTGAGCTAGGACCGATAAAGGCACACGCCCGAAGAGCTATTACAGGGCATCACGGCGCAGACTATCTGTGGCTGGCCCCGCTGAACCTGAAGCCAGGCATGATTGTTGTGACAACGGCCGTAACCTGGTGGCGGCTCTGCAACTCGGCAGACTGACACATGTGCCATGGCCTGGCCCATGTGTTAAATCTCATAGTTCAGCGGTTCCCAAGACATACCCCAATCTGTCTGATTTGCCCCGAGGTGCGCCGCATCTGTGCACATGTCAGGAAAGTCAGAAAGATGGATGCCCACTCCAGGGCAGCGAAGCGCCGCCGCCAACGGACCGCTCACCGACGGTTGTGAGTCGAAGCCCACGAGATGGAAGTGCACATTAACCATGTTATCCAGAGTTTACCAGAAGCGCAGAGCGAGTGTAGACTGCCAGATGTCAACTTCCACCAGAAATGGTAGTAAGGTCAGTCAGCTTCCTCACAGTCTAAATGAGGAGGGGACGTGGATGTCTGATATCTGTCCAGGTGCTGAGTAACTTTGAGTAGTCAACACAGATGATCAGTGCGAGTGCGCGCAATCATCAGCCTCACCATCCCGCGCTTGGCCTGTTGAGAAAACTCTCTGATCAGCATTGAAGTAAGAAGCTGCGCTCGTCACAAAGGGACGGGGGAAGAAGATTCCCTTGTTGATAGCAAGCACCTCCAGGTCGTTTCTCAGCGCATATCGGAGGAGGTGGAGGAGGACTGAGGAGGGAAGAGGAGGAGAATGTTGGCAGAGACAGAAGAGGGGAGCATGATCAGTCCTTCACTGTTACAGCGTGTATGGCAGAAGAAGGGAGTTGGAGGAGGAGGAAATGACGTCAGGACAGTGGGGGAGTGAATTTTGCTAGTTGGGAATATGGCCGATTTTACATGCTAGGCTGCCTATCCCGTGACCCTCCGTTCAAATATTTATTCCCGCACTGATTACTGGGTATTCACTCTCCTGGCCCAGGTACAAGCACAATCTTTCCACTCTCATCACTGGAGAGGAAAGGAGTGTGGAATACATGTAATACCAGCATGGTGTTGGGCCAAGCTTAAAAAAACAGTATTTCCGTCTGACAGCGCTAGCGGGCAGAGGGTTGACTTCTGCGGGACCAAGTGCAAGGGAGAGTAGCAAGCAGCAACTGTCCAGCACTGGCAGAGGTACCGCTTACAAGTGCTTGTTGCCTTAGTACTCCCCACACAACAGCAAGACCACGTCCCACGTTCCCCAGTCCCTCGGCGGTAGGGCTGATCGTTACAGAAAAGACTGGTTTTGAGAGGAGTACGTAATCTGCCATACCATCGTCCTAAATGACGCACCACAGCTCCCTACACTACTGGGTTTCAAAGCTGGAAATGTGACACGAATGGCGCGGTCGCCTAGGAGGTTCGTGCCTGCCCTTGACGCTGAGCGTGCCTTGTCTGAGCGGGTTTTACAGTTGGCAGGCTGGTGGCATCATCACCGATAGCGCACGCCTGTCACTGAGTTGACAGAGCGGAACGTATCTTAAAGATGGAAAAAGCTGGGATTTCTCGGATATTCCATTCCACCAGGTATGAAGGAAGCTCAACCTGGAATATTATACCCTCCTCCCTCCCTCATTCGCCTCCTTGTCCTCCTCTGGGTACACTAAAGCAGAGGAAATGGCCTATTTTTGACAGCGGCACCTGGTTTAGATATAGTACTCTATGTATTTGTAATTTTTCTGGAGGGCCACTACCGGCTCTGTTTTAAACAATTTGGGAGTGCCCATACAGGCACTACCAAAGGTAAGTCCCATAGCAGCCGCCACAATAGTCTTTATAGATGCCTCCAAAGATAGTCACATGCTACTCCAAACATAATCTCGAGCTGCCTACCAAAGGTCGTCCATATAGCTGCGCCATACATTGTCCCGTAGCAACGAGCTGTGTAGGCAATTTTGGGTTGTTTTCATGGATTCCACATCAAATGTTACACTTTGTCGCCCCCTGCTGTGTTATTATGCAAAACAAAAATTACTGGCAAACTTTTATATTACCGATTTAGATTTTTCTGTCTTCAAAAGTCGTCTTAGACGCCGGTATATACGGTAGGTAATATTTCTACAAAGCAGTAAGGTGGGCCCCTAACATCAATTTCACTGGTAGGCTCTAGGCACCCCAGTCCGACCCTGCACCCAAACACGAAGTGCAATGTGTCATGCGAAAACAATCTCAAAATCACCTGGATGTGTTAAAGCATTCCAAAGATATAACCACTTATAATGACACCTGTCAGATTTGGTTTGTGTCATTTGGTTTGTGTGCAAAATATTATGGGGTTAAACCAAAAAAATAATTTAACTAGAGATGAGCAAACACACTCGTCTGAGCTTGATGCTCGTTCGAGCATTAGCGTACTCGAAACTGCTCGTTGCTCGGACGGATATTTCGCCAGCTTGAGAAAAGCCATCTCCCGCCGTTTTGATTTTTGGCGGCCAGAAACAGAGCCAATTACAAGCCACAACCAGAACTCTGCCACTCCCCCCAGATGACTGGTACACTACACGTCGATAGCAGTGATGGCCTGGGCCTGATCAGGTGACCCTAACATAGACTAGACCCCCGCCCTAGCCCCTGCCTCGCGTGCCTCGCATCATCATATTCCCGGTCCCCCCGGATGCTGTTTGGGAAAAAGCAGCTGCTGCTGCAAAACAGGCAGGGCCGCATCTGCCAAGAGGCGAGATGAACACCTCGCTTCAGGCCGCGAATGCGGGTCCCTGTAAAGGCGATTCGAATTCGCCGCTTGTAAATGGGCGATTCTGGCGTCCCATTAACGCCCCGAATCGCCCACCAGCTAATAAACGCGCGCTGTCCTCTTTAAGACACAAGGCGCGATTTTTATATAATGCTGACGACGCAGTCCAGCAGCGCCTTCCGGCAACTGCGTCCGCCTCCGTTCTAAGCGGTGACAACAACAATCAAGACAAACGGCGCCATGACTCATGGCGCGGCGCCTGTGTCACTGTGCGGAACCCCCGCGTCTCACACAGGAAGAGACCGACGCGTCGCCACACCCGTAGCCGCGGCGAGAAACACAGCTGCTGCAGGTGATTAGATTTTTATATTATTTTTCCATGTATTTAATTAATTGTGGCTAATAATTATACTGCGGTGGGGGGGGCTTATATACATATGGTGCCCCAAGAATATTTTAACCTATTTTAAACTGGGGGGGGGGGTTCATGGATGATCGCCATTTCTTTTATTTGGGGCTATAATTATTATTGTCTCTTTTTACTACTAGGCGGATGGCAATATATAATTCTATAATTATTTGGGGCTATAATACCGTAATTATTTTATACGGGAATGCTATATATATATAATTTGGGGCTATGATTGTTTAATTACTAGGGGGTGGCTAATAGATATCATATGGGGATGGGGGGGCCAGAATTATTTATTACTAGGGTGGGGGTGGTGGGTTCCGTAGATTTTATCTGGGGATTTGGAGCTTAATTATTTTATACTGGGGGGGGTGGGTACTGGGGGGTCTATAGAATTTATTTTGGGGACCTATAATTATTGTAAATATATACTGGGGGGATTGCTATATTAATTATTGTATTTTGGGACTATATAATTATTTATACTGGGGGGGATAACTGGGTGGGGGGGATGCTAATAGATATTATTTGGGGCTATAATTATTATACACTTGGGGGGATGCTATAGATATATCTGGGGCGTAATGCTTTTATACTGGGGGGGGGGTCGCTATAGATATTAACTTGGGTTGGGGCTAATATTATTTTATACTGGGGGGGTGGGGGGTGAATCCTGGGGGGATTCTCTCGATATGATTTTTGGGGCTAATTATTTTTAATGTGGGGGATGCTATCAAGATATTAATTTGGGGCTAAATAATGATTTTAATACTCGTGACGGCGGAGCTTCTGCTGGGCAAAGCGCTCCCTGTTCTTATAGGACTCGGCCAGGGGTCCCATCCTCTCCAGAACACAGTCCATGTCCCTCACCACCACCGCCAGCTCCTTACTTAGTGCCTGCAGCTTACTATTGTACAGGGCACTGCTCTCAGGGTGAGCGGTCCTCAGGCTGTACATACAGTCTATCTGCATTTGCAGCATCTGTTTATGGTGACTAAGCTCCCCCATCCTCCTTACCAGTGCCGGGATCTCCTCCGCCATCTGCAGCTCAGGCGCTCGGGTGGTCTCCTTCACCTGCCGTGCTGGTCGCTGTAGTCCTCCAGGCTGCCTGGGTGTAACCATCTCCTGGCTTGGCTTCTCAGCTTTGCTGCCTGTAATGGCCGGGCCTGAGACTGAGGCTGGATCACTCTGTGCAGAGACACTTAGCGGCTTTGCTGCTGACCTGGTGCGGCCTGTGCAGGCCATGCTGGATACAACCTCTCTCTGCTGCAGGTTTTCTTGCAGGGTTTGTCTTTCCAGGGATCTTCTCCTCTGTCTGGGTGCAGGAGTGGGGGGCTGTGCACCTGCTGCCTGACCTGTACTCAGCTGCTTCATTATCTGTGCTCCATGCTGGCCGGGCTGGGATCTGCCTTCACTTTCACTCACTTTCTTTTCTTCTTTCTTCATAACACGTGGGTCACTCACAAACTGGCTGTTGTTCTGCTGGCAGCTAACTCTGGGATTTACATCCCCATCAGATGTTGTAAGGGAGATTTCTCCCGGTGTAGGCCTGGAAGCCTGGGCCTTGCTTGTAGAAGTTCCCCACCCAGGGTGGCCCCGTCCTGGGCTTTCTCCAGGCATTAGGAGACTTCAGGAGCTCAGCTCTAACACAACCTCCCAGCAAGGGGGCAGTATTATAGTAGTTATATTCTTGTACATAGGAGGCAGTATTATAGTAGTTATATTCCTGTACATAGGGGGGCAGTATTATAGTAGTTATATTCTTGTACATAGAGGACAGTATTATACATCTCCCCCCCAATCTGTATACATCTCCCCCCGTCAATCACTAACACACCTCCTCCAGCAACCACTATATACAGCTCCCCCGCACTCACTCTTTAACAGCTCCCCCTGCACCACTATATCAGCTCCCAGCAACACTGTATAGGCGCTCCCCCAAACTCCTGTATACAGCTTCCCAGCAATCACTGTTGCCCTCCCCCGCAATTACTGTATGCACTCGCGCAATCCTGTAATCATAGCCCCACACAATCACTGTATACAGCTGCCCCAGCACCGGTAACAGCCCCACGCACCACGGATAGACGCTCCCCACCACAGCAACTATATAACAGTGCCCCCCGAATCATGTATACACTCCAGTAATCACTATATACAGCTCCCCCACATCAGCTATATACACTCCCCGCATCAATCACTGTCGACGCTCCCCACAATCATGTATACATCTCCCCCCAATCACTGTATTCGCCTCCCCAGCAATCACACCTACAAGTCCCCGTCCCCCTATACTATAACACCCCTATATCTATATATCCCCTATAATAACTATACAGGCCCCAATAACTATAATAACACCGCCCTATAACTATATAGTCCCTATAATAATACACCCCCATACTAATCACCCTCCCTATAATAACTAATACCACCCTCCCTGATAATAGCTTATCTACACCCGTCCCTATTATAAACTTAGATACCCTTCCCTATAATAAGATATTCCCCCCCCCCTATAATAACTATATACACCACCCTTTCCTACTACATACAGTAGTTCCTGATCTGGCGCTTCCCGCACGCCTACAGGTGCCACTTTTAACATAGTGCTGCAACACAATGCCTGTCGGACTCCTTAATCTGTCACCA
The DNA here is from genome assembly GCA_019512145.1 of Engystomops pustulosus. Taxonomy (NCBI): domain Eukaryota; kingdom Metazoa; phylum Chordata; class Amphibia; order Anura; family Leptodactylidae; genus Engystomops; species Engystomops pustulosus. The sequence goes on along the minus strand of CM033643.1, from coordinate 119,421,145 downwards.
ATCCACTAAGGCACCCGAACACCCCCTATTTTTTCACCTGTGTTGATGCCCTATGCAGCTTCCACAAACTACCAATGTGGCACAGACCTTCATAAATACCTGTGCATTTACCACGAAAGAACCTACAAAGTCTAAAGAAAACGGTCGTATGGGGAGAGAACCATAAAATCATTACGTGGCCCTAAGGGATTTTTTGTTGTTCATATGAATTTTTGTATTTTTTTTAATTTGAGGTTTTCACATATAAATGATCTTTACTGAAAAAAGTTACTTCTGTTGTTTTTTATATTTTTATCATACACGTTTGCAACATTCTTTACAGTATAATACAATTATTAAATATTTTAGGTTTATTATAGATTTCAATTAAACCCCTTTCGCAAGCCTGATTCTATGTTGTATTACCGGCCTATGATTTTGAAGGTTGTTAACACATCCTGACTCTATGAAGCCACTCAAACAGAAACTGTTATTAGACACAGATAGATTGTAGTTGATAATCCTTTGCCAAACATCTGGACCTGTGGTTCCAAGGCCTTTTGAATCTTTCTAAAAACAATAATGACACATGTGGTTTTGCCAATTTTGTTATAGACCTAATTTTGTGAATGATCAATAATATTGAGCATGTTGAGATTTCCTCATTTCAAACGACCATCACGGCAATATTTCAAATTTCAGCAACCATAGGAATGTGTCCTGTGGGTTTTGTATTTCAGATCTACTACTTGATTTGGCCCACTTTAATTTTAAATGCTCTCAGAATCTTCCCACAGTTCCACTATGACAAAAACAAAATATGATAACTTAATAATATAATCAAAAGGAATTTAAAACCACTTGATCACTACAACCGGAATAAAAAAATCAGTAGAAGCTTTTTCCAACAAATTTTATGGTCCAACGTACAAGAAGGTAACAAAAACGGAAATGGAAATACCGATGAAGAAATTTCAGGTCATACTTGGCTTATTTGATAACCTTTTGAGCTAAGAATCTAAATTATAACGTCCAAATGTGCAAAACACAACTGATTTTAAGCACTGTTATGGTCAGGACTTCCTTCTTTAAAACCCCTTCGGACTCAGCCCTTTTGGCCTAAGACCGTTCCATTTTCAAAGGTCTGCCCTGTGTCTCTACCGGGCTTATATCTTTGTAACGATCCAAGATTCCAGGGATTTTGAGACTGTGGCCCTCTTGACACATTGTAGCTCACAATGAGGTTTAAAAATTTTGGATGATATCTTTGTGTTTAAGTTATGATAAAAACTAAATTTGGCAAAAATTTGGTAAATTCTTTATTTTCAAGTTCTAACTTCTCGTACTTTTGATGCAGATAGCATACACTAGCACCCAATAAATTCATAACTTTGTATTTCCCAAATGTCCTGGCTGTATTGTTGGCATGTGTTTTTTAAGATTCCATCCATAGAATCTTATGAGCTTATGTTATGAGGCTCAGAATTTGGGTGCCATTGTTTTAAAATTTTTGTTGGAAATCACCAAACACTAATAGTTAGATGGACCTGCTGACACTTTTAATTGAACTAATGAAAGGCCTAAATTAATAGCTAAATTGTTTATGACCCCATTAGGACACTACACGACTCTCAACGTATGAAAAAAACCACTTTAAGAAGTTTTTTACCCCTTTAGGTGTTTTATAGGGGTTAAACAAAAATGGAGGTGTGTCTACAAATTGGAATATTTTTTGACAATACTTCATTTTGGTGTGGAAAATTAAACATCTTGTAAGGATTAAATGAAAAAAGGCTCCCCAAGTTTGATACCTCAATCTCTCCCGAGTACACGTCGATTACCCCAGTGTGTGGTAACCCTGCTTTATGGGCGCACGGCCGGGTATAGTAAGGGAGAGCGCTCTCACTCCAGATTCAGATTTTGCTAATGTCACAGATTTGTCAGGGGCGGACTGACCGCTGAAAAGCCCCACCGGAGAATCCCGGTGGCGCCGATTGGTTTAGTGGCCGTGTGTAAAATAAAAACACATGAACTCACCTCTCCGATGCACCGATGCTGCTCCCCTTCTTGATTCAGTCCGGCCGCGGTGACAGCTCCGTACGGTCCGGCGTCGCACAGACCAGAACAATCAGCCGCTTGCCGACGTCATGGTCTGTGCGACGCCAGCCCGTAGGAGGCTGTACCTGGGGCGCGGCGTACACGGGGCAGGGGCGGTACACTGGGGCAGGGGCTTTTACACTGGGGCAGGGGCTGTTCACTGGGGCATGGGCTGTACACTGGGGCGGGGCTGTATACTGTGGGCCCGGGCTGTTACTGGGGCAGGGCTGAATAATGGCAGGGGCTTTACTGGGGCTCTGGCGCAGCTGTATACTGGGCAGGGCTGTCTCTGGGCTATGGCTGCAGGCTGTATACTGGTGCGGCGTATATACTGTTGCGGTGGGCTGATACTGGGGCTATGGGCTTCCAGGCTGATACTGGGGGCAGGGGCTGTATACTGGGGCAGGGCTCGTCTGGCTGTATACGGCAGTGTCTTCTGGCTATCTACTGGGGCAGGGCTGTACCTGGGCGGGCTTACACTGGGTCAGGTGCCTGTACACTCACTGGGGCAGGGGCTGTACACTCACTGGGGCAGGGCTCTCGGCATGACACTCACTGGGGCTAGGGGCTTAAATACGCACTGGGGCAGGTGCTGTACACTCACTGGGGAAGGGCTGTGCACTCACTGGGGCAGGGCGGTACACTCACTGGGGCAGGGGCTGTACACTCACTGGGCAGGGGCTGTACACTGGGGGGGCTGTACTGGGGCAGGGGCTGTATACTGGGGCTATGGGCTGGCGAGGCTGTATACTGGGGTAGGGGCTGTATACTGGGGCAGGGGCTGTACACTGTGGTCAGGGGCTGTCACGTATACGGGGCAGGGTCGTCATGCTGTATTGGGGCAGGGGCTGTCAGCTGTATACTGGGGCAGGGGCTGTACACTGGAGGATGTCTACACTCACTGGGGTCATGGCTGTACACTCACTGGGCAGGGCTGTACTGGGGCAGAGAACTCATGGGGGATGTTACACTGGGGCAGGATGTACACTTGGGCAGGGCTGTCTGGCTGTATACTGGGGCAGGGCTGTCACTGGGGCAGGGGCTGTCACTGGGCATGGGTGACCTGGGTCAGGGGCTGTACCAGCGGACAGGGCTGTACACTGGGACAGGGCTGTACACTGGGACAGGGGCGTACACTGGGCGGGGCTCGGCGTCATCGGGGCATGGGCTGTAACTGGGGCTAGGGGCTGTATCTGGGCTATGGGCTGCTGGCTGTGTATAACTGGGGCTATGGGCTGGCCTATATCCTTGGGGGTCTGCTACTGTAATGGTAGCTATATTTCTGTACACTAGGGCTACAGTATTATAGTAGTTAGTATTCTTGTACCTAAGGGGCAGTATTATAGTATGTTATATTCCTGTACATAGGGGGGGCAGATAAGTATTAGTAGTTATATTCTTGTAACCATAGGGGGGCAGTATTAGTAGGTAGGTTATATTCCGTTACATAGGGGGCAGTATTATAGTATTATATCCTGTACATAGGGGGCAGTATTATAGTAGTTATATTCCTGTACATAGGTAGGCAAGTATTATAGTGTAGTTATATCTTGTACATGTGGGGGCATATTATAGTAGTTATATTCTTGTACAGGGGGCAGTATTATTATTATTTTCTTAGTACTCGGGGCGTATTATAGTAGTTATATTCTTTGTCATAGGGGGCAGTATTATAGTAGTTATATTCCTGAACATAGGGGGCAGTATTAATAGTAGTTATATATCCTGTACATAGGGGCAGTCTTATAGTAGTTATATGCTGTCATAGGGGGCAGTATTATAGTAGTTATATTCTTACATATAGGGGGGCAGTATTATAGGAGTTATATCTTGTACATAGGGGGCGTGATTATAGTAGTTATAGTTCTTGTACTAGGGTCAGTTTATATATAAGTGTTATATTCCTTGTACTAGATGTGCAGTATTATAGTTTATTCCTGTACGGGGGCATTATATTCTTGTTTGTACATAGGGCAGTATTAAGTAGTTATATTCTTGTCCAATATAGCGTATTATAGTAAGATTTATAATTCCTTGTACATAGGGGCCAGTATTATAGTAGTTATATCCTTGATAGGGAAGTATTATAGTTAGTTATATCCTTTACATTAGGTCGTATATAGTACAGTACGGGGCAGTAGTATAGTAAATATATCGTAATCAAGATTATATATTATACCTTCTTGTATCAAGAAGCAGTATTATCGTAGTTATATTCTTGTACATAGGGGGCAGTTATAATTCATTCTTGTACGGGCAAATTTTATAGTAAATAACAAAATATTACTTGTAAGAATTTCAGATCAATACATTCAGAATTACATTACATACCTTAAAGTCCATCACTGTTTAAGGGAAAAAAAAATAACCAAGTTACATGATGCATCAGTGTAGACATAAATTCTCCTCATGACTTCCTATTCTCATCTTTTTTCCCAATCTCTAGGATCGGATCCACCTGAGCTCAGACCTGATGAGTGTGACGCAGTCATGTGCTGGAAGGTCTCGCTGTGGATGGAGACTCGGGTCCTGTTGTGCCAGTGGTATACTTAATGACGGTTATAATGACGTTACATGTTCCCCCGTCAAATGTCCATTATAATGTGGTGTTTCCCCATAGGATCTCTGGGTATCTAAGAGACCGCAACGTGGTATTCTGAGCCTGCGGGACACGTCCTGCCATATCTACCTCCCGCCCTGGCACTCGGTTGGTAAGTGCTTCCATCAGTCTCCTCTTGTGACATCCTAAGGGGTACAACGGTCAGAAAGACTCCGAAATTTCAAATTTCCTCTGACAAAAAGCTTCCCATGCAGAGACAACCAGGCGATGTCAAAGAATTTGGCTGGAAGCCTCGGTCCATTAAGGAGCTTCAGGCTTTCCTGCAGGGTGGCCGTTGTGCAGTCCCTCAGAGCTGGCTGTAACGATAAAAGGTCCTACAGACACGGGCTAAAGGTCTTCCTGTCTTACTCTCTAAAATGTCTGTCTAGCCTCCACTTTTTCAAACACCTGAGACCAAACTCCAGATACTGGGGAGGACAGCCAGGAGTCCATTGGCCCCTCTTGAGACTGCCGCCTCGCACCCAAACTCTGCAAGAGGCAATATCCAGTCCCTGACACTACTTACCCACAGGAGACCATTGTTGTGAGTCAGGCAACCAAATTTACTTTCAGAAACATGGAGTCAAAAATACCCTTGGTTTAACATATCCAGTCCACCCTCTCTCCTCTGCAGGTAGGTGATCCCTCTTTTAAACTGGGTTCAACCTATTCCCCCATAAAAGCTGGAAGAAACGGCTAAAGGGGCCTACGGAGAAAGATTCTGGCAAAGGGAAAGACGAAGAGACGTAGAGGAAGACCAGGGACCAGGTAAGTCTTCATCATAGTAACCCTTTTCTCTATAGGCACCTCCAGTTCTTCCATTCGCTGAACCTTTGCATTTCCGGTTTCCAACTTCTCTTCCCAATTTAGTTTGGCATTATCTTCCCTCCCAAATTTAACCCCCAAGGATCTTAATATGGGTGGGAGCCCTTGGCGACTTTGGGCGATCAAAAGCCGTGAGCAGTATCCAATGTCCAGAAAGCTTGACTCTTCTCAGGTTTGACCAGAGACCCGGAGGCCTCTGATAACTTCTGATGACTGCAGATAACATCTCCACCTCATGAGCTCAGATATCACCACAGTCACATCATCCGCGTATAGCACACAGCCGTGGGCACTGCAATTGGACCGCACCCCTGAAAATCACAAACCCGCTGGCAGTGATCTCAGGAACGGGTCGATAGCAAACACATACGCAGTGGACTCAGGGGCCAGCCTTGTTCGCAACCCCTGCCTCTACCTCTGAAAGTGCCCCCTGTCAACCATTGATCAGAGGAAAGCCTTCGCCTCTCTGTTATAAAGTTCTCAGCCAACCTATAAATTGTCCAGGATAACCGTACTTTGACAAGTGGCCCATAGATATCGTGGTCAACACTGTCAAAGGCCTTAGCCTGGTCCAGACCTACAACATATCTCCCACACCTCCAGAGCTTTACATCTCTCAAACGAGATGACTGCTCCAAGATGTTCCGCCCTTTTACGGTGCCGTACTGAGCCTGCCAACAGTGTCGGGACAAACAGACTAATCTAGAAAACAGAATTTTTGCAGATTTTCAACATTCAAGAGGGCGATCGCTCCATTCTTGATGTCACCGGCTCCTTACCTTTGGACGCAGAATACGGGAGGACACTCTCATGGATGGAGGCATCAAGTGATCTCTAGACAATTGTAACACATCCACAGGATCGGGCTAAGAGGTCTCTATTTCTTATAAAATTCTGCTTGTATCCCATCTGGTCCTGGTGGCCTTTCTTCAGATGCACTTACATGGCCTCTTTAACCTCCTCCCTGTTATTCCTGCTGTCACAGGAGAAAAGTCCAAACTCTAGTGTCAGGACCTGGAGTTGCCAGAGTTGCCAAGAATTAGCCATTTTCCTCTCTATCCAAAACCTTTTTCTGAACTAACTCAGCATAGTAGGATCTCAACCACCCCCCAGGATACCCTCCCGGATTCCTGTAAAACTCCTGGGAGTCAGTGAGCCCTGTGATCGATTTCTTGGCCACACGTTTCCCAAGGCTTTTCTATGGATCCGGGACGCCCATTTTTCCGCAATCCTCTTTCTTCCTGGCGTGTAGCGGCTGTACTGATACTGCTTTATTTCAGTCGGTCAATTTTATGTTTGTCCCCCCCCCCGCCGAATACAGGACTCCATTCACTCTCCGCAGCTTTGAGATACTGGCTGTACTTACTCTTACCCTTCTTCACTGACAGTCTCTTTAAGAGGGACCTGATCTCCTCCTTGACATCCTCCCACCAGTCACATCTTTTTGTCATAGAAGTCTACCTCTGGAGCTGGTCCTGAAAAAGGAGTGACACAGTTCTGGACATAGACATCATCCGATCTAAATGAGCCTCTATAGCCCCCCCCACCCGGTATCAGAACGGTTAGTAGCTCCATGCAAAATAATAAGGCCAGATGGTCAGAATATGGGACAACTCTCTCGCTCATCCCACTTACATTCTCTGAGGGACGTAAAGTTTGGAGTCTCTGACCACGTCTCCCAGGGGCCTGTCACCTGATGTCATGGTAACATAAGTCACCCGCCATTATCACAGGATTGAGGTAAATAGATACTGCTGTACCTTCGTTGAACAGCTGATTCTCTCTGTCACTGTCTGTGGGCCATATATTTGATCAGCCGGACGCCTACCATGGATGGTCACCTCTAGCACCAGGCACCTCCCCATATGACCTCCGTCACCTGTGCAACCGTCACGTCTGTGGTGTTTAACAGTATGGCGACTTCCGGTCAACGCTCCACAGCAGTGACCATTAAAAGGTCCAGACCGCCACTCACCCTCAGCCTCACGGAGATGCCCTAAGGTTGTCAGACGGGTTCTCCCTCCTGGAAGATGACTCAGCGTCCAGATATCTCAGGTGGTCATACACGGCGTGTCTAGTCCTTCTTACTTTATACCGTGACATTGCTAGAAGCAACTTTAAGAGAGAATCCACCATTCAAAAGAAAAAGCAGAGCAGTGCCCCATCATCATGAGTCAGAGTCTCCCTGTACACCCCCTGTCTCCATGTCTGACTACAGTGGTGTCCCAGGAGGGGCTTCTTTTTAGTCGGAGGATCCCCTGTGTCTGCTTCACACTCATTATCAATACGTTTAAGCTCTTGCTCATAATCCCCATCCGACTCTGACAGAGCATCAAACCGGTTGGTAAGGACCATGACCCCAGTATCACCACTGGCCTTCCTCCTTGTTTTCGGGCCTAAGTTCACTCCTCCTCAGGGCCGATTAGGTTGGTGGGGCCCCTGGCGCAAAATTGGTGGAGGCCCCCACTAGTGTAGCGGCATTACACGTCCTCCTGCTCACTTTCCACTCTCCCAGCGGTAACCCAGCTAATACAGCTGCCTCTCCCCAGAAACACAGTTACATCAGCCCGCCTCTTCCCAGTACACATGCGACATCAGCCGCCTCCCCAGTAACAACACAGCGCATCACGACCTCCTCGCCCCCGTACACAGCGACTACACCGCCCTCGCCCCAGTAACACCGCGACATAACCCGCCTCGCCTCAGTAACACAGCTACAGCCGCTCGCCCAGAACAGCCGACATCCACGCTCACCCCCAGTAACACAGCTACATACAGCCCCCCCCCGCCCCAGCGCCTCGCCTCCAGTAACCAGCTACATACAGCCGCCTCGCCCCAGTTAACACAGCTACATACAGCCGCCTCTCCCGATCAACAGCTCATACACAGCCGCCCTCTCCCCAGTAACACAGCTACATACCGCCGCCTCGCCCCCAATAACACAGCTACATACAGCACGCTGCGCTCACCAGTAACACAGCTACATACAGCCGCCTCGCCTCCATGAACACACGCTCATACAGCCGCCTCATCCCCAGTACACGCTACATCAGCCGCCTCATCCCAGTAACACACTACATACAGCCGCCTCGCCCCCAGTAACACAGCTACATTCAGAGCCGCCTCACCAGTAACACAGCTACATACAGCCGCCTCGCCCCATTAACACAGCTACATACAGCCTCCTCCCTCCAGTAACACAGCTACATACAGCCGCCTCCCCCCAGTAAACACAGCTACATACAGCCGCCTCGCCTCCAGTAACACACACATACAGCCGCCTCATCGCCACAGTAACACAGCTACATACAGCCGCCTCTTCCCAGTAACACAGCGACATGACAGCCGCCTCTCCCCAGTAACACAGCGACATCAGCGGCCCTGCCTCTGTCCCCATAACCAGTCATACAGCGCCTCGCCCCAGAACACAGCGACATCAGCGCCTCACCCGTAAACACAGCTACATACAGCCGCCTCGCCCCCAGTAACACATCTACATAAGCCAGCCGCCTCGCCCCCAGTAACACAGCTATACAGCCGCCTCAGCCCCAGTAACACGCGACGCTACACCTCCTCGCCCCCAGTAAACACAGCGACATACAGCCGCTCTCCCCAGTACACAGCCGACATACAGCCGCCTCGCCCCAGTAACACAGCTACATACACCGCCTCATCCCAGTACAAAGCTACATACAGCCGCCTAGCCCCCAGAATAGATATATATGACCGCCGCCTGGCCCCCGTAACACGCTCCATACAGCGCCTCGCCCCCAGTAACACAGCTACTCCGCCGCCCGCCCCAGTACACAGCTACATACAAGCCCGCCTCGCCCAGTAACACAGCTACATACAGCCGCCTCACCCCCCGTACATCAGCTACATACAGCCGCCTCGCCCCCAGTAACCAGCTACATCAGCCGCCTCGCCCCCAGTAACAGCTACATACGCCGCCTCATCCCCCAGTAACCCAGCGACATACGCCGCCGTCGCCCACCAGTAACACCAGCGACATACAGCCGCCTCATCCCCAGTAACACACGACTCACAGCCGCCTCGCCCCCAGTAACAACAGCTACATACAGCCGCCTCATCCCCATAACAAAGCTACTACAGCCGCCCGAGCCCCCAGAAATAGATCTTATATACAGCCGCCTGGCCCCCAGTACACAGCTACATCAGCGGCCTCACCCCAGTAACACAGTCAACATAACAGCCGCCCGCCCCCAGTAACACAGCTACATACAACCGCCTCACCCCCCGTAACACAGCTACATACAGCCGCCTATCTCCCCCAGTAACACAGCTCCATACAGCCGCGTCGCCCCCGGTAACACAGCTACATACAGCCGCCTCACCCCAGTAACACAACGGACATACAGCCGCTCCCCAGTACACAGCGACATCATCCGCCATCATCCCCATACACAGCGACATACAGCCGCCTCGCCCCCAGTAACACAGCTACATACACCGCCTCATCCCCAGTAACAAAGCTACAAGCCGCCTAGCCCCCCGAAATAGATCTATATATACAGGCCGCCTGGCCCCCAGTAACACAGCTACATACGCCGCCTCTACCCCAGTAACACAGCTACATACAGCCGCCTCGCCCCCAGTCACACAGCTACATACAGCCGCCGTCGCCCCCAGTAACACAGCTACATACAGCCGCCTCGCCCCGAGTAACCAGGCTACATACAGCCGCCTCACCCCATTAACACAGCTACACACAGCCCGCCTCATCTCCAGTAACAAAGCTCATACAGCTGCCTCTCCCCAGTAACAAAGCTACATACAGCCGCCTAGCCCCCAGAAGTAGATCTATATATACAGCCGCCTGCCCCCATTAACACAGCTACATACACCGCCTCGCCCCCAGTAACACGCTACATAGCCGCCGCCTGACCCCCAGTAACACAGTTACATACAGCCGCCTCGCCCCCAGTAACACAGCTACATACAGCCCCTCGTCCCCGTAACAACATCTTTATATCTAACTTCACCCCTACCAGATATGCGTCCCCATGTAACATACAACCTCAGCCCGCACAGCCACACACCCATTCACTGTAGACATATATACATCATAATATACAAAGCAGTATACAAAACACACATCATATATATAATATATAAAGGTGCCCATGTATATGCTGATATATAATTTATGCGCGTATAAATACAGTATATGTATCTAGCATTATCCACGCATATCCATATATCCACAGTATAGTCCACAGTAGATGACCTTCCACAAAATACCTGTACCCGCACCTGTACACAGTATCTACACTGTACCTGCACCTGTACACATTATATTACACTGCACATGCACCGTACCAGTAATACACTGTACCTGCACCTTGTACACAGTATTACGCACTGTATCCAGCACCTGTACACAGTGTTACACTCAACACCTTACCCGTATATACACGCACATGCACTTACACGTTATACCTGTACATGCACCTGTACACGTATTACACTGTACATGCACCTGTACACGTATATACACTGTACATGCACCGTACAGTATTACCTTACTGTGCACCTATACACAGTACATACACTGTAAGGCACCTGACACACAGTATATACACTGTACAGGGCACCTGTACACAGTATATACACTGTACAGGCACCTGTACACAGTATATCACTGTACAGGCCCCTGTACACAGTAGATACACTGTACGGCACCTGTCACAGTATATACACTGTACAATGCACCTGTACACGTATATACACTGTACTGCACCTGTACCGTATATACACTGTACATGCACCTGTACACGTATATCCACTGTACAGCACCTGTACACATTATATACACTGTACAGGCACCTACACAGTATATCACACTGGTACATGCACCTGTAACAGTATATACCTGTACATGCACCTGTACCAGTATATACACTGTAACATGCCCTGTACACAGTATATACACTGTAAATGCACCTGTCCCAGTATATACACTGTACATGTACACTGTACACAGTCATATACACTGTACATGCACCTATACACAGTATATACACTGTACATCACCTGTACACAGTAATATCCTGACTGCACCTTACACATATATACCTGTACATGCACCTGTACAATACATTATACACTATTATATTACTCTACACTGTTATACATTAACCCTCTACACTGTATATACATATCCACACCTCTAAACTGTTATACATATATACACCTCTACCCTGTATATACATATACAACCTCTACCTGTATATCCATATATACACACACAAATCATATTACCAACATTTTTATGTCCTTACATTTCCGTTGACCGTCCGTGGCGGGTGTTCGAGCGGGTGGGGGTCTTGCGAGTGCTTGTTCGGGCGTGGGGTGGGGTGGGTGGCGGGGACGGTCGGACTGTTGTTTGTACGTGCGCGCGCGGGGGGGGGGGTTCGCTTCTTTGGCGGGGGAGGAGGGGGCGGGGGGACCGTGTTCGGGTGGGTGGCGTTACTGAGGGTGAGTGCTTTTTCCGGCGTGGGCTGCGGGAGTTGCTTGTTTCGGCCGGGGGGAGGTGGGGCGTGTGTTCAGCCGGGTTGCTTTTTCCGGCGTGGGGGGGGGGGGGGATGGTTGGAGTTGCGAGGCGGGTGCTTTTCCGGCGGGGGTGGCGCGAGTACGCGGGGCTGCGGCTGCTTGGGTGGCCATGCGGGGTGTGGCGTCGTGAGCGGTCAACTTTGCCGGGGGCGTGTGCTCAGCCTTGCAGGGAATAGCGGAGGGCGGGCGCGGGGCGGTAGCTTGACCATGCAAGCGATGGGCGGGAGAGGAGGCTTTGACCTGTTTCCGGGGGGCAGGTGGCACTGGCAGTTTCCTGTGCCGGGGATGCGACCGGGCTTCGGGAGATGTCAGCTCAGGAGGGAGGCCGGGGGGTGCATCTGGTGGAGCCCCCTGGGGGCAAGATGGTGGGGGCCCCGGGCTAGACCCCGGGAGCCCGCCTATAATCCGCCCTGTCTCCCTCAGGCTTACGGGAGGACTTAATCGTTTTCTTTCTTTGTTTCGCTCTTACCTCCTCATAATCACCAGTGTCTACAGGGTGGCTGCCTGAGGCTTCTCCTGGGTGACAACCTCCATACTCCCCGAGTGCCTCTGACGCTGAGGTGCCGGTACTGTCTCACCTGAGCCGTTGTACCTACCGCCTTGTCGAATTTGCCCTGAACCAAGGCCTCCTCCTCTAGCAGGTGTCCTTCCTCCTGCCCATCTCATCATCTGAGTAAGTCCCTGGCAATGTTGGCCAGGCCTCCGGGAATCCTTGTGTGGTGTGCCCATCTCTCCCCAGAGGTTGCCTTTACTACTGTGCATATTTTGGCACCATGCCCGATCTTACCACACTCTGAAGCACTTCCGTGGTTGCCCTGGGTAGAAACAGACACCTTTCCTCTCTACCTATGAGAAGGAGTTAGGGAGGGTCTAGGGTGAATTATTATACTGTCTCAGCTTTACTAGAACTTTCACCCTCCAGTCCAGATGCCATCACTGCATCTGTTGCTTAGTGAGGTCAGACACCAGATCAAATGGCGCCTGAGCCACACCAGAATGTCCTGGAGAACCGACTCGTTCAAAAATGATATTCACCACTCATTACCAGCCTGGATATGGGAACACAAACGTAAACTTACTCCAGCCGTCCTTGTCCCTGAACGGGGGAATTTACCCAGAACCTGTCCAGACTAGACATGAGCTAATAAGCTGACATCATAGCCCTGTCTGTCTGGAAGGTTTAATGACCGCCAGGATGTCATCTGGCGTGAACCCCATCTGGCTGCACAGGAGATCCCGCACCACAAACCTCCTATCCGGGAGATCTTCCGTAGCGCCTCTATTCCTAAAGCGCACCACATTCCTCCTCTTAAACGCCTGCCCGGAGTATTGTGCGCCGTAGGTAAAGGAAGGAGCGCCGCGGCTCCAGGCGTTTTTGGGAGGTTCCTGACGGGTCTCACTCTGGGTATTGGGGAGGGTCAGCTCTAGAGGGACCTGATGCACCTGGGGGGCCTGATGTTGAAGGGGGGAATCACACACATTATCCTGATACCCCCTGCCCCCCATCCACCTCTATGCTATCCACATCCCAGAGACTGAGAGTCCCCTCCATCCCCCACCCCCTCACCACATCAGATGTCCAGCATGTCCCCAGTCTCTGCCACACACGTAAAGTTCTCATGGGTCACTGCATCACCATGATGCAGGGATGGAAGTCCACTGTCCTGCTGCACAGTCTCGCTGGGACCTTGGTACTACAGCATTTTTATTCAGACTGCTGCGGGGATCTGCGGCTGTTCTTGTGTCTTTCCTTCTGGAATGAGAACCTTGCAATTTTCAATACTTGGGTGACACTTTGTGGGGTGCATCTGGGGGGAGGGTCCAGCTTGTCTACAGGGCCCGGTGTGCAGGGTTACAGCTCTGCTTCTGCTGGGCAAAGCGCTCCCTGTTCTTATAGGACTCGGCCAGGGTCCCTCCTCTCCAGACCACAGTCCATGTCCCTCCCACCACCGCCACTCCTTACTTATTGCCTGCAGCTTACTATTGTACAGGCACTGCTCTCAGGGTGCGCGGTCCCTCAGGCTGTACATACAGTCTATCTGCATTTGCAGCATCTGTTTATGGTGACTAAGCTCCCCATCCTCCTTACCAGTGCCGGGATCTCCTCCGCCATCTGAGCTCAGGCGCTCGGTGGTCTCCTTCACGCCGTGCTGGTCGTGTAGTCCTCCAGGCTGCCTGGGTGTAACCATCTCCTGGCTTGCTTCTCAGCTTTGCTGCCTGTAATGCCGGGCCTGAGACTGAGGCTGGATCACTCTGTGCAGAGACACTTAGCGGCTTTGCTGCTGACCTGGTGCGGCCTGTGCAGGCCATGCTTGGATACAACCTCTCTCTGCTGCAGGTTTTTCTTGCAGGTTTTGTCTTTCCAGGGATCTTCTCCTCTGTCTGGGTGCAGGAGTGGGGGGCTGTGCACCTGCTGCCTGACCTGTACTCAGCTGCTTCATTATCTGTGCCCATGCTGGCCGGCTGGGATCTGCCTTCACTTCACTCACTTCTTTTCTTCTTTCTTCATAACACGTGGGTCACTCACAAACTGGCTGTGTTTCTGCTGGCAGCTACTCTGGATTTACATCCCCATCAGATGTTGTAGGGAGATTTCTCCCGGTGTAGGCCTGGAAGCCTGGGCCTTGCTGTGGAATTTCCCCACCCAGTGGTCCCCGTCCTGGGCTTTCTCCAGGCATTAGGAGACTTCAGGAGCTCAGCTCTAACACAACCTCCCAGCAAGGGGGCAGTATTATAGTAGTTATATTCTTGTACATAGGGGGCGTATTATAGTAGTTATATTCCTGTACATAGGGGCATATTATAATAGTTTATTCCTGTACATAGGAGGCAGTATTATAGTAGTTATATTCCTGTACATAGGGGCAATTATAGGAGTTATTCTTGGAATAGGGGGCAGTATTATAGTAGTTATTATTCTTGTAATAGGGGGGCAGTATTATAGTAGTTATATTCTTGTACATAGGGGGCAGTATTATAGTAGTTATATTCCTGGACATAGGGGGCAGTATTATAGTAGTTATATTCTTGTACATAGGGGGGCAGTATTACAATATATTTTACTTAGGGGAAGTAGTATTATAGTAGTTACATTCTTGTTTATTGGAGAAGGTATTGTAGTATGTTTTTAGTGTACATATATGGCAGTATTTAGTTCTGTGCTCTTAAAATAGAAGTGTTATTCCTTTACAAGGAGGCAGTATAAGTCTTTTTTTCTGCGGTGTACATGCGGTGTTGATTTAGACCATCTATTAACAGTTTGTATGGAGTTTAGTAACTCCACCCACACCACAAGGCCACACCTACTTGTTTTGACCCCACCCACAGAAAGGGGCCACTTTAAATTCCCAGTCTGCCCCTGCACATTGTACAGGCTAGAATTTTTTTTTTTTTTATTGTGGACCTATAGGGGCTTATTTTTTTGCCACATGAGATGCACTTTTATGGTACATAATTTTGGGGCATGTATAGCTAATTGGTGAGATTTTATCAACTCTTTGTTGGTGGAGGAAATGAAAATCATCAATTTTTAGGAACATTTCTATTCTATGGGTAACCACGATTACGAAAATACCTCATTTATTTAGTTTTTAAAGAAATTTTTCCAATTTTTACTGAATTGAAAGTAATTTGGCGAAAATGTTAATTTTACCGACTTTCATATGCATAACTTTTTTATTTTTCGGCTTATTTTTTGCGAGAAGGATTGTTCTTTATAGTGGTCTTATTTTATAGTGTGCGTAACTATTTAAAATCACTTTTTAGAGCATTTTTTAAAGGGTATTCATTAAAAATTATATATTTTTGAGGTTGTTTTACGGGGTTCATTTTGCGGGTCCAATAACGATTCTGTTTTATTATGCAGATTGTCACAGACGTAGCGATACCAAATATGTAGGGGTTTTGTGTATTTTATTCAATTTTACTCAGTAAAAACTAATTTGGAGAAAATGTTGTTCATTTTAGCATCACCATCTTTTCATGTACATAACTTTTTTATTTTTCCGCTGACAAATCTGGTTAAGGGCTTATTTTTTGCGTAACTTTTTTTAATCACTTTTTAGACCATTTTTTTAAAGGTATTAATTAAAAATTATCTTTTGCGTTTTTTTTCCTGGCGTTTACCATGCAGGTCCAGTAACGATTCTGGTTTATTATACAGATTGTTATGGATGCGGCAATACCTAATATGTGGCGTTTTTTTTTGTGTTTGTGTAATTTATAGTTTATTAAGTGTTTTTATGAGAAAGTGACATTTTAGGCGCTTATATTTTAATGTATTTATTTTTTTGTTTATTCTAATGTGTTAACTTTACTATTTTTCACTTTGTTTTACTTATACAAACTTGAACTTGAACCAGCGATGCTCTGATCGCTGGTTCAAGTCCAATACTCTGCTCTACAATACTTTTTCATTGTAGAGCAGTGTAAACTGTCTGAGCATGCAGGACATCGGGCAGCCCCGGAGCACTAGGCAGACTTCGGGGCTGCCCAGAAGAGGATTGGATCCCCCGGTAAGTGGCACGGGGGATCCGAGCCATAGCAGAAACACCCTTACACGCCACGATCATGCTTGACCGCGGCGTGTAAGGGGTTAACATTCGCGATCGGAGCAGGTTCCGATCACGGGTGTCAGCTGCTGCTTCTGGTACTGGCTCTGTTCATGAGCCAGTGCCAGAAGCAGGACGTTATAGTGAGTCCTGGTGCGCTAATCTAGCCACCGGGACGAACTATAACGTCCTGGTGCGCCTAGGGGTTAATATCTAGAAAATGTCAGAAAAACTTTTAAGTTATATATTGAATAGACCAATAGAATTTAGAATTTGTTTTTGTCTCTTCCATCATCATCTAAAAGAAAGTATGTTTTATGGGGAAGAGTTGTTACAGTTATTGATACTAGCAGTAAAAAAAATGTTAATGCGAGAATGGCTGCCTACACATTGTCTGACATTGATCCAGATAAGATGGAAATGGAAGGATATTCTACATATGGAATGGGTTGATTTGAATTTTATAAAAGAGATAATCCAGATAGAAGGAGAATATATTGTTTACCTATCATGAATAGAATTTATTTTCATGAGGAATTGTAGAGGTTATACAACACATGGATGGGGTGGACGCGCTATAGGTAGGGCAAATAATTTGTTAATTTTTTAAAATCTTATTTTGTATTTAAGGAATCTCCCTTCTTAGGGATATGTTCTTTATATGTAATAAAAAAGGTGATATGAGACATAATTAAAATAACCAGCAGTCCAATACAGGTTTTTGCCTTATTGTTAATTAAAATGGGGGGCACTGAGTTTTGCATATTACCTGATAAACCTATATACTGTGAATGTTTTTACCACTTGCACGTCTGTTCTCATGTTTCAGGAACTTTCAACGTATGGTGCCTATGTATTGTCAATCTTACTACCATCTTTTTAGGCATGGAGAGTATATAAATAGTAGCATGCAATAGTTGCACCCTTCACTAAGGCTCTATTCTATCACCTATCCTCATGTGTGAACTAGGGTTCATTTGCAAGTCAGAATGTGGTAAGTCAGAGAGTGCCTGCATATCAGTACAACAGATTATATACTCTCCATTGTATTAGTTATTTTACTTTACACTATGAGAATACGAGATTATATAACAATTTGTATTTATTATTTGCATTTTTTATTAAATGTGTATTTTGGAAATATGAATGTCTGATACAAAAAACAATAATGCTTCAGGGGTACTGTACCCACTGTACCACCGTGGACGATGACTTAAGAGACACCTAGGAGTGGAGTGTAAATGGCACCCGGTTTTCACCAGAGCCCACCACAAAGTTGGTTGGACTTACTGCGGACTACTACCACCAAGTTGCTCCACAGGTGCAACTTTGTCCAACATGACTTTATCGTGAGGCAGAATCGTAGTCGGGGAGAGGCAGGAGGTCAAGACAGGCAGCCAGGATCAACATCCCAGGCAGAGCAGGAGGTCAGGACATGTAGCAAAGGAACATATTCAGGAAAGGAATCGGGGTCACAACGGGAATTCAGCAAACAGTCGCAAGGCATAGGGAACAAGCTTTCTCTCAGACACAATGCACAAAGATCCGGCAGGAAGGAGCCGGGAATTTGACAGGATTGGGGATGCATGTGCTGGAGGTGGGGATGCATGTGCTGGAGCGAGGAGACTGCTGGTGGAATGAGGCCAGATGAGTGAGGTTGCTGCAGGGAAGAGTGGGCACCGGGAGGCACATGGGTGCGCCTACAACCCGGGATATGGATCACAGGAGCATCAGTAACAACACGGGTCATTAATCTCAAAATTGAGATTCGGCACTCAGCATGTACCCATAACTGCACCTTGATTTTCCCGAAATGTCATAGTCCATTAAGGGTTTAACAGTGAAATGTGTAATGGGTAGTTAACATTTCTATAATCTGGTAGGTTGTCGAGGGAATGGAGGTTTTCCAGTTTCAAGCAATCAAGAGTATTCTGAGGAATAATACCATCTGGTTAAGATTTTACAGTGGACCTCTCTATGGCTCATACACTTTGATGCTCTGAATGACCATGTACAGGCACTTCTCCTTTGAGGCCACTAATTTGTAATCCAACAAAAGCTAGAAAAGAATTAAGGGGCACTATTAGCAGTCCTTTATCTGAGACCTCTTTGTCTCTATGGAACACGGCTTGATAGGGTGTGAAAAGGGGGATTCAAGCAGGTGGTGCTCTAACTATAATCAACCAGAGATGCAGAATACATACATGCGAACAGGGAGAGGGAGGACCACAGGTAGCTTGAAAAGGTGAGAGGGATGAGTCGTTTTGCGCTGTCTTAGCGCTTCATCTTGCCCCTCTCGTCCCTCTCACCTTTCAAGCTACCTACGGTCCCCCCTCTCCCTGTTCGCATGTATGTATTTTAAGGATATAAAATAAAGAAAATTACGTTTTAAAGTCCTCAATGGTGTGTGCCAACTCTCTTTGTTTTCTACTCTACATTTTTTGATAATTTCTAATCCATTTGCCAATTTATAAGGTGAATTTTTTATGAAAGGTGAAAACCTTGCAAGTCAAACATTTTCCTTGTGGAACTAATCTCTTGAAAAACCTATTGACTGGAGTATAAGCCGAGGGTGGAAAATGCATTGGTCACAGCCTCCCAGTATACAGCCAGCCCCCTGTAGTATACAGCCTGCCAAAGGTATTAATTAAAAATTATCTTTTGCGTTTTTTTTCCTGGCGTTTACCATGCAGGTCCAGTAACGATTCTGGTTTATTATACAGATTGTTATGGATGCGGCAATACCTAATATGTGGCGTTTTTTTTTGTGTTTGTGTAATTTATAGTTTATTAAGTGTTTTTATGAGAAAGTGACATTTTAGGCGCTTATATTTTAATGTATTTATTTTTTTGTTTATTCTAATGTGTTAACTTTACTATTTTTCACTTTGTTTTACTTATACAAACTTGAACTTGAACCAGCGATGCTCTGATCGCTGGTTCAAGTCCAATACTCTGCTCTACAATACTTTTTCATTGTAGAGCAGTGTAAACTGTCTGAGCATGCAGGACATCGGGCAGCCCCGGAGCACTAGGCAGACTTCGGGGCTGCCCAGAAGAGGATTGGATCCCCCGGTAAGTGGCACGGGGGATCCGAGCCATAGCAGAAACACCCTTACACGCCACGATCATGCTTGACCGCGGCGTGTAAGGGGTTAACATTCGCGATCGGAGCAGGTTCCGATCACGGGTGTCAGCTGCTGCTTCTGGTACTGGCTCTGTTCATGAGCCAGTGCCAGAAGCAGGACGTTATAGTGAGTCCTGGTGCGCTAATCTAGCCACCGGGACGAACTATAACGTCCTGGTGCGCCTAGGGGTTAATATCTAGAAAATGTCAGAAAAACTTTTAAGTTATATATTGAATAGACCAATAGAATTTAGAATTTGTTTTTGTCTCTTCCATCATCATCTAAAAGAAAGTATGTTTTATGGGGAAGAGTTGTTACAGTTATTGATACTAGCAGTAAAAAAAATGTTAATGCGAGAATGGCTGCCTACACATTGTCTGACATTGATCCAGATAAGATGGAAATGGAAGGATATTCTACATATGGAATGGGTTGATTTGAATTTTATAAAAGAGATAATCCAGATAGAAGGAGAATATATTGTTTACCTATCATGAATAGAATTTATTTTCATGAGGAATTGTAGAGGTTATACAACACATGGATGGGGTGGACGCGCTATAGGTAGGGCAAATAATTTGTTAATTTTTTAAAATCTTATTTTGTATTTAAGGAATCTCCCATCTTAGGGATATGTTCTTTATATGTAATAAAAAAGGTGATATGAGACATAATTAAAATAACCAGCAGTCCAATACAGGTTTTTGCCTTATTGTTAATTAAAATGGGGGGCACTGAGTTTTGCATATTACCTGATAAACCTATATACTGTGAATGTTTTTACCACTTGCACGTCTGTTCTCATGTTTCAGGAACTTTCAACGTATGGTGCCTATGTATTGTCAATCTTACTACCATCTTTTTAGGCATGGAGAGTATATAAATAGTAGCATGCAATAGTTGCACCCTTCACTAAGGCTCTATTCTATCACCTATCCTCATGTGTGAACTAGGGTTCATTTGCAAGTCAGAATGTGGTAAGTCAGAGAGTGCCTGCATATCAGTACAACAGATTATATACTCTCCATTGTATTAGTTATTTTACTTTATACTATGAGAATACGAGATTATATAACAATTTGTATTTATTATTTGCATTTTTTATTAAATGTGTATTTTGGAAATATGAATGTCTGATACAAAAAACAATAATGCTTCAGGGGTACTGTACCCACTGTACCACCGTGGACGATGACTTAAGAGACACCTAGGTGTGGAGTGTAAATGGCACCCGGTTTTCACCAGAGCCCACCACAAAGCTGGTTGGACTTATTGCGGACTACTACCACCAAGTTGCTCCACAGGTGCAACTTTGTCCAACATGACTTTATCGTGAGGCAGAATCGTAGTCGGGGAGAGGCAGGAGGTCAAGACAGGCAGCCAGGATCAACATCCCAGGCAGAGCAGGAGGTCAGGACATGTAGCAAAGGAACATATTCAGGAAAGGAATCAGGGTCACAACGGGAATTCAGCAAACAGTCGCAAGGCATAGGGAACAAGCTTTCTCTCAGGCACAATGCACAAAGATCCGGCAGGAAGGAGCCGGGAATTTGACAGGATTGGCAGCCAGCCAGTGCCAATTATTCGGCGTGCTGACACTTTAAATCTCAGAACGTCCAAGGAGGTGGGGATGCATGTGCTGGAGCGAGGAGACTGCTGGTGGAATGAGGCCAGATGAGTGAGGTTGCTGCAGGGAAGAGTGGGCACCGGGAGGCACATGGGTGCGCCTACAACCCGGGATATGGATCGCAGGAGCATCAGTAACAACACGGGTCATTAATCTCAAAATTGAGATTCGGCACTCAGCATGTACCCATAACTGCACCTTGATTTTCCGAAATGTCATAGTCCATTAAGGGTTTAACAGTGAAATGTGTAATGGGTAGTTAACATTTCTCTAATCTGGTAGGTTGTCGAGGGAATGGAGGTTTTCCAGTTTCAAGCAATCAAGAGTATTCTGAGGAATAATACCATCTGGTTAAGATTTTACAGTGGACCTCTCTATGGCTCATACACTTTGATGCTCTGAATGACCATGTACAGGCACTTCTCCCTTGAGGCCACTAATTTCTAATCCAACAAAAGCTAGAAAAGAATTAAGGGGCACTATTAGCAGTCCTTTATCTGAGACCTCTTTGTCTCTTTGGAACACGGCTTGATAGGGTGTGAAAAGGGGGATTCAAGCAGGTGGTGCTCTAACTATAATCAACCAGAGATGCAGAATACATACATGCGAACAGGGAGAGGGAGGACCACAGGTAGCTTGAAAAGGTGAGAGGGATGAGTCGTTTTGCGCTGTCTTAGCGCTTCATCTTGCCCCTCTCGTCCCTCTCACCTTTCAAGCTACCTACGGTCCCCCCTCTCCCTGTTCGCATGTATGTATTTTAAGGATATAAAATAAAGAAAATTACGTTTTAAAGTCCTCAATGGTGTGTGCCAACTCTCTTTGTTTTCTACTCTACATTTTTTGATAATTTCTAATCCATTTGCCAATTTATAAGGTGAATTTTTTATGAAAGGTGAAAACCTTGCAAGTCAAACATTTTCCTTGTGGAACTAATCTCTTGAAAAACCTATTGACTGGAGTATAAGCCGAGGGTGGAAAATGCATTGGTCACAGCCTCCCAGTATACAGCCAGCCCCCTGTAGTATACAGCCTGCCCAGCCCCCTGTAGTATACAGCCTGCCCAGCCCCCTGTAGAATACAGCCTGCCCAGCCCCCTGTATAATACAGCCTGCCCAGCCCCTGCCCACATTATAATTCTGGGAGGCTGTGACCAATGCATTTCCCGCCCTCGGTTTATACTCGAGTCAATCGTTTTCTCTAGTTTCTTTGTATTAAAATCATGAGAAAAAACAAACACTGGTCCTCTTCTACACAGGTGATGCTCCAGCATCGGCTCTGTGTCCCCGCGCTGTCCGTCACAGGGATCGTAACGTCAGCCGCTCGCTGACATCAAAGTGTGTGCTAAGTGATCAAAATCACGATCCCTGTGAGGGACAGCGCAGGGAGACGGAGCCGATGCCGGAGCATCACGGTATAGAAGAGGACCTGACGGGGGAGGGGGTTGCGGCGCGTTGGAAGGTTAGTACAGTGTTTGATTTTTCTCATGATTTTAACACAAGAAACTGGAAAAACCTGTTGACTCCAGTATAAGCCGAGGGTGGGAAATGCATTGGTCACAGCCCCCCAGTATATAGCCAGCCCCTGTAGTATATAGCCTGCCAGCCCCCTGTAGTATACAGCCTGCCAGCCCACTGTAGTATACGGCCTTCCCATCCCCCTGTAGTATGCAGCCTGCCAGCTCCTTGTAGTATGCAGCCTGCCCAGCATACCAATGCAAGTACTAGTAACAGTAGCAGGTCCGTACTAGTGGTGGGTGATTCGGGCGGCCACTATACCACCAGCTGTTATGCCGCCATTCAGGGCTCTGCTTGTGCCACCTGAAATAGGGCCTTCATCCCACCTCATGGCAGATTTGACCCTGGAAAACCTTAACAGGAACTTAAAATACAAGATGAGTTTCTTATATGTGTTCAGGATAACAAAATAACACATTCTCTAATTCACTGTTATTAACAAAAATAGAGCATTTTACAGATATAAGTCCAACCTTTCTCTATCAGTCCTGGTGTATACAATTTCAGTTGCCCCTAGACACGACCCTGTAACTTCTGATTTAGGGTTGGCCACCATCTTGGATTTCTATGTGAGATCGTGGAGCTGAGATTTCTGTGTCTCTCTGCTCTGAGCCTGTAGCTACGCCCCCTGCACAGAGCTCACACTGGTCACTTCCTGCCAGCACATCCTGAGGAGAGAGAGAGGCTGCAAACTGCAAGCTACAAGGAGATACGTGATCCGGGGGAAGGGGGAGGCAGGCAAGAATCTGTGAGAAGAGATATGTAGCAGAGCTGACAGTGGGAAAGTCTGACAGCCTCTGTCTGTCATGCCTCTGTGTATATACACCTGTACCCTGATAATCTAACCACACTGTCACCCCACAGAACTAGATGGATTATAATGTGTCTGCTTAGAGAGTCCCCGTCCACACCCTCTAATTTTGCACTGAGGAGCCTAAATAGTGATAGGAGCTAAAAAAGCAATACAACAGAGTAAAATTGTAAAGTAAGGGGTTAAAATCGTTTAACATTCGAGATGAGGCGACATACTGTCCGCGCTTGAGGCTCGTTCGAGATTAGGTACTGAAAAACTGCTGTGCTCGGACGGATAATTACTTCGCCCGTGAGAAGGAAAATGGCCGCTCCCGCCGTTTTGCTTTTTGGCGGCCACAAACAGAGCCAATCACAAGCCAGGGACTCTGGTCACTCCACCCAGCATGAGTGGTGCCCTTACAGTCGATAGCAGTGGTCTGGCTGGACGAATCAGGGTGACCCTGGCGATAGACTAGCACGCTGCCCCGTGCTGATAGGAGCATTCTGTGCCTGGATTGCGCTAGGGAGAGAGCTGTGTGGTCAGGGAACGCGGTTAGGGGGTTCTATTAGAATAGTGTTAGGAAGGAGTGATTCAACAAAGAACCCAAACAGCCTTCTCGGGCTACAAAAATAACGTTATACTTTTTTTTTGTTTTGCTTGTGGCTGGGCTTGCTGGCACTAGTAGTGCGCTAGTACATATTGTGAGGAATTGCAGGGGAATTGCTACCGTTGTGTTTAGCTCTTAGTGACACAATATTCCACTAAAAACACCAAGTGGGAAATTTTATGGGATTTGATTTCAATTAGGACAGTCTGCATGTACTTTTATTTACGTTATTTTTCTTAACTCAGCGTCACTCATCTGGCCTAAAGCAGTGGGCTTCATACTGGGCTACTGAAAATAGCATAGGAGAATCCAACCAAAGGCTACTATTACGCCTACTCAATAGCGGTGATATATATTTTATTTTGGTTGATCTGATGGTGGCTGTCCTTGGGCGTGCATCTAATAGCCAATTGTGAAGGAATTTGGAGGAGTGAGACTTGACGACCGCTGTGTTTAGCGCTTAGTGGACGCACATAGCATCGCAAAGACCGAAGTGGGAAATGTATTAGGGTTGGATTTCATTAGGCACGTTTGGCTGTTCTTTGTTATTTTAGTTTATTTTCATAACTCAGCGTCATTCTATCAGTGTGCTTCATACCTTGGCTAGAAAAATAGCCCAAAGGAGGATCCAAAGGCTTACTTTACCCTGCATAGCGTTATATATCATTTTATTTGGTTTGATATGCTGGTGGCGGTCCTTGCTGCAGGCATTCTAATAGCCAATTGTGAGGAATTTGTAGGAGGATTGCGACCGCTATGTGTTAGCGTTAGTGACGCACATATCAATGCCAAAGACCGAAGTGGGAAAAGTATTAGGGGTTGGATTTCAAATTAGGCACAGTTGGCAGTTTCTTTTTAATTTTAGTTTAGTTTTCATAAATCAGCACCATCTCCAATAAGTGTGCTTTCATTACTTGGGCAGAAAATAGCCAAAGGAGAATCCAAACGGCTATACGCATAAAATAAGCGTTATATATATTTGACTTCTGGTTGATCTGGCTGGTCGGCTGTCCTTGCTGCGGTGCATCTATAGCCCAATTGTGAGGGAATTTGTAGTGAGACTTGCGGACCCGATGTGTTAGCGATTAGTGACGCAATATCCATCGCAAAGGCACGAATGGGGAAATTTATTAGGTTTGATATTTCAAGTAGGCACCAGTCTGCAAGTTTCTTTTTATTCGTTTATTTTTCATAATCAGCATTCATCTCCTCAGTGTGATTTCATACTTGGATAGAAAAATAGCCAAAGGAGAATCCAAACGGCTTATTACGCTAACAATAGGTTATATATATTTTATTTAGGTGATCATGCTGGTGGCTTGTTCCTTGCTGCAGTGCATCTTACTAGCCAATTGTGAGGAATTTGTTAGTGAGAAGTGCGACGCTGTGCTTCGATAGTGACGCACCTATCCATCGCAAAGACAGAAGCAGTGGGAAAATTTATTAGGGGGGGGATTCAAATTAGGAACAGTCCTCTGGCAGTTTCTTTTTATTTTACTGGTGATTTTTTTTCATAACTCAGCATATCTCATCAGTGTCTTCTTACATACTTGGCTAGAAAAAATAGCCAACGGAGAATCCCAAACGCTACTTCGCCTACAATAGGTTATAATATATATATTTATTTCGGTTTGATCTGCTGGTCGGGTGGTGGCTTGCCTGCTGCGTTGCATTCTACTAGCCCATTGTGAGAAGTTGTAGTTGTGAGGACTTGCGACCCTGTTGTTTAGCGCGTAGGTGACGCAATATCCATCGCAAAGACCGAAGTGGAAAATTTATTAGGGTTTGGATTTAATAGGCACAGTCTGGCAGTTTCTTTTTATTTTCTACGGTTTATTTTCATTAAACTCAGCGTCCATCTCATCTGGAAATAGAAGTGTGCTTTCATACTGGCTAGAAAAATCCCATAGCAATAGGGATTAGCATCGTTTGTTGTAAAACTAAAAAACCGCCAAAAAAAAAAAACAAACACAAAAAACACAAAAAAAGCAAAAAAAAATTATAGTTATAACTTTATTTTGCAAAACTGTGAACCCGAGCTAGGGGTTGAGAGGAGACGGGGGTGGGGCGGGCTCCACACTTAACTGCAGGGGTACCCGAGGCCATGGTTCCGGGCGGGTAGAGGAAAACACTGCTGTGAGGGTGACAGGGGAACGAGCGCGACGATATCACTCCCTAGGTTCTAGTCATAAGTTACTGGGCTCGTGGTAGAGCATGTTGAGCCAGTCCAGTAAAACAGTGCGAACAGGGTGATGTTCGTGATGCGACAGTGCAATTGTCCATCGTCTTCACGCAGTCCACCCATTGTCACCGAAATCGGCACCTCCCACACTCTGCCCCAGCCTCTTCTCCCCCAGTTCGCCCCTCCAGGAAAATTTGTCATTGTGATATCCGCATACTCTTGAGGAACTGTTTTGGACCCTTCCCCCAGTCACAAACTTGGTCTGCCGTTGCTGCTGAGCATTCTTACGATGTCCCAGGTTTATCCATCCAGCGCACAAGTCTGTGGTTGGTGTGACTTGTTGAGTAGTGAGAGCTGTGTAAAGAGGGGTGTCGACGTGAGGAGACACCGTTTGTCTAGACAGTGGTGAAGTTGTTGTTCAAGAGCAGGAAGTCCGACCGGGTGGGGACATGGCAGCGACTCCAGGAGTCGGAGGGATGATGGGTGACAGACCGCAAGCTGGGATGGATGAGGGCCGGCAGTTGCCACTCCAGTGCACCAAGAGTTCACCTCGGCCGTGCACACCACTGCTCACTTACCCACTGTTTCAGCTGTAGTTCATCCCCTGCCCAACCGGCCAACCCTCGGCAAAAACCCATTTAGGGCCTCACGATTCATCCACAGCATCCCCAAGTCGTCATGGCAGGTATCCAGCTCGACCAACCGACGCTGGAGCGAGAAGGAAGATACTAGGCAAACACCCACACGGCCGACCCCCAGACTGTCCACATCTCCAGAATATGCCTAGCCTGGAGATTGCTCTCCATAGTTAGGTAGAGCGAGACGGAGGCCGCACATCATGGCGGCGGCCGACCGCCATCGGTATTCGGGCCCCAGCGCCAACTACTTTCCGAGTGTGCAGTCAAGCCCTGACCCAACGTTGTCAGGACAACATCATCGCTACAGCCGTTAGCACCTGACCAAGGACACAGTGGACGAGTGCTGCCGGGCAGGGCCCACTATATATTGCTGACGGCACATTGGTTAACTTGGTGGAGGCTGGGACCGAGTCTGACCACGGGCGGGTTCATAGTACTGCGACTGCGAGGATTGCGGGGCCTACCTCGGTTCAGGTCTTCAGGCCTACTATGCCTCCTCCTCCTCCCACCCCTCCTCCACCGCTCCTCGAAACCATCGTGGGCATGGGCCATCAGTCGGTAGCTCAAGGCACAGCAGCAGTGCCGTTACTAAAGCGAAGCAAGGCGGTGCTCAAACTGCTGAGCCTAGGCGATAAAAGCACACCGCCCAAGAGCTATTACAGGGCATCACGGCGCAGACTGATCTGTGGCTGGACGCTGAACTGAAGCCACGCATGATTGTTTGTGACAACGGCCGTAACCCTGGTGGCGGCTCTGCAACTCGGCAGACTGACACATGTGCCTGGCTGGCCCATGTGTTAAATCTCATAGTTCAGCGGTTCCTCAAGACATACCCCAATCTGCTGATTTGCTCAGAAGGTGCGCCGCTCTGTGCCATTTCAGGAAGTCCCGACAGATGTGCCACTCCAGAGGAGGGCACACGCACGCCGCGCGCTCCAACGGCCGCTCACCGACTGTTGTGCGCGATGCCCACGATGAGGTGCGGATGGCACAGATTAACCCTGTTCTCCAGGGCGTGTGCAAGGCCCTCGCAGGCCGCACCCCCGAGCCGGCGTGGGGGCATTTAAAAAAGCAATACAACAGAGTAAAATTGTAAAGTAAGGGGTTAAAATGATATTTGTTGTGTTAACATCACTAGGGGATTGAAATGTGAGAATTTTATTTTGTGGGAAAAATTCTTTAAAGGTAGATTTGTTTTTATTACTGGGGACACTCTTAAGAGAATACTGAGAATACTGCAAACTAAGGGTTCATTTGCTTCCATGTGTTAGTTTGCATTCAATTATATGTAGTTTGAAGACCTTTGAAATGGATACCACCAGTCGTTAAGATCTGGGAATGGAGCTAAATATCTGCAACATTATAATACAAACTCTGTTTATAACATTTAGTGCCTCTTAATTTGCATTCTTCTGCAGAATGTTAATGCTTACGCTTAAAGTACATTATTGATGGAAACATGGTTATGAGAGTTCAAGGAGAAAGACCTATTAAAAAGTTCATTTCATAATTAGAAATGAGCAAACACACTCGTCCGAGCTTGATGCTCATTCGAGCATTAGCGTACTCGAAACTGCTCGTTGCTCGGACGAATATTTCGCCAGCTCGAGAAAATGGCATCTCCCGCCGTTTTGATTTTTGGCGGCCAGTCTCTCGTTCATTACCGGCTCGCAGGCACACAGACGTGCGCCGGATCTTCACAGCGGGATCAAATTCCTCTTCCTATTCTCCCCTAGCACAAACCGATTACTGGGGTTATTCACCAGGCCGTTGCCCTCCATCCGATGGACCATCCAAACATGAACAAATCACCCTCCTCCAGCCATAAACCGCTCACATCATGATCACCGGGTCCTTTCACGAACCAATCAGATCCCTTGTATGTAGCCCAAGCGTCACAGGGCGTCCACGTTTTTCTTTGCGAAAAGCCTCATGTCCCCCACTTCAGAGGGCCCAGAGACTGGCAGTCCCCTGGAACAGACAAGCGGATGCAGAGCTTCGGGATGCCAACCTACTAAGCTCGCCAACCAGAAACCAGCCAGGAACCGCGTCCCTTGGGCATTAGGCCTTAACCGTAGGCGGCCTGAAAACACTATTGCCACTGGGGGATGCATCCCCGGTTCTGACACAGCGCTAGCGGCAGAAGTGCCAGACTAGCCTTTCTGTGGGATAAATAGCAGGGAGAGTAGCAGCAGCAACTGTCACAGCACTTGGCAAGGTAACGCCTTACTCAGTTCGCTTGTTTGCCCTTGAGGTCACTACCCCACACATTACAGCAAGACCCCGACGCCCACCGTCCCCAGTCCCCTCGGCGAGTAGGGCGATCGTTACGAAAAGACTGGTGAAGGAGTACGTATCTTGCCCATACCATCCGTCCTAAATGAGCACACAGCTCCCTACACTACTGGGTTTCAAAGCTGGAACATGTGCACGAACTGGCGCGTTACGCCTAGGAGGTTCATGCCTGCCCTGCCGCTGAAGCGTCCCCTTGTCCCGAGCGGGTTTTACAGGGCAAGGCTGGTGGCATCATCACCGATATGCCCGCACGCCTGTCAACTGACAGCTCTGGACAGGCGGAACGCTTTGTAAAGAGGAATAAAGCTGGGATTTCTCATACGTTCCATTCCACCAGGTTGAAGGAAGCTCAACCTGATATATATACCCTCCTCCCTCCAGCCTCATCGCCTCCTGCTCCTCCTCTGGGTACACTAAGCAGGGAACCTGGCTATGGGGGGACAGGGCCCCTGCCCCGAGCTAGAGTACGTGGGATGCAAGGTATTTGTCTGGAGGGCCACCGACCGGTCCGCGGTTTGAAAACAATTTTTGGAGGGCCACAGAACAAGGCACGCACATCAGTCAAGGGGTCGGAGGGCCCCGACCGGCGCGGGGGGGGGAAAACGGGGTTGGGACGGGCCCACAGACAGGCACGCAAGCGAAAGGCATTGGTCGGGAGGGCCACCTACCGCTCCTCGGGGGGAAACTTGGGGGGGACGGCCACAGCCGGCACTCAAGCTTTCATGTGTCGGGAGGCCACCCTACCTGCTCCTCGAGTTGTGAAAACGGGTTTTGACGGCCACAGGAGGCACGCAAGCGATCTAAATGGGCGGGAGGCCACCGACCCGCTCCGCCTGGGTGGAAACGGGGTGGGGACGTCCACACAGGCCTCAAGCTAGTGCAATTGGGCGGAGGGCCACCCACCGACGCCGCTGGTTTAAAACGTGGGGACGGCCACAACAGGCATCGAGCCAAGGGAAAGGGGCGCCAGAGCAGCCGCCACACGGGTCTGCCAGGGCGACCCCCCCCATCCAAAAGTCCGACCATAACTGCCCCCGTCCATACATCGTCCCCTTTCAAACGAGGTTGCAGGCAGAATTTTTGGTTGTTTTTTTCATGGATTCCACATCAAAGTTGTTAACTTTGTCCGCCACCCGCCCCCCCCGCCACGCGTGTGTCCACAAAATATCCTGGCAAACTTTTACCATTTATACGGATCTTTTTCACGCTTCCTTGCCATCTGGTTTACATTCCCTCACCCGCCATATCCCAACTTATAAGAACGCTCACTGCCACTCGTCACTTGTGCAGGCTGGGAACCGAGTCGACCCCTTGGGGCGGGTCCATATCTACTCCGACGCATAGATTGCGGGGCCTCCTCCAAGTCCCGGTCTCAACGGCCTACTCAAAACTCCTCCTCCTCCCACCCCTCCTCCACCTCCTCCTCCTCCGAATTACCACCTTGGGCAGGGCGCCATCATCGGTACTCTAGGCACAGGCAGCCAGTGCCGTCGCTAAACGACAGCAGGCGTGCTCAACTGCGGACTAGGCGACAAGGCACACCGCCCAAGAGCTTTACAGGGCATTCCACAATCAAACTTGTTGACTTTGTCTCCATCTGCTGTGTAATCCACCACAATAAATACTGGCAAACTTTTTATCTTTACCGATCTATTTTCAGCGCATTCTTGCGCATCTGTTTACCTTCCCCTCACTCCCCATAATCCCAACTTATAAGAACGCTACTACACTTGACGGATACAAAGTTCTAGAAGTGCTGTTGGGGGAGTAGCCTCGAACAGGGCTGGATGTCGAAGCTTCGCCTGGAGCCGAGCGCCAGCTCCATCCCAAGATCCACCTAACATAGTTTTTAACTCTGCAGTACTTTAAATCCTACTACTAGTTCAACTGCACTGCCTCATAATAATAATAAGAAAATCTTTATTTTATCATAGCGCCATCATATTCCCGTAGCGCTTTACAAATCATAGGAAACAATACAATGTAATGTAACAGAGCACAACCTGTTGTAATGGACACAGGAGTGAGGTCCCTGCTCCCAGAGCTTACAGTTTTGAAAATGATGGGTAATCACGAGGTACAAGAATTTGTAATGGTCAAGCCACTTTTTCTTTCTTCTTCACTTTTTTTTTTATTGTTGTTTATTTTCGATTTTTTGTTTTTTTTGGTTGTTTTTTTTCTAAGGATAGAACAAAATATATAAATGAATTGCTGTCGCTTGAACCACTCAGCTCATCTTATGTACAAAGTCCAGGTGAATAGACTGCAAGAATTCGGTGCCCGTTGGTTGCTTGGATAACAATGGGGAGGACGACTCAGGACGGGTTATAGAGAAGAAATTAAAACTTTCATGCGGTTTAATGAGTGTAATAGCTTTCCTAAAGAAATGGGTTTTAGAGCAACGTTTGCAACTTTGGAGTTCGGTATTAGTCTTATAGTCCGGGCAGAGCATTCCTAGAATTGGTGCA
The DNA here is from genome assembly GCA_019512145.1 of Engystomops pustulosus. Taxonomy (NCBI): domain Eukaryota; kingdom Metazoa; phylum Chordata; class Amphibia; order Anura; family Leptodactylidae; genus Engystomops; species Engystomops pustulosus. The sequence continues at coordinate 119,389,270 of CM033643.1, read as the reverse complement.
GCTCTAGAGAATCGTGGAGACGCGAGTGGGAGGTCCCACTAGGTAAGGTTTAATCTAAGATCACTGGCGGATCTAAGAGCACAGATGGCTATTAACTGAGATAAGGAGGAAAAGTGAGGGTGTGCAGCATTATTACAGATCTTATGATGAGGGTTATTAGTTTAAACTGTACTTCGAAAGAGAACTGCAACCAGTGCAAGCGACTGGCATGACTGTAGCATACATGGTCCCCTTTATCAAACGAGCTTTTCAGGCATCTTTTGGGGTTTGTTTCATGGCTCCCCTCACAACTTGTTAACTACTTTGTTCGCCACCCCTGCTGTGTACTTCCACAAAAGATCTGCAAACTTTGCTATCAATTTACCAAATTATTTCAACCTGCTTGCGCATCTCGGTTACATTCCCCTCCCCCCATATCCTAAACTTATAATAACGCTACTACCACGTGAGCTATCCAACAGGGTTAAGCAAGTGCCTGTTTGGGGAGTAAGCCTAGAGCAGGGGCTGTGGTGGCTAAAGCTCGCCTGGCAGCGGCGCCAGCTCCAATGCCCAAGATCCAACTAAGATAGTTTTTTAACTGCACACCTTTACATCGACTACTAGTTTCGGAAGAAACTGCTCCATACATGGTCCCCCCCTTATCAAACGAGCTGTGTCAGGCAGAATTTTTGGGTTTTATTGTCCCAATGGCTTCCATTTAACTTGGTCGCCACCCGCTGCTGTTAATCCACAAATAAACCGGCAACTTTTACATGTACCGATATTATTTGAGCCTTCTGCTCACCTCCTTTGAGTTTTCTCTCTGCCACCCATTGGTTTGAAGCCCTGAGTCCATGTTAGGGTATGTGCCCGCCAGGCCACTCTCTAGCTGCCGCTGCTGGCCGCTGCCGAGCATCCGCCCTCCTAATATAGTGGCCGGGTCATTTAATCGGATGTTTTTAGATGCTATCTAGCTTCAAATCTTCCCCTGTCACATGGCGCCAATGCTGTTGCCCATAATTTTGCAAATGGTGCCGATTAAGCGCCTCAGAGCACCATGACATCTGCCCCTCCTGCTGTTTTCCTTCCATTTCCGGTGGTGTTTTCAATCCTTTTCTGAGGTTCCCAGGTGTTTGGCCAAGCTCCCTGTGCAGAGCCTGGGTCCCCTTAAAAAATGCTCCCGAGTCTCCCATTGACTTCAATGGGCCGTATCGAGCGACGCATGAAACGGAAAGTTCGTCTCGATAACGAGGTACACGAGCATTTTAGTGCTCGCTCATCCTCTAATAGCACAGTTTTAATAATAAAATGTGAACAGCCGTCTGGTCCCCCCGGGCATTTAGATGGTTTTATGTGATTTTTATGGCTTTCATAACCCTATTGGCGGTGAAGGGGGCATCTACCAACTACTTTTGTGACGCACTTACACCAAAGATGCCAGTTTTGCAAACAAAAGGTTCCGCATACGACAGTGAGTTTTTTCCTGCCCATAATAAAGTTCTTTATAGAAAGTTTGGCAAAGGATGTCCTAATACTTCTTTGGGTGTTGGGTTAATCGAAACCATCTGGTTTCTGAACTTAGGAAGAGTGAAAAATTTAAGGGGCGGGGTTTTAGTCTCGACTAATAAAATACACCCTATCACTTGGAAAAAAAAATAAAATTTAGTAATTTTCCCTTCATCCCTTCCTCACTTTACCTACCCCGTTGTTCTGCAGCTTGAGCAGTTGCATAATAAGGCCTCTTATGTCCTAAGTCCCCTCCCATTTATCTGCCGGCGAAGTGGATCTCCTGCTCCCACTGTCATTATATGCTTTACGGACTTTCTATCATCAGCTTATATTAGGAACTACTTTTGCTGCACAGCAGATTGCGTGAGAAATGCCTCTGAATAAACATTATCTATTTGGAGTTCCTCCTTTAAATTCCTTCTCTTTCGTTGTATATTACGGCCGTGCTAAACAGTGAAAATTTTGTCCCGAACATGTAGAAGACTCACTCCTCGTATCTGCCTTCATAAGTTTGTTCTTTTTGACGGGAAAGGGGGATTTTAACCACTATGTCCCCCTGGCGGAGTCGCTCTGCTCTAGGTGCAGGATGGCTCTGTGACCCGAGCCACTCATGTTATCTATCTGAAGTCGGGTGTATCGTTGTTGATATATTGGGGAGATTTATCAAGCTGTCCTGAAAGTCAGAATATTTCTAGTTGCCCACGGCAAACCAATCACAGCTCAGCTTTATTAGAAGTCTGAGCAGCTCTGGACTGATTCCGGTGGACTCTCGTCTTTTTCATTGCCTTTGGCCATCACGAGAAGCCCCCTGTCCCTCCGACGTCTACCGGCCCGGATGAGGGTAAGTGCTGAAATCACTAGTAATCGCTGCTTGCTGTCTGGTGATGCGCCGAGCACCTGAACTTGCTTCCTGTGTCGAGAACTGCACACAGGCACCTCTCCTCAAGAGTCAATCTTTGAATGTGATAATGGGGATCGTTCCCCTCAGCTCAGTCCCTTCGAGCTGGCACACGACTTACCAGCCTTGCCAGGCTGTGATTCCCGCTTCACTTATTTGGGTCAAGTGGCCCCGGTAAGTGCCCATGGAATTGAAAAGAAGGATTCTAAGAACGGACTGCTGTCATTTGACGTGTCATACTAAAACACAAGCATTGTTTGAAGACCAAACCCACGCTCCCTATAATATTTTGAGCATGGCACAACATTTCTACAACAAACCCTCATGCTCTCTGCAAGCCAGAAATCCTGTTTTTTTAACCGTGATTTGCCATGATCTATTCTGTTCCAATCAAAGGTGGCAAAGAAAATTCCGCAAACGCGGCGAATCACAATTTTTCACAATGGCTCATCTCTACTATTTAGATCAAATCATGCGTAGACTCAATTGAGGACGTTACCAGAGACCGGGATAGACCAATACAAAAAAAGACACAGAAGAAACACAAAGAGAGAGGAGATGAAGAACTACATCTTGTCGACAGGCCAATTAGTGCTGCGGTGGGCAGAATCTTATGATGGCAACGAAGGTGGGGCCGAAGGAGCCCCCCAGCTGTGCCAACAGCAGACAAGGGCAGCCTTGAGAGATGGCGTCTATGCAAGCCCACCACTTGCACATGTTAGGGTGAATTGTGGCAAGCCAAGGGACACTAGCAGCGGCCGGTGGGCGGCGAGCCCGGAGGAGGGGAAAACATTCAGAAGATTTGAAGACAATTGAGGAAATAGCAATTCATAAAAGTTGCTGCGAGGGAAGAGTCCAAGTGCTGGACCGAGTGGTCCATTAGGCAGGGGGCCGGACTACAGATAGATGCGCAAATCAAAGATAGAAACCCTGGTATGAAGAGCGACGGATGAACAGTACGTGACTCCTTACCTCGAGGCCAAGTCCTGAGAAGGAAAAGAAGGCGAGAAATACATCAAACTGACAGCTGACATGAGGTAGAATAGGAAAAAAGAAAGACGTACACCACGACAAAGAAAAGAGAGATATCCAGAATGCCCGTGAGGGCCACTTGGCCTAAGAGTGACCAAATGACATCTGTGCAAAAAACAATCGGAGGGGACGCAGGCGGGAACCAGCAGGGGGAGCGGAGGGGCAGAAACCCGCGGCCGAAGGGGCAGCGGCGGGCCAAAACCATCAGGGATGCTTGTGAAACGGAAGTTGGCTTTCGGACAGCTGGACAAAAGGGCGGACGAGGAGCAAAGAGCCAGACAGAGCTTCCGGGTAGAAGCACGGGAGAGCAACGGGGACCCTAATGAGGAGAAACCTTTCGTACACCAGTTCAAACACTGAAGTATGAGGCTAGATGGTTACATAGCCTTGTAGGTGTGTGTCGATATAATGGGAAAGGTTAAAAGTGATAGATGAAATAAATACCCAAATAAGCGGTCGACTCCAGTTTGTTAATTATTCTTTTATGGATCTTGGTAAGTGCTAAATATCAGTGGGATGGGGGCTCCACCCAAGGTATCCTTTCTAATTTGTGATGATGTTGTCCTATCTGCATTACACGAAAGATTGGAGTCTAGTGGTGGTATCGGTTGGGTTTTTGAGTAGGACCTTGTAGATGTGGAGCCAAGAGATCTACAGGCCTCATTGATGGAGGCCATCGGTATACATCCCCCTCCCTTGTCCACGCTGCAGTGACGGGGAGCAGGTATCAAGTAGGGATGTAGGGGCGGTCCCCGTTCATGTCAGAATAGAGGTGATGATTTTAGTTGAGGGAATACAATGGGTCGTTCCTTTTTCCACTATGAAAAGTAAGTTCCTAATGGTTAGCTCGATGTAGCAAGATAAAAAGTTGAGGTGGGATGTTAAAGCTCGACGAAGACTGGTGGTCTTTTAAAGCGTGGCATTGCCGATGGGGTAATACTGTAGTGATATAAGATGGTGGTGCCATCTCGGGTAGTGGTGGAACCCCCCCCCCCCTCAAAGACAGTGCGATGGTGTGGGGAAGATGAAAGGTCCAATGGGTAAGATGCTAATGAAGGCATGTAGAGGAGGAATATGGGAAGTCAGTGAATTGACGGGAGACAATAGAACGTCCCTTATGAAGGCTGGGTGTTCATGGCAACTAGGCCAGTGAGGGCGACCTATGAAGCGGCGAGTGCCCAAACTGCAACCCAAACCCCCGGTAGTTAGCGTGGGGGGGGGCCACCAAAAATTAAAGCAGTAATTTTTTTTGCTCTCTTTTCACAACAACGATCAAGCATATTGGCCTCCTGAGGACAGCAACGTAGTAGAAAGATGGAAAAGTATACATAATTTAGCTTCTTTCCAGGGGCCCGCGGTACACAAAAAAGAGTGGAGGCCGCAGAGGTCCGTCCAACATCATGCGGGTCCCTTTTTCTACGCATTCTCCCTCTTCCTAAAGTCCCTACGAATGAAGTAAGTATCCAAAAATGACTGAAAGCAGCATCTTTGTAAGTTTGCTGGACTGTCAGAAGATGCTGGGAGTCCGGTCCTGAGTGCGGGGCGATGGCCCAGTGCCCACAGACCGAGCTCTGAGTGCCGCCGGGGCACCGGGCCATAGGGTCGCCATCACGGATCTAAGGGGGAGGAAGGAGAGATTGAAAAGGTTGATGTCAGGTTGGGTTGTGTTTTGAGAGGGGGGGGGGCGATAAGGGCGGTCAGCGCCATAGGACGGGGAAAGTGGGGGACATGTTTGGGTGTTGAACCGGATTGTTATTATAGATCAGAACATACATATAATATTACAACATAAAAATTGGGAATGGATAGGGAGCCCGGACCACCAAGGAGGGAAAGTGGGGGGGAGTTGGGCCCCGCAAGGCAACTGTGGTTGAGAGGTACAGTGATATGGGGGGGTAAGACGGGGTACAGAGGAAAGAGGCGGGGAAGATAGGCAAATATAGGTGAGGGTAGAATGCAGCCAGAGGTGACAACAGAACTAGATAAGGCAAACTCAAAACTAAACCGATACCAAGCAAGAGAAGCGAGACAACAAACCTCAAGGGGGCGGACGGGAAATAAAATCAAGTATGATGCTGGACACGGGGGGGGAACGTGGATAACACTGAGTCGGAATGCTTGAAAGTTACATCCTACAAGGTCCGATCACCACAGAACTTCAGAACCAAAGGCAATTCCTTATAACAATCCCCAACATTAATAGCCTTAACACGACTTACTTCCCTTAGGTTTATTGTGCCCCAGATATATTAGCGTAACTGTGGAAGTTTTTGTCTATGTGTGCCTAAAAAGAGGTCGTGGAGCTGGCACATGTATGCAGTGTTGCGTCACAAGTTGTGTCATGAAAGCAACCCTGACATTTTATAAGAAAACGATACAACTAAAGAAGTGGTGGTAGGTATTTCCTAGTTGTTGTGCCACATTTATTACAGTGTCCGCAACACAATTCTTTCACAACAGCATGAAGCTAGTGCTTCCAAAAAAAAGAGGGAAAATTTTTGTCCATCCTGAAACTGGACAGAATTTTTCTAAAGCCGTACAACAACCAAATATGTGGCCAAAGTGCATCTTAGTGAAGCCAAACTGCACTTTCAGCCGTTGCAAAAAAAAACCAGTTTTTCATATATCTGAACCTTTTGTACAAACCAAGAGCGCTTGAATAGAGGATCGGGAAAGGGATTAAACTGCAATATACCGTATATTCCGGGCGTAAAGACGACCTGATGTATAAAACCCCCCCTACTTTTCCTGTTTAAAATATAGAGGTTTATTAAGATATATTTCGCCGTATAAGACTAACCCTTTTTCCTGTATTTTTCCAACACATCAAAACGACCGGGAAAAACTTAAAAAAAACAGATTTTGAATTTAACATGGTCTTTTTTAGTAAATTTCTTAGGACTATACAAGTATATGCAGGAAAAACTGACTGGTCGCTCATAAACATAAACCCTAAGGCATAAACACCAACATTACCATACAATGCCAGCCCCCAGTATATCCAGCACAACCCCCTTAGTATACCCACAAAGCCCCCATAATATAACAACACCGTCCCCCCATAAATTAATACACATCACATGCCCAGTATGATACAACCCGCCGCCCCGTCTATCACAGCCCCACCCCAATGTCTAACATCACATCCCCCCCCAGTAATTACAGCACTGCCCCCAGTATATACAGCACAGCACACCCCCAGTAGTATACAGCACAACAGCCCCCGTAGTATACAAGCACTGGCCCCCATAGTATACCAGCACTGGCCCCCAGTAGTATACAGCACTGCCCCAGTAGTCATACGCAACAGCCCCCGTGAGACAGCACTGCCCCCAGTAATAGCCAGCCACCCAACTGATAGAACAATCTAAACTGAGATACTCACCCTCCCGGTGGCCCGCCCTGCAGCGCTGGCTCCCCCCCGCTCCCCGATGTCCGCGTGGGTCCCGCTTCTGCCTTCGCGCCCTTCTTCACTAACTTCAATTGCCGGGCGCCGCCATTTTCTCCCCTGGATGGCGCCTAGTATGACGCGCCCTGTGACGTCATCTAGGGACCGCCGCCCCGGGAAAAGCATGGCGCGCCAGTAGAGAGAGCGACCTCGCGAAGACGAGCCGCGCGACGTCGGGCCCCCGAGGGTGAATAGGCAACCGGATGCTTTTTGGAGGCTGCCGCAACCTTCCTCTCCTGCAATCCAATACCGATCGCGGTGTTTACCTTCAAGCCTTTGCTGCAAATTGGCAGCAAAGACTTACGTATAGAGAGGCCTCAGCCCATGAGCCCTCTCCATGCACCGGGACCCGCCTATAAGACGATTACCGGCGTAATAAGACGACCCCAGAGAGACAGAAGATGAGGATGGACACTCCAGCGTGGACAAAATAGAAAAATATCAAAAAATTTATTAGGCGTTTGATTGGATTAGGCACAGTCTGCCTATTTTTTTTTTTTTCAAAACTAAAAGTCATCAGGCACAGCACAAAATCCTGTTGTGTGCTGTCAGTGTAGGTTAGAAATTAGCCATAGAAATAGGATAGCATCGTTTTGTTAAAAAAACAAAAACACAAAAAAATTTTACAGTTTACACTTTAATTTTGGAAATGTTGAACCCGAAGGCTAGGGGTAGAGGACGAGGGCGTGGGCGTCCAACTACTGCAGGGGTCAGAGGCCATGGTCCTGGGCGGGGTGAGACACCACCTGCTGATGAGGGTGCAGGGGAACGCCGCTGAGCTACACTCCCTAGGTTCATGTCTCAAGTTACTGGGACTCGTGGTAGAGCACTGTTGAGGCCAGAACAGTGCGAACAGGTGATGTTCGTGGTAGAGCACTGTTGAGGCCAGAACAGTGCGAACAGGTGATGTCGTGTGATGTCAGTCTTCCACGCAGTCCACCCATGTCACCGAAATCAGCACTCCTCCACCTCAGCCTCCTTCCCCCCAGTCTGCCCCCTCCCAGGAAAATTTGGCATTTGAAACCCCAGACGCTGGAGCGCAAGAGGAAGTACAGTGCAACCCACCCACACGCCTAACCCCTCAACTTCCACATCTCCAAATTACTTAGCCTGGAGATACTTAGGCTGGTAGAGACCGAGGCCACTATTTTTCCCGATGTGCCGTCCCAGCCCTGTACCAGCACGTGTCAGACAACATCATCCGTGGACGAGTGCTGCCGGGCAGGGCCACTATATATTGCTGACGGCACATTGGGTTAACTTGGTGGAGGCTGGGACAGAGTCTGACCCTGGGGCTGCTCATATACTGCTGACGCCGAGGATTGCGGGGCCTACCTCGGTCCAGGTCTCTCAGGCCTACTATGCCTCCTCCTCCTCCCACCCCTCCTCCGAATTACCATCCGTGGGCATGGCGCCATCAGTCGGTAGCTCTAGGCACAGCAGCAGTGCCGTTACTAAGCGACAGCAGGCGGTGCTCAAACTGCTGAGCCTAGGCGATAAAAGGCACACCGCCCAAGAGCTATTACAGGGCATCACGGCGCAGACTGATCTGTGGCTGGCACCGCTGAACCTGAAGCCAGGCATGGTTGTGTGTGACAACGGCCGTAACCTGGTGGCGGCTCTGCAACTCGGCAGACTGACACATGTGCCATGCCTGGCCCATGTGTTAAATCTCATAGTTCAGCGGTTCCTCAAGACATACCCCAATCTGTCTGATTTGCTCACGAAGGTGCGCCGCATCTGTGCACATTTCAGGAAGTCCAGCACAGATGCTGCCACTCTCAGGGCAGCGCAGTGCCGCCTCCAACTGCCCGCTCACCGACTGTTGTGCGACGTGCCCACGAGGTGGAATTCAACATTAACCATGTTATCCAGAGTTTACCAGTAGCGCAGAGTGATTGTAGACTGCCAGATGATGTCAACTTCCACCAGAACTGGTAGTCAGGTCAGTCAGCTTCCTCAAGTCTACAATGAGGAGTGGAGTGACAACGCTGACAGGCTGACACTTTTCAAGATTAATAAAGTCTGGATTTCTCAGGATTTCCATTCTCCACCAGGTGAAGGAAGCTCAACCTGAATAATTAATTTTTTTCCTTCTTCTCCTCCTCTTTGTACACTAAAGCAGAGGAAACTGGCTATTTTTTGCCAGGGCCAACTGACTCTAGATATAGTACTCTATGTATTTAATTTTTCTGGAGGACCACCTACCCGGTCCTCTGTTTTAAACAATTTTTGGGAGTGCCACATACAGGCACTCAATCTATTTATGAGATGTTTGCGAGACCCGAAGAGGGGAGCATTGCTCATGTCCTTCACTGTTCAGCGTGTATGGGCAGAAAAAGAGGAGTTGGAGGAGGAGGAAATGGACAGTCAGGCCAGTGAGGGGAGTGAATTCTTGCTAGTTGGGAATATGGCCGATTTCATGCTAGGCTGCCTATCCCGTGACCCTCACGTTCAAATAATTTATTCCAGCACTGATTACTGGGTATTCACTCTCCTGGACCCCAGGTACAAGCAAAATCTTTCCACTCTCATCCCTGGAGAGGAAAGGAGTGTGAGAATGCATGAATACCAGCAGGCCCTGGTGCACAAGCTGAAACAGTATTTCCCTTCTGACAGCGCTAGCGGCAGAGGGTGTACTTCTGCGGGACAAGTAGCAAGGGAGAGTAGGCAAGCAGGCAGCTTGTCCAGCACTGGCAGGGGTACGCTTTACAAGGCCTTTGTCAGTTTTATGTCACCCCAGCAAGACACTGTCACCAGTCCCCAGTCTCGGCAGAGTAGGGCTGATCTTTACAGAAAGATGGTGAGGGAGTATGTAGCTGACCATACCATCGTCCTAAATGATCACACAGCTCCCTACAACTACTGGGTTTCAAAGCTGGACATGTGGCACGAACTGGCGCTGTACGCCTTGGAGGTTCTTGCCTGCCCTGCCGCTAGCGTGTTGTCTGAGCGGGTTTTCAGTGCAGCTGGTGGCATCATCACCGATAAGCGTACACGCCTGTCGGCTGACATGCTGACGCTTATTAAGATGAATAAAGCCTTGGATTTCTCAGGATTCCATTCTCACCAGTCGTGAAAAGAAGCTCACAGTGAATAATGTATTGCACTCCTACCTCCTCAACTTCCCACCTCCTCCTCTCCTCCTCTTGTACACTAAACAGAGGAAACTGGGATTTTTTGCCGGGACCAACGGTTCTAGCTATAGTACCTATGTATTAATTTGTCTGGAGGGCACTACCCGGTCCTCTGTTTTAAACAATTTTGGGCAGGCCAACATACAGGCACTATCCCAAATTTTAATTGTCGTCATAGCGCCTCCAAATCGTCTTTATACGCTGCTCCTCCACACTAGTATAGTCTCCATTGCTACCTCCACACTTCACTCCCATAGCTGCCTCCCAAAGTCGTCATAAGCTGCCTCCATACATTGTCCCTGTAGAAACGAGTTGTGTCAGGCAATTGGGTTGTTTCATTGGCTTCCACATCAAACTTGGTAACTTTGTAGCCACACTGCTGTGTATTACTGGCAACCAACAAAACTTTTACTGGCAAACTGTTATCATTACCCGATATTATTCAGCGCTTCTTGCGCATTCTGGTTATACATTCCCTCACCGGCCATTCATAACCAACAACTTATAAGAACAGTACTACACTTGATCTTATTACAAAGGTTCTTAGAAGTAGCTGCTTATAGCCCCGCCCTGCATTTGAAAATTATATTTTCAAAGTAAACGCTTCTGGCACCCAGGCCCCTTTTGGGTGGAGAGGAGCCCAGAGAACAGGGGCTTGACAGGCAAAAGGCTCGCTTGGCAGCAGACCGCACGCTCCAATCCCAAGATCCAACTAACATAAGTTTTTAACGCAGCACCTTTAATTCCACTACTATTACTGCCTCCAGTACACTGTTGGACCTTAATCACAACGAGTGTGTTCAGGCAGAGTTTCGGGTGTTTCACCAGCTATATAATGGATATAGGCAGCCTTCAGAGCATCCAATGCTACGGGCCCCTGACGGTTTCCTGTCCATATCTCCACGATCCTCCACAGCGTCATCCACAATGTCTCCATGCGGAACTCAACTCTCTATACCCAGACGGCTGGAGCGCGAGAGGATATACAAGCACATAATCCCCTATCAAACAAAGCTGTCAGGCAGAATTGCGGGAGAGTTTCAACCAGATATATAATGGAACTCGGCCCATCTGTCGCCGCCATGCTGGAGACTTGAAGTTGCAATCATAGCAGTGCAATATGGATGCCCCATACTGTCGCTCTTAATCATGGAACCATTTCCGAGAAAACTATTAAAAATAGAACCGCTATGCTATTCCTAGATGAAATATTCAAACGACCCCGCCTGCTTTGAAAATTATAATTTTTTCAAAGTAAACGCTTCTGGCCCCCAGGCCCTTTTTGGGTGGGGAGGAGCTGAGAGACAGGGGCTTGGACAGACGAAAGCTCGAAAAGTTTTTTAACATTTTTCATACATGATTTGTGAAAACTCAGAGAGGGTAAAATTCTTATAATAGGTGTCTTAGCATTATGTGTGGAGCAGTAATAAGGGGGAGTAAGGGTAAGATATGATTGTATTGTCTTAAAGAGGAGATTGAAGTGTATATAGTCTGCCAGTAATATGAGCAGTTTTGGGGTTGAGTTCTACCTTACCATTTATCCTGACAAGCCAAACACCTTGCAGTATTGACTGCCTCAGGAAGTACCACAGCAAAACAAGAACACACCAGGATTCTTCTGACTTTTTGCCTTAAAAATTTTAGGGGGTTTCCTTAAATTGTATCAGTGCTGAAGTGTCCAGAAGGACTGGGCTTGTGGTTGCAATACAACACAAAGAGCTGTGGCCCGTCCTGACTGATTCACGCACACTCCCTTAGATAACTCAGGACAGAGATGGAACAGGGACCTGAACTATTCTGATCAAGGTGACCTTCAGTGAGTAAGTGATGTGAAAGGAGGATGATTTGAACAGTAATATATTATTGCTGCTCAACAGGCTAATAACACCAGGAGCCTAAACAGAAAAGACATTCACATAAACAGAAAAGACATATAGACACATAATTCAACCAATGCAATAGACATCTCAATGACCGATTTGTCATGCTTTGTGCAGCGCTGCGTAATCTGTAGGTGCTATATAAATAAATAATAATAATTATTATTATAATAATGCAAGTCAGGGTTTAAAGGCTGATGTTTTCATAATAAGATACAACACCACAAAGCTGAGAATCCACAGATTTGGAGGATGAACCACTCTTGGGCGGGAGTGTAAACTCATGCAGGTTCTTGCATGCAATACTCACTGACGATGACTTCGAAAAACATGTGAGGAAAAACAATGTAAGGATTGTGGAAGTCCTGAAAGAAGGGTACCTTCCCTACTAAATTCTTAAAAAATGGTTCCTGAATACTTTTCAGATAATGCGACCCCACTATCTGCACTGAAATGAACTCTGGGGGTCCCAAAAAGACCCCTACTCAGCCCCCCCCCAATCTTGCCAAACTCCTGCATTACAGAGAGACTCAGACTTATCACTATATATGATGAAGGTCCTCCACCAAATTTCTACATATGAAGTATAGATTGAGGTCTCTAATTTTATTGATCAGGGCTTTGCCTGTCTTATTGAGCCTAAGCAAAGTTCTGACGGGACTGATTAATTCTTTTACATGCACAGTTCATTTGAACAAGGACTACAATCTGCTAGTTGGAGATATTTATTATAAGGTATTGGGATCTTACATTTCAGTTGGGAGACTCAGATGTATGTTTATCAACCTAAAGTAAAGTTCAGTGATTTATATTTACTAGTATTTATTGCAAAGCCTGTTAATGTTGCACATAAATTTGGCACTGGGACACATAGATGCCATTTAGGGTAGTTGTTAAGTAGGCCCACAACAGAATGGTCGGGCTCCCACTCCTGTTCTAATAACTGACCTACACTAAAATCAGTTTTCTGGATTGTTTAGATGCAATGCTTTTCTGCATGAAACTTATGCAGGCCCTAGTTTCTATAAATCCTATGGTTGAGACCCCAATCCCATGGCATCTGAATAGATGGGAATCATAATGAGTTTGAATGGCTGAAAGAACTGCTGAACCACTATTGATAAATTCTGAATTTTTCCAGTCCTTGTTGTCATTGTCTAAACTCCTGGAGATCCACAAAACAAATAAAACTCTAGGTACTGTAGACTTTTTATTATTCTTCTGATTGGATCAGTACATTGGGTAACGTGTTCCTTCTTTATCATGCATGGTCTCTCATTAAAGTCATCCTGAGGTTACCTTGATTGGAGCAGCACAACCTGCTGGTAGACTGAACCTCAAAGGAATTGGTCAAAAGGAATCAGGTTTGTCCTGAGCAGTTTATTTCCATCTACCAACTTGGTGTTGCAGCTGAAGACATAAATTACCCGAAATTATTTATGACATTGCTTATGTTTTATCTATATCTGGATAGAACATCTAATGTTCTGTATCTCTCTTGGGTGGGAATAACAGTTAAAAATCAATTTGATTTGCATTAAAAAGGGTGATGAGTGGAAAACCACTTTATTTATTAAACAAGCTGCGCAGTAGACGTACCTGGACATGGAATTTGTGTCATTCTGCTGCTTATTTAGAAGAGATTTTGATTTTATCTAGAGATTCACAAATCTTTGTAAGTCTGCCAGTTATTACCAGGTCCAGACTGACAAGCTGCCTAGTGGGCTGCTCTGATAACCTTTACTAATTGTAGCCCGACCTGTAACATAAATCATGAGCTCCATAAACATCCATGCCAGGTCTGTAAATAGTTCAAGTAAATGAGTTGTCCAGGAGTTCTGTTTTCACAGAGAGGGATGATCCCTGTAGAATACTTCTCCCTTGCAGCCCCATGCTAAAGATTTGCAGAAAAAAGGTTGTTGGCTAAACTTCAGACATGCAGTTCTATTTAATTTCTTAGATATATCCTGTCTCCAAATTAATATTGTATGGTCTTCAAAAAGTCAGGGCCATAAGAGACTGAATGAGGCCTTCTTTCCTGAATGCTCTTCAATATTTCTGGGGGTTTGCTAATCATTGTATAAAATTCTTTCAAAACTTATCAGGGATAGCAAGCATTAACTTGTCCTTTCCTAAGGCTATTCTGCACTTACCAATCTCCAATCTTGTGCTTTTTTCTCCAGAAAGTTCTCTGCAGCTGAAGGAATTATGATGTAGGAAACAGATAACTTCTAGCTTTTGGAGAAAGGTGTCATTTTCTGAAGGGTGTTTGTCATCAAGACTGATAAAAATCGTTTATACAGTAATTCAGTAATTGGAATCTTCTAAATGGTTAATCCCTGGCAAGCACTGGGATTTATTTTACACACTATAACTGCAGTTACTATGTTGACTACCTCTGCCTAATAGGCCATGGGTCCACATATCCACTGACTTTATCAAAACATCAATTTGGTTTTTAGCAAGATGTTTCATTTTGCTCCTTTGTCTGTTACCCAATATGATGTTGTTGTCTTAGTTTCAATATATTTCACATGGTATTCCACAAAATATTGTGTCTGATTGAGGTGTTCAGATTTTGGAAGGCATTTTGTAATTATATCGGGGCTCGCTCTCCCTCTCTGCACCAGAATAATATTTTGTTGAAACTATAATGTTTGTCACCACATAAATGACCATCATAGGACTTATTCACAAAGAGTAACAGTCCGCACACATCAAAATAGTCAGGAACAGATTTAAAAGCCATAAATTTGTTTCAAACTCAAATGGGGGGGAATTTATTTTGAACACCAGTCTTAATTTTCCCTTGACAGTGTACCACATGCTGTATTCACTAAGTAATGCCTTATTTGCAAGAGTAAATGCATAGTAAATGCCATCCAATATATCTTGTCCAATACACTGTTACAATGTTCCTTTTCTAAGACTGCTTTGTGGTATTTCAAATCTATATTATGCTATATATTATATGTAGTTCCACTGACTGAATTTGCATAAATTTGATAAAAGAATATGAAAGATGAGTCAAAATTGCAACCAAAAACTTCAGGCTCTAGTTGTAGGTGTATTGCATCAGTCAACTAGACAGTCCTTTATAAGTTAACTTTTTAGGAATTTTTATTGCTCGTTATATATAAATTCTGACATTACAAACATCAGGAATTTCAGGATGATTCAACTTAAGTAGAGATGGAAAGAAGGCTCAGTAATGTGTATGACCTCACATGCCTGTATGACCTACCTACAGCACCTGGGCATTCTCCTGATGACATGGCAGATGTTCTACTAAAGGGATCTATAATTAAAGCATCAGTCGGCTCATGGGCAGTCTATGGTGCAATATGACATTGTGGATGGAAGGAGACACGATGACCAGGATTGGCTTGATTAGATTCAGATGTGTGGAATTGGCAGGCCACTCCATAGCATACATGTATTCATTATGCAGGAACTGCTGACAAACTACAGCCAAATATGACAAACTAAAACAAAAGAGCATTGCCATGTATCAAAAGAAACTCAGGCCCATTGCGCCATCCTAGATGAGCTGTACCTATGATGCCTATCCTTTGTACCTGTTGTCTGTTCCATTCGCAGAATACTAGGAGACATTGATTCACAATCAGTATTGATTCATAACTGGACACGTGTAAATCAGTGTAAAAAACTGGAGTAGGATCCAGCCTAATGATAAATGCGTGTTTGCAATTCATTTAGGTGACTATTCCTTAATCTGTAATAGACATGAAAATGTAATTTTGTATATGAAAAAAATAAATCTCAAACAATGAACCAGAGATCCATTATGCTTTATTTACATGCATCACCATCTTGTTTTCTTTTTACAAACAAGGTTACAATTTAAATTGGAATACACAAGGCAATACCTACTAACACCAGGTGGAGTAAAGCACTGCTTTTCTATTGGAACTGGAATGGGAAAGGTGTTCAACAGGGTGGTGGGTAGAAAGTAGTAAAGCTGTGGGTGGGTCGCCTTCCCATGGCTATTAGTGTAAATGGTTGTAAATAAAAGCACCCGGCATATTCTACACAGGTCATGGGACAACATGTAAACTTTGAAAACACCTAAACCTTGTATATTCCTTTGACAGATAACATGTAAGTGAATGTGTTCTGAAACGCATAATGATAGACATATAGAAATAAGTGGCTGGTGTAATGTACACTGCTGTATGTCGGGGCGGTCATCGGCTTCACAATCTATATGCCCATTATGACTATAGAAGCACTGCTTTGTCTTGAGTTATTCCTTCATTGAGATCAAATGAAATTAGAGATTAGGCCTAGATTAAGAACTGCAGAAGAAAGATTCAATGCCAAGAGGAAGGGAATAGCACACCATGTGTTAAAAGTCATGTGTTAAATGTTATAGAAAAGAGAAGACACTATACTTTAAGAAAATCTACCATCAAAATCAAGTATGATAAACCAGGGACACTTACTCATAGTGGTTATGTTCTTATATCTGTTATCTATGCTCTCCTTCCTTCTAAACTCAACTACCCTAGCCCCTCTGTGATCTGCTAAAAACAGGTTATTTTAGAAGGAACTGAGGTCATGGATAACAAATAAAAAGATTACCACAGTCATGGTGCCTGGACCTATAAGTAAGTTTCCCTAGTTTATCATGATGGATTTTGATGGTCGATTTTCTTTAAGGTAAAGTAATACTATCTGATCTATCTGACAAAATAGGACATACAAGAATAGCAAAACAACTATACTTGCTTAAGTAATGTTTTCTAAAATAAGATGCCACTTACTATTATTACTACTATACTTACTATTATTAAGTATCCAGCACTGCCACAAGGCTCACTAGGTCTGTGATAGTAGGCCCTTCATTGTCCATAAACATTCACTCTATACATCAATTTTATTTGTGTACATAATCATCATGTTTTAATAATATGTCAGAAAATGTAAAAGCTTTCCTATATTCTCTTGAGTTATGTAATGCGTGCGGACAAAAAGGTAAGTATCTAGATACGTTTATAACATTAATTTTGATTTAGCAACAGAGAAACAGAGCCACTTATTTTGGGCTATTATGTTATTATTTGGATTAAGGTTGGTAATTTCCAAGTATATATAACAGTGACATACATGCACATTTAAAGGACTTTGAAGACCCTTTCTAATGGTGGTTATTAGCCGATTTTACAATGTACTATGTTAATGACACAATTTAGACGCCATTTCAGATTGTCATAGTTTTTTCCCACTGTTAATGAATCCCTCTGCTGTTAGAAAGATCCCAGATCAAAGCCAAGCAAATCAATACTAGTTAACTGGTGGTCTCTGATGGAAACTATAAAAAAAAAAAGTACAAATAGGAGAGCTGATGAATAGGGGTCATTACAAGTTACAGTGCCACTTGCATCAATGTATTCCTTGTACTGAATGAAATTACTTTGCCCTCTTCCTACTCTCATTATACGTTGCAGAGGTCTTTATGTTTTTTATCTTCCAGCCACTGAAATGGATGCAGAAACATGTAAAATGATGAAGTCAGCATAAGATCTGTTTATAACTATGAACTCTAGAAATAAAATTTGTTCCAGTTAGGAAATAATCCTGACTTTTGCTTCCAATAAAAGCAGCTTGTGTATTGTTTGCTGTGCAGTCATTTGTTCGATACCACGGTTTTTAGAACCGGATTTGCAAAGCTAATAAGCAGATCGAGTGGTGAAAAAGTATTTAATTTTGTACTGCGCTGCTAGGGGTTGCTAGGCGATCGTGCTCCTTTAAATGTAGACCAATGTGAGAAAGCCCCCCACCCCCATACTGAAAGGATTACACAAGCCTCACTCAGTACTGGCTCCTGTATACATGGATTCCAGTAAAGGCGATTTCAGTGCCCATTACAGCAGCACACAAATAAAATTCCATGAGCAGCAGACATGACAAGCAGCTTCCTGATGCTGAGGACATTTGGTTCTATTGTGATGCAGAGTACAGCATTAAGCTGTGCCGTCTTACATAAAACCAAACTATGGTATATGTGAGTGTCCAGAGAGTATTCTGCTACATTGCACTGATGTAAAACCAATCCATTTTACATAATGTAAATACTGACAAATCTGACCATGTTCTCCACGCTCGCCCTTTAGATTTCCCTTCACGAGGAGATGAAGAACCTGGAAATACAGGAAAGGAGTGAACTTTTATAGAGCCGCTAGATACATTATACAGTAACTTCTCAATGTGCTGTGTTTGAGGTTTCCAAAATGACAACCGTACTAACACAGACCATATTGACTAAAGTATTCCTTCCTGTAAACATCATAACATCAGATTAACAAGTCTGAGACTATCACTGTGTCACTGGCAAGGCTCAGCTATCACCACAGAAATACAATTCTAAAAGGCAGTTTGCAACATTTATGTAGCTACAATACATCAAAGAAGTAGATGCAACAACATTGCAGATATATGCGATTCAATCATTAAGTTTTTGGCCTATCTAACTCCAATATACCATTATCACATTATCATTACACTGCAAACTCTCTGCTTATGGTGGGGAATTTTGGTGCAGAGTGTGTTTTTGGCGCACAAATTGTGCTACACTGGGATGTTAGATTGTGGCGAAGGAGTTAAAGGAAACCTACCACTTGAAGTGGCAGGTTTAAGAAGAAAACACTGAGCACCAGTTCAGGGTGAGCTGGCGGAGCTTATTTTTGTTAGTGTTTAAACCGCTTTATCGCGGTTTTAAAACACTTTTAAGCTTTATAGCCGGCGCAGGGAGGTACGCCCTCGGCGCTTACCGCGCGCGGCTCCCTTCACTTTCATGCAGCCGCGCGACGGTCGCCGAGCACGTACCTCCTGCCGCCGGCTATAAGTTTAAAAAGTGTTTTAAACCGGATACAGCGGTTTTAAAACACTAACAAAAATAAGCTCCGGCACCGGCTCACCCTGAGCTGGTGTTCGGTGTTTTCTTCTTAAACCTGCCATTTCAAGGGGTAGGTTTCCTTTAATGGATTGGTGCATGACTCAAAGGGGTTTGAACTGTCTGCACATTCATGATGGGGAAATAGAGCTCCATAGACCAGCTTTTTGCAACTCTACGTGTGAGCCGAAAATTGGGCCAAAAACAGTGTTGGGAAACTAGAAGCGCAGGAAAAGTGTCAGGCTTTCAACGGTGCCACCAAATTGTGCACCCAAAAAATTTAAAAAAAATGTACCACACAAAGTTTGTTAGCAGTATAAACATGGATACACATTGATCTGTATAATGTACTAGAACTGTTCTACAGCTGTAGAATTGAATTTCAAAACCCAATGGAGGCATTCATTATTTTTGGCGTGAGGTGTAGTTTTTTGGTGCCCGATTAAAACATTGTTTTGTGATTTTATATCTTGGAGCATTGCCTTAATAAGATGAACAAATGAGTGTCAGAAATTACAAAATTAGACAGTCTTAAGCTTCACCAGGTCTATCATAATAAAGGTCTGCTGGATGATAAATCTGGTGTAGTGGAAGACTGGGTTCTCTGATTTCCACCTCCTATTAGTTTATTGGCTTAGTTTACAGAATTCAATTGTGCACAGATGGATAAATCTGCCCCATTATGTTCACACAGTGTGAACAGTATGTTAACAATTTTTCTCACAAATGCTAGATGTGAAAGCAGCCTATGGAAACCAAGAAAACCTACTCATTCAGGAAGATTCTGTATCCTTCTGTTACCTTCTGAGGGGATGAATGGATTTATGGGTCCACTCAATGATCAGGAACCTTTTCTGCTGCATATGGTAAAGGAGGATTCTTGGAAAAACCTTTAAGTGTGCAAAATGATCTCCATATAGCTATTGTAGAGGCTCTACTCAGTCACTGCAGGAGTAATCCCTAGAGAAAACAGTCTCTATGCTATGCATCCACCTCCACAGACTGCGACAGTATGAAGTCAGAAAAGACAAAGCAATGGCAGCATTCTGTTCACCAATGGCCAAAACAAACAGCAGTGAAACAGGACAATGGAGGCAAATTGATAATGAAGATTTTACTTTGGCTATGTTTAAACGGCCGTGTCTTGTTTTCAGCCAGTGAACATCCATGTTTGGTGTCCATAGAAAGCAAGTGGGTGCCTGGCACCATGGCTGCCATCAGGGGAGGGTTTGGTGTGACTGTGTTCAGGGGGCCCCAAGGAGGAGAAGGGGCCCCTAGTCATAGAAAACCCTTCTCCCTTCCCAGGTGCAGGGAACTCATTGTCTACACAGGGCTGGATTATCATTCTGTAGGGGGTGGGGGGGCCACAAAATTTACCAGTTAGAGGCCCCAAAATTCCTAGTGGCAGTCCTGCCAGGCACAGTTACGGTGCATATGTCGCACTGCAAAATGCAGGTCTATGGGGCCGTGTGCATGTGGCCTAGCAATTATGGCCACCCACTTGCCATTACCACAGTGTGAACAGAGTTTAAAGGTGCAATATTAGTCAGTGGCAAGATACATAGGCATTTAATATCTCTGGAGCTTTTAAAGGAAACCTACCACTTGAAGTGGCAGGTTTCAGATGGAAATACCGAGCACCAGATCAGGGTTGAGCCTTTTTTAGTGCCGGAGATTATTTTGTTAGTGTTTTAAACCCTTTATTGCGGTTTTTTAAACACTTTTTAACTTTATAGCCGGCGCAGGGAGGTACGCGCTCGGCGCTAACCATGCGCGCGGCTTCCTTCACTTCCTGTAGCGAGCGGTCGCGGCATGGTAAGCGCCGAGCGCGTACCTCCCTGCGCCAGTATAAAGTTTAAAAAAGTGTAACCGCAATACAGCGGTTTTAAAACACTAACAAAAATAAGCACCGGCACCAGCTCAGCTGAGCTGGTGCTCGGTATTTCCATCTGAAACCTGCCACTTCAAGTGGTAGGTTTCCTTTAAGGTAACAACAATTTGTGCTTTAAGGAAAACATTGCCTAAATGTTTCACATCACACTAGATTTAGCTGTAAAAAAACAAGTGACAATAATCTTATCGACTTGCACCAGATTTTATTTTCTGAACAAAACAGTAGCAATGAATTGTTGATTTTATAGGTTACTGTAGGCAGTTTTATAGTAGGCCCTTGGAGAGCAACATTATATTTTAACCTTTGTAAAAATGCATCATATTGGTATTCATGTTAATGATGGCAATGGTGTACTCAGTAGGCAAAGGAATTGAAGGGCACCGTGACATAAGACGCAAGCCTAAATATGCAGGTACTGTTGACCGTGGAACAACAAGTGGTTACTATGTCAGATTTATGAGCATTTTCATTCCTTGCCCTTTTTATCAGATTTATGTATGAGGATACACACCTGTTTTATAGATGACCATAAGTTTGTTCCAGTTTTGAATGTGACGTTTTTACTTTATACTTTTATATAAAGAGAATACATAAGAAATATAAAACTATTAAAACACTGCTACAGGACCAAAATATAATGCTTATATGAGCTTTAAGGGAAACTACCATAAGGAAAATGTATAGATGTACTCTCGGGAGGCCATAAAATGGTTGGTTTTCTTTTTTCTTTTTATATGACTGATAAAGGCTCACACCCTGAGTTGGACTACTAAGAGAACTTCTTGAGATGCCTCACCCTGAAATACCAGGGCAGTATTGTAAAGGAGAAACCCACTATAGATCCAAATCACCATATACAACCGTATTAAGGGATATCATTGTATTTTACATGATTTCACCTCCACTTCATCTAATAGGTCATATTGTCACTGGAATCTTTTCATAGTGTTGTATTAGGCTACAATAAGATGTTTAGAATGTGTTTTTATATTTAATGTATAGTAAAGGGTTTACTGAATTCCCTATGGTAGCAGTCCCTGTATAGAAGTGAAAACTAAACTATACTATACTATGGTAACAAGTCAATTCACACGGCATAGGCTCACATTAGTGAAAGATCCCAGATCCTAGACCGAGGCCTGGAAGAAATGGATCCAAGAAGCATGTTTTAGTGGACAAATGGTCATACATACATTCAATCCATCAGTCAAAACCTAGTAATACTCTGATGAGACACATTTATAGTGTAATACAGCCTCTAATATATATGTACTGCACATAGCTACACAATGTTATGGATATGCTGTGATCTGTCCATTATGAAATACATGAACTGTGTCCACAGTTAACATTTGATTTTTTTGTCTGCGTCACATCTGTAGCCACTACTTGCCTGTGGTCACAATGAGGTTTTGTATGAAGCAAAAGACCAGATCAGAACATATATATTTACCAGAAAACACACTAAAGAGCACAAGTGCAGGTCAAAACATGAAGTAATTCACTGTGTTCAGTAAATACAGTAGATACACTACTAGATATTCTTTATATCCATATTCACAGTTAGGTGATGTGTTTTAAGCAGCTATGAGGTTGTGTTTTATGGAAAGTCGAAAAAAATAAGGGTTAATACTTTGTAAACAGAGCCACTGCCAAAGCTACAAAATCACAAATTCTGCTATATTTAGTTATGAACCTAGAATTTATATATGGAGGATTAGAAAATTAGTCATCTCAGTTATTCTGATTTTTGGGGACTTGTTATCATATGCTACATATTTAGTACAAGCGCAGGTGCATCACGGTCAAGAGTGCTACTTTCAGCCACATGCATTGTAGTAATGACTGACAATGAGTGGTACAAACAATAAAATCAAAGGACCACAAATATTACAGAACAAAGACTCCCAAAAGTCTTCCACCACACAATTGTAATAGCAAAATCCTAATAATTGACTGGTCTGGAAAGTATAATTATGGAGAAACTCAGTAGTGGGGTAAATTAGTCCTAATGTTATATGGGCCACACCATAGGGATGCATGCGCTTATCCTTTTTGTGAAAATAAAAGCTAGTTTTCGTCTGCTTCCTAACACTCATGCATAATGATTAATCTCTGTACATAACAAAATATATTTATATATTTATATTCATAATGCCATAATGCAAAGGAAAGTCTTCATATATCAATCAAGTACAGACTGAATATATATATAGATAAATCACTAGCCTCTGTACTTTATATACCAAGTTGCAATAATGTACCATTGATGTTCGTTCACAATATGCTCCCCCCAAACAAAAGTAACCAAAACCCTCCAAAACAATTAAATCAATACAAAAATAAAGGATCCAACATTATGAAGAATATGGAAGGGCATTTTTAGCACCACTGTGCGTTCCAGATGATAGTGTAACCTGAAATCCCTGTTCTCCTACACAGACAATGCAGTAGGTGTGGGTTATTATCCTATTCTTTCAGTAAGGGTTTCCGAGCACAGGATATACCATTCAAAGCCAAGTGACGGAAGACCCATATAGTGCAATGCTTGGTACAAACACTGCGTGTACAGTGGTTGTTTTGGTACACATGCACACACAGCATTGCCAGTAGAGCGCTATGTCTGCCAGATACTCAAGGTTAAAAGCCATACTGGTCATTTGGTGATATAAAGCTTAAAAACAAAACCAAAAAATAAAACCTAAGCACATGAATCAATAACAAACTGTATAAACTCCACTGTTCTGGATATATTAGTAAAATACAGCAGTATACAACTGATTTGGGTGACAGGAAGTAGTACCATGTCAGTAACGTATTTATCCCTGAATTTCATCATCGAAAAGAACAAAAAAAGTTTGAAACGGAAATGAGAATATTAGGTAAAGCATCTTCCATGGAAAATTCTGCCTTTTTGGCATAACGGAGAGGCAGTAGATTGCCTGTTAGCTTAGGTGAATACTATCAGAATATTTCTCTTTCACATTGCTAGGAAAGTGAAGAGGGAAACGTGAAAGAAGGAAACATGGACTAAGGATTGCAAATATATGATCCTCTCCTGAAAAAGAACAGTGTGATTCATGTATGGCTGGTGTGGGTGTGATGCATGGCAGCTATGCCAGCTATGAATCTGTTGACAAACACCACTGCATAACAAGACAGTGCCCACAAGAAGATCACATTCTTCCATCCATGTTCTCTTCTTGTGCAGGCATCTTTGCATACTTGAACAATGACCGGGGGAGGTGCATGTATTATCCTGGAAAGAACTTTACTTGAGCTTGAAGGATTTCTGCTAACAGTCATCGCAAGGTTAGAAAATTGGTGCAGGATTCATGAAAAGGTCATAAGCTGTAAACAGTATCACTGTCCGCTTGCTGACAGCAGTTTTGGCAAAGGGTTTCTTTTATAGGGCCTCTTGTCAGTTCCTGGGCCTGCAAGAAATAAAAAGAGATTGCATATTTACTATAGGAAATACACACAGCCTACTTTCTATCACTCATAACCCTTGATGATTCTTGATTAGGCACTCTAGTAACACAGGATGACCTCCCTGGGGACTGCGGCTCAATTTGTGCAGAAGCAGAAACAGAGTAACTTAAGTGACGCAGTGTAGCACACAATGTAGTTCAGTTTTTTTTACATGATGCATATTACGTTGCAGATTTACATTGGAGATTACGTGTGTACTGCTGTATAGAAGACAAGAGGGAGACATTTGGACCTCCCCATACACATGAGATTGTCTTCTGTTATTATTACTATTGTTGTTGTGCATGTGCAAGGACAGATATGTTGCTGATTAACACAAAAAAGCAAGTATATTGATTCTGTCACCAACATCTAAGGTTCATATGTGAATACAGGCAATCAGGTGGTGGAGAACAATGGTCTCTGTATTCACTTTGGATGATATCATGATTTATGTGCAATCGGAGCTACAACATATGGTGTGAATTTAATGGAAAACAGCAGTGTTGGCATTTTGGTATTTCCCCACACGCAACCCTTGCTGTCAGATAATATTCACTTCCATGCCAATAAAGTAAACCAGAAACAGATCAGAGATGGAACACAAAGCTAAATTAAATTTGGACAGTACTACTAAAGCTATCAAAACAGCTGGAACACATGTGATCATGCTACAAACCATCTTACTTAAAGGAGCTACTGTACAAGATATTGCAGTAAAATATATATGTAAAGATAAAATATAAAAATTTCCTTCCAATGATACAAAAGTTCTTAAGTCTAAAGCACAAAGATGAGGGTTGACTTCATCTATAGCGCAGAGGTGTGTGGCTGCACATCGAATAGGCAGGTGCTATGCGTGCTCGGATATCCACTCCAATATAATTTATTAAGAGAAGCCCAAGCACTCCTTTTGATGCAGAAAAATCTTTTATTTGAGGTAGGCAGGTGATTTCCACTGTTGCGTTGCAAAACGTTTTGGCCGATCGGCCATTGTGAAACGCAAAGAGCAGGTGGCGCCATTCGTTCATACTGACATACGCCACCAGTAACTGCTCTGCTCACTTGTCTTCACTTACTCTTGTCCAATGGTCTTAGCGTTTGACAAAGGCCGACCGGCCTAAACGTTACGCAACACAATAGAGGAAAATACCTGTCTACTTCAAATGAAAAAGAATTTTCTGCATCAAAAGGAATGCTTGGGCTTCTCTAAATATCTAATCTATTGCAGATTGTTATGTATGATTATGAGACAATGCCTGCCCTTCAACCAATAACAAATAATCAACCATCACTGGAGTTGTGGTTGACCAAGAATAGAACAATTCAACGGCATCTACATTTAACATCTAGAGTTGGCTAGAAACAGATTCCCAAAACTCTAAGGGGACACTTTTCTGCATACAAGCACTGAAATAATTGCAATTGAGGGGCATGAAAGGGAGCATGCCTGGCAGTGAACTGCCTATATCCGTGGACCATACAGGTCTGAACAGTCGTAGGCAATAGCGCAATTCTACGTCAGGAAATGTCTGTCATACAATTGTAGGCCAGAACAGCTGGTCCACGGATCCTGGTGTATCCGACACGGCATATATTATATGCCGCTGTATGATAAATATCCCCCTAGGAATATGGAAAACATTACTAAGAGATCATTTCACTTTGGAAGTTCTTCAATATTAGAAAATAATTTTTCTTCCAAATGAAATCGGCCATTTTCTTTTTAAGCTTATGGAATTTCTAATTCATAATCACTTGATAAGATTTTAACAAACCAAATTTACCATTAGTTTTAGTGTTCAATTGATAATAGCTCAGTGAGTGCTACTGTATTTTGTGTATGATCAAATAAGTTTTCATTCTTACCAATTTGGACTGCTTATGAGTTTTAGTAAAATTTAGCAGTGTTCTTTTCTCCTGTGCTCAACATGATATGCAAGTAATGTGATAATTTAATTGTTATGTAATACCAACATTTTACTGTTAAGTAATCTTAAGTTGACAGAAAGTGTGAAAATGGGATTCATTGGATGCTGTTTCTCATATAGTGTCACACCCCAAACTGTCATTATCCGTTTCCTTAAGTTCAGCAGAAAATAACACTGATGCTTTAGAAAAAAAGCCACTAACACAAATAAAGGGGTGCAGAACATCACATATAACACTGAAGGCAAAAGAGGGATAGTTTGCTGTAAAATACAAACAACAGCCAAACTAATAGAGCATTATTCATTACATGGAAATGTCATAGAAGAGACAACCGAACAGCTATAGGATGAGTGGGTGGAAATGAAAATAACATCTCAAGGGAGGAGCATGACATTTTAATTAATGTTCGTTAATACTCTATAAAACATTTAAAGGAAATCTACCATCGGAAATCTACTTACCGACGGCATGGACGTGCAGGGGGGTGGCTCTGCAGAGGCTACTTGGGGTGTGGAGAAGCCTTAGCCCCAGGAGAACAGAGGATACTCTACCCCTTGAGTAGTCTCTGCAGGTAATTTGTATGGTAATAAAAATACAGAAGTTATGCCTATAAAAATATGTCAATACTAAAACAAGTGCGATTTTCTTCAATGCTGGCTTTGCTCAATAAAATTGAGCTATAGATAAAAAATGGCATATAAATTAAGTATCACTGTAATCGTAGTGAAAATACAGATAAAAATAAAGATAAAATATTATTTTTATGTTATGGTGAGCGACCAAAAAAGTGCCAAAAAATATTTTAAAAATTGGTGATTTTCTTTGTGTACCATTTGAAATGCCATATATACTTGATTATAAGCTGACCCGAGTATAAGCCTGAGGTAACTAATTTTAACAAAAAAACTAGGAAAAGCCTCGAGTATAAGCCGAGGATGGGAAATGGATTGGTCACAGGCTCCCCAGTATATAGCCAGCAAGCACACACACCCCCCCGTATGTAGCCAGCCTGCCCCATAGTATAAAGCCAGTAGCCCCCTGCACATAGCCAGCAGCCTATAGCTCCATAGTATAAAGCCAGAGGCCCCGTTGTATATAGCCAATTCCTGCACCTTGCATATAGCAAGCCGCCCCCTTTTGTATGGCCAGTGCCTGCCCCTCGTATATAGCCGGCAGCCCCCTTGTATATAGCCTGCAGCCCCCTTGTATATAGTCAGCTAGTCCTCTGTATATAGACAGTGGCTGCCCCCCAGTATATAGCCATTACCTGCCCCCCGTATATAGCCAATGCCTGCAACCCCCGTATATAGCCAGTGCCTGCAACCCCCGCCCGCATATAGCCAGTGCCTGCCACACCCCCCCCCCCGTGTATAGCCAGAAGCCCCATGCCCAGCCTAAAAAAACCCTGAAAACTCTGTTTTCACTTTTCCAACGTGTTCCCCTGCAGGTCTCTTCTGTCTTCAGCTTTGGTTCCCGGCGCGGTCCTGTCACATACACCATGACGCCAGCTGCTGGCTGACATCATAGCATGTGCCGATGGTGGCGCACATACTTTGATGTTGGCAAGTGGCTCACGTCATGGTGCGTGACGCAGAGTGCAGAGACCTGAAAACGGAGCCGGAGCTGAAGAACCGGGGGCGTCAGAAGATGAGTACAGAATTTTTTTTCATTGACTTAAGTATAAGCCGCGTTAGGGTTTTTCAGCACATTTTTTGTGCTGAAAAACTCGGCTTATACTCGAGTATATACGGTATTTAATAAAATCTCATTATTAAGCTATAGACCTCTCAAGATGAATTATGTATTCAGTGTAACTCATAGAGAAAATAAGAAGTCCTCATAAGCATTACCATTACGTTCACATTACCAAAAAAAATTTCAAATCTGCTCTGAATGTCGCTGCCTTCGTGCAATTCCCGGCCATGCGCCCATACAGCAGTTTACCAGCACATATGAGGTATTGGCATACTCAGGAGAAATAGGATATCAAACTTTGCGGAGCATTTCATTGTCATTTTTGCCCTAAATGAATATATTTTCCAAAAAATTACAGTTTCTAAATTGCACTTCCATTTTGTTTTAACCCTGTGAAACACTTAAAGGGTAACTTTGTAAAAGTTGTTTTACATACACGAGGGGTTTAGTTTGTGGGGTAATTTATAGGGTTTTATTAGTGTTTAGGTATCACTTAAAAGCTGAGATGTCCCTCAATAAGTTATGAAAATGAGTAAAATTGCACCTAAAGTTCTGAGCCTCATAAAATCCTTGGAAACGCATAAAAAAACATGTTTTTTAGACATTCCAGAAATGCAGAACATTTCAAACTTTGAAAATTAAGAATTTTTCTGAATATTTTCAAAATTTTGCTTATTTTCTGGCAAAGACTTATCAATAAAATCTTTAAACTAACATAAAGCACACTTCATACGTGAAGTCACAAGGCGCAAAAAGGAAGAAAAAAAAACACCGCCAGTTTTCCGTTTGTAAAGCCATAATAAATGACCCCCAATGTGTCAAGAGAAAACAATCTGAAAATCACCTGGATATGTTAAAGCATTCCGAAGTTATAACCAATTATTGTGACACATGTCAGATTCTAAAAATCGAGTCTGGTCATGAAGCTGAAAACAGGCGTTGGTGGTGAGGGGTTAAAGAGGTTTTCCAGCAAACATAAACAAATGAATTAGAAAGGATCTGCTGTGGGCCAGTAACAAAATAGGGGCTAAAACACACAATTAAGCTCATTCCACAAATCCTGGACTATGTGGTTGCCAGATTTCAACGATCTGGGGAAGGCTCTCTAAGCTTCATAATTATGTATGACAGGACCTGAAATTGCCATTGCCAGGACATTTGGTGCAAAAAAGTTCAGTATACCACATCAGCAGAACATGTAAATATAGGCGGGATCACTGCTACGTGTTGGGGATCTGTGTCTTGTCTGTGGTCATCTTCAGAGAACTGGTTTTTCAGCTCTTGACATTACATGGGAAGGTTGTTTGTTTATGGTAAATATCTGCTGATCATAATGTTTCTCAGAATTGAAGCATGCCTGTAGCACTGTACACTTAAATTTGAGCACCAAATATACAGTTAAGATTCTTTGTGTTGAACAAACAGGACTCAACGCAAAACTCAAAGCAAAAATAAGGGTTTCATTGGCATAAATTAAAAAATTAACAGAAACATCTACCAGTATCTAATTTCGGTAACTCTGGACATAATGGGGCAGATTTACTTATCCGGTCCATTCGCAATCCAACGGCGCGTTCTCTGCGGTGAATTCGGGTCCGGCTGGAATTCAATGAAGTCCGCCGAAATACACTCAAGTTCACCGGCCTATTCCTATTGATGGTAAGTGCAAGTTTTGCGACGCTTTTTTTTTTTAAAAAAATGTGGCGGTTTTTCCGAATTCGTCGGGTTTTCTTTCGGCCATGCGCCCCGATTTCCGTCGCGTGCATGCCAGCGATGATGCGCCACAATCCTATCGCGTGCGCCAAAATCCCGGGGCAATTCAGGGCAAATCGGTGCAAATCGGAAATATTCAGGTAACACGTTGGGAAACTGCGAATCGGGCCCCAATAACTTAGACAGGAAAGTTTCAAATGACAAGAGTTTGGGAAACCAAGACATCAACAAGCAGAATCCTCAC
Organism: Engystomops pustulosus; assembly: GCA_019512145.1. Taxonomy (NCBI): domain Eukaryota; kingdom Metazoa; phylum Chordata; class Amphibia; order Anura; family Leptodactylidae; genus Engystomops; species Engystomops pustulosus. Next base: position 119,359,522 of record CM033643.1, on the reverse strand, counting down.
TCCTATTGTTTAGCCATGTTTTAATATCTTATTTTGTTTGTATATTTACTCCATGAACTGTAAAACTAAAACGTTGTATTATTATTATAAAGACAGGAAAAAAAGCTACACTCTGCAGGCCACAACTGACAGAATCCTGTAGGGGGTACAACAGGTAAGTTTTCCGGGACAACTTATCCCTAGCACTATATAGTAAAGGTAAATTTCATATTTAGATTGAACTATCCATAGATAACAAGTGACATTCAAGTGTGTCTTAAAGGGGTTGTCCCATCGCAGCAAGTAAGGTCCTATCCACAGGATAGTGCCTAACTTGCTCATCAGTGGGGGTAGTACAGCGCTCGGCTATCTCCGTCAGCTACATGGAGATGAACACCCCCCCCTGCATATGCAACCGGCTGCTCCGTTCATCTTGGGGTGCAACGGGGGTACATAAGACCCCCGTTCTCATGATTCGGGGGGTTCCATCACTGAGACCCCCGGCGATCAGCAAGTTATGCTGTGAATAGGGCCTAACTTGCTAAGAAGGCACAACCCCTTTAACATCATAAGATTGACATTATATAAGCTTATTGACACCTAACAACTTCAGGTACAAAAAGTTTAAAAAGGGAAGTGCTATTAAACTCGCCATGAATCAATGTTCAAGGACTCCTAGCAATAGTAACAATACATGGCATGACAGGTTGCTAAAGCCCAGTACTAGTCCAACGGGACACATCTTTGCTAAGCGAGTGCAGCTTTGGATAATGCAGACCATAAAAATGTGTTGTGTACTGGCCCAACCTTCAGATTTCCGTAGGATCAGCCAACCAAGTAATGTGTATGGAGACCTCCTGATTCTTTCCCAAAGCAAATGTTGAATACTGATTTTCACTGCTCAATCCTTTTGGTTGCTGGGAGATGGAATGAGGGATCTGGCATCAGTTTTCTCCTTTCTTTCTGTTCTGAGCATGAATGAGCAAAGAGGTGAAATCACCTGATTTCCACTACAGAATGGATGAAGTGATTAAATATAAGAATGGGAAGAAAATATTAGCTAACTGCCATAAAATAAGGCCCTGCATGTGAAGTCTGTGGCCATGTAAAGAAAGCGCCCTCCACCTATGATGATTAGATGGACATCAATATTTTTCCTTACAAGTTAACAAAGGGTTGTATAATGTCTTTATTGTTGATATTTTATAGATAAAAGAGAACAGACCCATTTATAATAAATATGAATGTACACTCCAATAAGATATACTGAAAAGGATTTATTACCCGAGTCGGAGGATATGGTGTTGGTGTTTCCAACTAGCTGTTGCCTTCTGCACTGTAATAGATTAATGTAACATACAGTACAGATGAAAAGTTTGTACACACCTTCTCATTCAAAGAGTTTTCTGTATTTTCATGACTATAAAAATTGTAGATTCACACTGAATGCATCAAAACTATGAATTAACACATGTGGAATTATATATTTAACAAAAAAGTGTGAAACAACAGAAAATATGTCTTATATTTTAGGTTCTTCAAAGTAGCCGACTTTTGCTTTGATTACTGCTTTGCGAACTTGGCATTCTCTTGAAGAGCTTCAAGAGGCAGTCACCTGAAATGGTCTTCCAACAGTCTTGAAGGAGTTCCCAGAGATTCTTAGCACTTGTTGGCCATTTCGCCTTCACTCTGCGGTCCAGCTCACCCCAAACTTTATCGATTGGGTTAAGGTCTGCTGACTGTGGATGCCAGGTCATCTGGCGTAGCACCCCATCACTCTCCTTCTTGGTCAAATGTCCCTTACACAGCCTGGAGATGTGTTTGGGGTCATTTTCCTGTTGAAAAATAAATGATGGTCCATACCAGATGAAATAGTATGGCGCTGCAAGATGCTGTGGTAACCATGCTGGTTCAGTATACCTTTGGTACGGTATAAATCCCAAACAGTGTCACAAGCAAAGCACCCCCACACCATCACACCTCCTCCTCCATGCTCCACGGTGGGAACCTGGCATGTAGAGTCCATTTGTTCACCTTTTCTGTGTCGCACAAAGACTTGCTGGTTGGAATCAAAGATCTCAAATTTGGACTTATCAGACCAAAGCACAGATTTCCACTGGTCTAATGTCCATTCTTTGTGTTCTTTAGCCCAAACAATTTTCTTGTGCTTGTTGTCTGTCTTTAGCAGTGGTTTCCTAGCAGCTATTTTACCATGAAGGCCTGCTGCACACAGTCTCATCTTAACAGTTCTTGTAGAGATGTGTCTGCTGATAGACCTCTGTGTGGCAATGACCTGGCTTCTAATCTGAGCTGCTGATAACCTGCAATTTCTAAGGCAGGTGACTCAGATGAACTTATCCTCTGCAGCAGAGGTGACTCTTGGTCTTCCTTTCTTGGGGCGGACCTCATGTGAGCCAGTTCCTTTGTAGCGCTTGATGGTTTTTGCAACAGCACTTGGGGACACTTTTTCCAATTATTCGGACTCACTGACCTTCATTTCTTGAAGTAATGATGACCACTCTTTTTCTTTACTTAGCTGCTTTTTTCTAGCCATAATACAAATTCTAACTGTCTATTTAGTAGGACTATCAGTGGTGTATTCACCTGTCTTCTGCACAACACAACTGAGGGTCCCAACCCCATTTATAAGGCAAGAAATCCCACTTATTACACCTGACAGAGCACCTGTTATGTGAAAACCTTTTCTGGTGACTACCTCTTGAAGCTCATCAAGAGAATGCCAAGAATATGCAAAGCAGTAATCAAAGCAAATGGTGGCTACATTGAAGAACCTAGAATAGAAGACATAATTCAGTGTTTCACACTGAATTATGTAAAACTTAACTTTTTGTTAAGTATATAATTCCACATATGTTAATTCATAATTTTGATGCCTTCAGTGTGAATCTACAATTTTTGTAGTCAGGAAAATACAGAAAACTCTTTGACTGAGAAGGTGTGTCCACACTTTTGGTGTGTACTGTACATACGTAACTTATTTTAAGCACAATACTTGAGGCTTGGAGATAATACATGAGCTGGAAGGTCTGGATTGTTGGTGTTTATGTCAGAATCAGACAACCCATATTAAATTCCCCTGACTATGTATTCCTGCACCCACCATGGAAACCATTGCATCAGCATGGGCAGACCAGTGACTAGCATGCAATAACACTTTAAAGAGATGTTGCTATGATGGCAGAGGACTTGCTTCAGTAAGACACTAATATGGTGCCCATTGATTACTTAAAATCATAATATGACTACAAGATCATAGGCAAAGGAAGAATGAAACTGAACTGACTTTCAGCATGTTAAAAGGGCATTTGAGACTTTTTGGGGACACCAGCGCATATAATACGCAATATCTTGTATTTCTATACTAACTCAGTTTTGAAAGTGGGTGGGTAAGTGGTTCTGTTTTTTCAGATTTATCAACTGGGACATTTTAAAAAGTCACAAAAATGATCTCATCCTTACTCATGTCTTCAAAGCAGTCTCCAGCACCACTTTTTTAATTCATTTTTTACATGGGAATACCCCTTAATTTGTATTGCATGATGCCACAAATGTGGCGCAGACACTTCTTAAATACCTGTATAAGCAGTTTGCACTAAAAATAATGTAAAAAGTCAGATAGAAAAGTGGCGCAAGGTCATTAGTAAATGTGGCCAATAAGTCTAATTTTTGTTTTGCTGCACTTGACCAGTGAGTAAACACAGTTGATGATGTAGAAAGTTATCAGACTACACACTACATTTATCACCAGATTTATCCAAATATTTGTTGCAGGCTGATAAGTCTGATGTGGTATAAAACTGTCTAGTGCATTTTTTAACCTCAGGTTGCTTAGTTTGTATCAGAAAACTGTGCCAAAATTCTGAATTATTATCACATTTTTTGGTGTGTGCCCCTTTTACGACCTCTTTTGTTGTACTAGTGGTAAAAGTGTCTAAAAAATCTCTTAAAGGGGTTCTCTTACTAACACAAGTTAGGCCCTATCCACAAGATACGGCCTAACTTGTGATTTCTGAGAGTCTCAGTGATGAGACCCCCACAGATCACGAAAACGAGGGGTCCGAAGGGGTCCCACGTACCTCAGTCGGACCCCTCGTCGCTCCATCAGAGTAATGGAGCAGACGGTTGCGCATGACCGTTCTGCTCCATTAATCTCTATGGAGCTGATGGAAATTGCAGAGCTAACCAATCTCAGTCAGCTCCATAGAGATTAATGGAGCAGAACGGTCATGTGCAGCCATCTGCTCCATTACTCTGAGGGAGCAACAAGGGGTCCGACGAAAGGTACCCCCTCACACCCCTCATTTTTGTGATCTGTGGGGGACCCTGTGGAAAGGGCCTAACTTATGTTCGTTGGAAAACCCCTTTAAACATTTGATTTAAGGAATTTTTTGACTGGAGATTATATCAGAATTATTTGGAAGAGATCTGGGCACACAAAATACAGATCAACCCTCATAAGCAAAGGTTCATATTAAGAAGTTTGTTATATTAGAAAACACAAGAATGATAAAAATGTATTAATAAAAACAAATCTGCAGTTGGTCAGTCTGCAGTCCAACCTGCGTTTGGCCAGTGTTGCTTTAACAAGAGCATTCTACTCCTTTTGAATAGAAATGAACGGACCTGACTTTCCCGTGTGACATGGCTATGATTGACCAGAGGGACACCAGATGCAACTGTTCTTTGTTTTTTATGTATATATGTTTGTGAAGATAATAAACTACTTAATCTAAACTTTTGTTTATGAAGGATAATCTGTACTAAGTTTGCATATATATCTTCCGAACAGCTTTGAGGCTGTGTTCAAACCATACTTTTGCCTACATCAAAAGAAGTTCCTGCACACTGGTCAAGATCAACAAAAGAGAATATGGCATACTGTCAGAGAAAAGTAGGCACAATGTCAAAAATCGCAAGCAGCACAAGTGACTATCTTTCAGTGACACCATTCAATATTTCATGCAATGTACTGGGAAACTGGAAAAAGAAATACAAAAGCAGTGTAGCTGAGAAAAAGATTACTTTGAGCTCTGTTGTAACGGTGGTCCGAATGACACATCCTCTTTGTTTTTAGACTCAATTATTATGTAAATAACAAATTTATAAAGGTTGCTATGTTTTAATACCAAAATCGTTTTTCTTTCCAGATGTGACGTATAGGTACATCTGCACACAGTGTGGGGGTGGGGAGCATATGAATAATTGCAGCTTTCCAAATGTCTCAGACTTTTCACCAGATTGCACTAAATTTGTGAATTTTAGTCATTCCACTATAGAAACGTGAAACATATCAATCTGTCTAACCTACTATAGTCAATCTCATTTATTTAAGCTACTATAGTAAATCTGATGTGCAAAAAAACTGAAAAAAAGTCTAAAGATTAAATTGCTCCACTGTATATTTGCTGTTTAAAGAAAAACAGACATATAGGGGAGCAATTTAGAAAAGAAATCATTTAAACTGCTGCACTATTTCCAAATTCCAGTACAAAGAAATAACCCACAAGACGCAGCCGCCCCTTCCTGATTGCATTTTTCACCCCCGGTCTTAGCAGACAACTGGGTAATGTGACTGCTTCGTTGCATTCTCTAGCAAGAACTCTGAAAAGAAGCAGAGGATCCAAATTATACATTTTAACTGGCAAATATTGCCTTTATCATCAACATAGAAATATATTATACATCTGCACCAATTTCCTGCTTATATTCACAGTCCTTTAAGCACACCATATTTTCAGGGAATGGGACGTCCAGATTAAAGAGAATATGGAACACCCTTTTAGCCAATGAGTGGACTTCTAAGTCTCGTTTTTCAGGAAACTTCATTTCCTATATTGCCTCTTAGTATGGGAGGTTACTCATTGGCTAAAATGGGTCACATGACCACAGGTCCAAAGTAATGGAAAAATATGGGGCATGGGAGTCGGGGTATGGTAAGTATCTTTTTTCCCATTGCTGGCCTGGCCCTCTGAGTATTCCCACAATCCTGGAACATGCCTTTAATTAATTTCCATTCCTATTATGAGTAATAGCACCAGAAAAAGCAATGTTTATAAAAAGCAGATATGTTGCAGATATTTAGAATCTGTAACAAAAAGCTAACTAAAGAAGTGAAGTCAGATACACCTTATCCTACAGTAAAATCAATATGTAGTCCTATAAGTACCACTGCAAAAAAAAAAAAAATAAGGGTTTACAATTTGCTTTCCCTGTCTCCGTCATAAACCTGAAAAGAAGATTGCCAGAACAAAAGCAGATGAACTTATCCTCTGCAGCAGAGGTGACTCTTGGTCTTCCTTTCTTGGGGCGGACCTCATGTGAGCCAGTTCCTTTGTAGCGCTTGATGGTTTTTGCAACTGCACTTGGAGACACTTTTTCCAATTATTCGGACTCACTGACCTTCATTTCTTGAAGTAATGATGACCACTCGTTTTTCTTTACTTAGCTGCTTTTTTCTAGCCATAATACAAATTCTAAATGTCTATTTAGTAGGACTATCAGCGGTGTATTCACCTGTCTTCTGCACAACACAACTGATGGTCCCAACCTCATTTATAAGGCAAGAAATCCCACTTATTACACCTGACAGAGCACCTGTTATGTGAAAACCTTTTCTGGTGACTACCTCTTGAAGCTTATCAAGAGAATGCCAAGCAGTAATCAAAGCAAATGGTGGCTACATTGAAGAACCTAGAATAGAAGACATATTTCAGTGTTTCACACTTTTTGGTTAAGTATATAATTCCACATATGTTAATTCATCATTTTGATGCCTTCAGTGTGAAACAGTGTGAACTCTTTGACACTTTTGGTCTGTACTGTACATACGTAACTTATTTTAAGCACAATACTTGAGGCTTGGAGATAATACACGAGCTGGAAGGTCTGGATTGTTGGTGTTTATTTCAGAATCAGACAACCCATATTAAATTCCCCTGACTATGTATTCCTGCACCCACCATGGAAACCATTGCATCAGCATGGGCAGACCATTGACTAGCATGCAATAACTCTTTAAAGAGATGTTGCTATGATGGCAGAGGACTTGCTTCAGTAACACACTAATATGGTGCCCATTGATTACTTAAAATAATAATATGACTACAAGATCATAGGCAAAGGAAGAATGAAACTGAACTGACTTTCAGCATGTTAAAAGGGCATTTGAGACTTTTTGGGGACACAAGCACATATAATACGCAATATCTTGTATTTCTATACTAACTCAGTTTTGAAAGTGGGTGGGTAAGTGGTTCTGTTTTTTCAGATTTATCAACTGGGACATTTTAAAAAGTCACAAAAATGATCTCATCCTTACTCATGTCTTCAAAGCAGTCTCCAGCACCACTTTTTTAATTCACATAGGAATACCCCTTAATTTGTATTGCATGATGCCACAAATGTGGCGCAGACACTTCTTAAATACCTGTATAAGCAGTTTGCACTAAAAAGAATGTAAAAAGTCAGATAGAAAACTGGCGCAAGGTCATTAGTAAATGTGGCCCAATAAGTCTAATTTTCTGTTTTGCTGCACTTGACCAGTGAGTAAACACAGTTGATAATGTAGAAAGTTATCAGACTACACACTACATTTATCACCAGATTTATTCCCTGTCTCCGTCATAAACCTGAAAAGAAGATTGCCAGAACAAAAGCAGAAGATATCAAATCTAGGCAGATGTTGCCAAGCCCTGATTCTGATTCATGGCCCCAGTGACGGTCACCACTGTGTCAACAGACACTCCTCAATTAGTGTTTGCTTGTTCCATTTAATGATCAATTACCCTAAGCAAAGGTTTAACCAACCACTTTATATTACCGTATATACTCGTGTATAAGCAGTTCTTAGCCAGCGTGCCCAGTAGTAAGTACAGCCCCTGCACCGCGTATATACCGCTTGCCCCCAAGTAGTTACAGCTTTGCCCCCAGTAGTATACAGCTTGCCCCCCGTAGTATACAACAGCCTGCCCCCAGTAGTATACAGCCTGCCCCAAGTAGTATACAGTTTGCCCCCATAGTATACAGCTTGCCCCCAGTGTCTACAGCTTCGCCCCAGTAGGAAACAGCCTGCCCCCAGTAGTAACAGCCTGCCCCCATAGTATCAGTAGTTTTACAGCACTGCCCCCAGTAGTTACAGCACTGCCCCCAGTAGTAACAGCGAGCCCAGCATTAAAAAAAATAAACTTATATACTCACCTCCGGTGGCCCCGATGCACAGCGCTGCTCCCCCGATGTTCTGTGCGGCTCGTCTTCAGGCATCCGCGGCCGTCTACTTTCTTCTGCAGGGCGCCGACATTGTTCTTCCCCCGGGCGGCGCCTAGTATGACGCGCCGCTGCTGACGTCATGCTAGGCGCCGCCCGGGAGAAAAACTATGGCGGCGCCCTGCAGAAGTCTAAGACGGGCGCGGACCTTGAGACGACGCGCAGACATCGGGGGAGCAGCGCTGCACATCGGGCCACACCGGAGGTGAGTATATAGTGTGTTATATTTTTTTAATTAAGTATACATTGACTCGGTATAAGCCGAGGGACGTGTTGCACGCACATTTTTTGTGCTGAAACTCGCTTATACACGAGTAATATAACGGTATAAGTGGGTGGTTAACCTTTGCTTAGGGTAATTGATCATTGAGAAAAACTGGAACAAGCAAACCTAATTGAGGATGTCTGTTGACACAGTAGGTGACCGTCACTGGGGCCATGAATCAGATCAGGCTTGGCAACATCTGCCTAGATTTGTATCTTCTGCTTTTGTTCTGGCAATCTTCTTTTAGGTTTATGACGGAGACAGGGAAGCAAATTGTAAACCCTTATTTTTTTTTTTGCAGTGGTAACTTATAGCCTAATATTATTTTACGTAGGATAAGGTGTATCTGACTTCACTTCTTTAGTTTCAGCTTTTGTTACTGATTCTAAATATCTGCAACATACTGCTGTTTTTATAAACATTGCTTTTCTGGTGCTATTACTCATAATAGGATGGAAATTAATTAAAGGCATGTTCCAGATTGTGGGAGTACTCAGAGGGCCAGGCCCAATGGGAAAAAAGATACTACTATTCCCCCGACTCCCTGCTCCATATTTTCCATTACTTTGGACCTGTGGTCATGTGACCACTTTTAGCCAATGAGTAACCCTCCCTACTAAAGAGCATTATAGGAAATGAATCTCCTGAAAACGAGACTTAGAGTCCCCATTGGCTAAAAGGGTTTTCCATCTCTTTATCTGTGACCCTTCCCTGAAAATATGGTGTGCTTAAAGGACTGTGGAATATAGCAGATATGGTTGCAATTATAAATATTTCTATGTTGATGATAAAGGATATGGCCAGTTTAAAATGATAATTTGGATCATCCTTCTTTTCAGAGTTCTGCTAGAAATGCAACGAAGCAGTCACATTGCCCAGTTGATCTGCTAGATACGGGGGGTGAAAAAATGCCAATCAGGAAGGGCGGCTGCGTCTTGTGGGTTATTTCTTTTTACTGGAATTTGGAATAGTGCGCAGTTGTAAATGATTTCTTTTCTAAATTGCTCCCTATATTTCTGTTTTTCTTTAAACAGCAAATATCAGTGGAGCAATTTAATCTTTAGACTTTTTTTCAGGTTTTTTGCACATCATTTTACTATAGTAGCTTAAATAAATGAGATTGACTATAGTAGGTTAGACAGATTGATATGTTTCACGTTTCTATAGTGGAATGATAAAATTCACAAATTATGTGCAATCTGGTGAAAAGTCCTGAGGACATTTGGAAAGCTGCAATTATTCATATGCTCCCCACCCCCACCCTGTGTCAGTTGTACCTATACTCACATCTGAAAGAAACGATTTCGGTATTAAAACATAGCAACCTTATAAATTTGTTTATTTACATAATCATGAGTCTAAAAACAAGAGGATGTGTCATTCGGACCGCCATTACAACAAAGCACAAAGTAATCTTTCTCTCAGCTACACGCTTTGTATTTCTTTTTCCAGTTTCCCAGTACATTGCATGAAATATTGAATGGTGTCACTGAAAGATAGTCACTTGTGCTGCTTGCGATTTTTGACATTGGTGCCTACTTTTCTCTGAAGTATGCCATTTCTCTTTTGTTGATCTTGACCAGTGTGCAGGAACTTCTTTTGTAGGCCAAAAGTATGGTTTGAACACAGCCTCAAAGCTGTTCGAAGATTATATTGCAATCACTTAGTACAGATTATCCTTCATAACAAAGTTTAGATTAGTGTTTTTAGCTTCACAAACATATATCCATAAAAAACAAAGAACAGTTGCATCTGGTGTCCCTCTGGTCATCATAGCCATGTCACACGGGAAAGTCAGGTCCGTCTCATTTCTATTCAAAGGAGTTAGAATGCTCTTGTTAAAGCACTACTTGCCAAACGCAGGTTGGATGAGACTGACCAACTGCAGATTTGTTTTTATTAATACATTTTTATCATTCTTGTGTTTTCTAATATAACAAACTTCTTAATATGAACCTTTGCTTATGAGGGTTGATCTGTATTTTGGTGTGCCCAGATCTCTTCCAATAATTCTGATATAATCTCCAGTCAAAAAATTCCTTAATCTGTTTAAAGGGGTTTTCCCAAGCATAAGTTGAGCCCTTTCCACAGGGTCCCCCACAGATCACAAAAATGAGGGGTGTGAGGGGGTACCTTTCGTCGGACCCTTGTTGCTCTCTCTAAGTAATGGAGCAGATGGCTGCACATGACCTTTCTGCTCCATTAATCTCTATGGAGCTGACTGAGATTGGTTAGCTCGGCAATTTCCATCACTCCATAGAGATAATGAGCAGAACGGTCATGCGCAACCGTCTGCTCCATTACTCTGATGAGCGACGAGGGTCTGAACTGAGGTAGTGGGACCCTTCGGACCCCTCGTTTTTCGTGATCTGTGGGGGTCTCATCACTGAGACTCTCAGAATAATCAACAAGTAGGCCGTTATCTGTGGGATGGGCCTAACTTGTGTTAGTAAGAGACCCCTTTAAGAGTTTTTTTAGACACTTTTCCCACTAGTACAACAAAAGAGGTTCGTAAAAGGGGCACACCAAAAAATGTGATAATAATTGCAGATTTTGGCACAGTTTTCGTACAAACCTAGACAACCGAGGTTAAAAATGCACTAACAGTTTTATTACCACATCAGACTTATCAGCCTGCAACAAATATTTGGATAAATCTGGTGATAATGTAGTGTGTAGTCTGATAACTTTCTACATTAACTGTGTTTACTCACTGGTCAAGTGACAGCAACAACAAATTAGACTTATTGGCCACATTACTAATGACCTGCGCCACTTTTCTATCTGACTTTTACATTATTTTTAGTGCAAACCTGCTTATACAGTATTAAGAAGGTCTGCGCACACATTTGTGGCATCATGCAATACATATTAAGGGTATTCCCATGTAAAAAATGAATTAAAAAGTGGTGCTGGAGACTGCTTTGAAGACAAGTAAGGATGGGATCATTTTTTGTACTTTTTAAAATGTCCCAGTTGAAAATCTGAAAAAACGAACACCTTACCCACCCACTTTCAAAACTGAGTTAGTATAGAAATACAAGATATTGCGTTTATATGGCTGGTGTCCCCAAAAGTCTCAAATGCCCTTTAACATGCTGAAAGTCATTCAGTTTCATTTCTTCTTTGCCTATGATCTTGTAGTCATATTGATTTTAAGTAATCAATGGGCACCATATTAGTGTCTTACTGAAGCAAGTCCTCTGCCATACTAGCAACATCTCTTTAAAGTGTTATTGCATGCTGTCACTGAGTCTGCCATGCTGATGCAATGGGTTCCATGGTGGGTGCGAGATACATAGTCGGGGAATTTAATATGGGTTGTCTGATTCTGACATAAACCCCAACAATCCAACCTTCCAGCTCATGTATTATCTCCAAGCCTCAAGTATGTGTTAAAATAAGTTACGTATGTACAGTACACACCAAAAGTGTGGACAACTCTAGTCAAGAGTTTTTCTGTATTTTCTGACTCAAAAATTGTAGATTCACACTGAAGGCAATCAAATTATGAATTAACTATGGGAATTATACACTAACAAAAAGTGAAGTTTACAAATTCAGTGAAACATGAATTATGTCTTCTATTCTAGTTCTTATGTAGCCACCATTGCTTGTGATTACTGCTTGCATATCTTGGCATCTCTGATGAGCTTCAAGAGGTAGTCACCACGAAAAGGTTTTCACTAACAGGTGCTCTGTCAGGTGTATAAGTGGGATTTCTTCTGCCTTATAATGGGGTTGGGACCTAGTTGTGTTGTGCAGTAAGACAGGTGAATACACCACTGATAGTCCTACTAATAGACAGTTAGAATTTGTATATGCTAGAAAAAAGCACACTAAGTAAAGAAAAAAGAGTGTGTCATCATTACTTCAAGAATGAAGGTCATGAGTTCCGATAATTGGAAAAAGTGTCCCCATTGCTGTATGCAAAAACATCAAGCGCTACAAAGGAACTGGCTCACATGAGGTCCGCCCCAAGAAAGGAAGACCAAGAGTCACCTCTTCTGCAGAGGATAAGTTCATCTGAGTCACTACCGCCTTAGAAATTGCAGGTTATCAGCGCTCAGATAGAAGCCAGTCATTGCCACGACAGAGTCTATCAGCAGACACATCTTACAAGAACTGTTAAGATGAGACTGTGGTGCAGCAGGCCTTCTTGGTAATATCTGCTGGAAACCACTGCTAAGACAGACAACAAGCACAAGAAATTGTTTGGGCTAAAGAACACAAGAATATACTTAGACTAGTGGAAAATCTGTTGCTTTGGTCTGATAATTGGTCCAAATTTGAGATCTTTGATTCCAACCAGCAGTCTGTGCGACACAGAAAAGGTGAACAAATGGACTCTACATGCCAGGTTCCCACCGTGGAGCATGGAGGAGGAGGGTGTGATTGTTGGGGGTGCTTTGCTTGTACACTGTTTGGGATTTATACCGTACACAAGGTATACTGAACCAGCATGTACCACAGCATCTTGCAGCGCCATACTATTCTCTGGTATGGACCATTCATTATTTTTCAACAGGAAAATGACCCCAAACAAACATCTCCAGGCTGTTGTAAGGGACAATTTGACCAGAAGGAGAGTGATGGGGTGCTACCCACGATGACCTGGCATCCACAGTCAGCAGACCTTACCCCAATCGTAAGGTTTTGGGGTAGCTGGGAGCCGCAAGTGAGGGCGAAATGGCCACAAGTGCTAAGAATCTCTGGGAACTCCTTCAAGACTGTTGGAAGACCATTTCAGGTGACTGCCTCTGGAAGCCTCTTCAAGAGAATGCCAATTCGCAAAGTACAGTAAAATCAAGCAAAAGTCGGCTACTTGAAGAACCTAAATAAAATAACCATATTTTCTCGTTGTTTCACACACTTTTTTGTTAAATATAATTCCACTGTGTTAATCATAGTTTTGAGCATTCAGTGTGAATCTACAATTTTTAGTCATGAAATACAGAAACTCTTTGAATAGAAGGTTGTGTACAAACTTTTCATCTGTACTGTATTATACATTAATCTATTACAGTGCAGAAGGCAACAGCTAGTTGGACACACCACCACCATATCCTCCGACTCGGTAACAATCCTTTCAGTATATCTTATTGGTGTTACATTCAATTATTATTAAATGGGTCTGTTCTCTTTTATCTATAAAATACAACATAAACATTATACAACCCTTTGTTAACTTGTACGGAAAAATATGATGTCCATCTAATCATCATGTGGGGTGCGTTTCTTTACATGGCACAGACTTCACATGCAGGGCTTTTGTATGGCAGTTAGCTAATAATTTTCTCCCATTCTTATATTTAATACTCATCCATTCTGTAGGAAATCAGGTGATTACCTCTTTGCTCATTCATGCTCGAACAAAAGAAAAGGAGAAAACGATGCCAGATCCCTCATTCCATCTCCCACACCAAAAGGATTGACAGTTGAAAATCGTATTCAACATCTTTGGGAAAGAATCAGGAGGTCTCCATACACATTACTTGGTTGGCTGATCCCTAACTGAAATCTGAGTTTGGGCCAGTACACAACACGATTTTATGGTCTGCATTATCCAAGCTGCACTGCTTAGCAAAGATGTTCCCGGGGCTGGACTAGTACTGGGCTTTAGCAACCTGTCATGCCATGTATTGTTACTATTGCTAGGATCCTTGAACATTGATTCATTGCCAGTTATAGCACTTCCCTTTTTAAAATTTTGGTACCTGAAGTGTTATGTGTCAAATCTATATATAATCACATCTTATGATGTTAAAGGGTGTTGCCTTCTTAGCAGTAAGGACCCTATTCACAGCAAACTTGCTGATCGCCGGGGGTCTCAGTGATGGAACCCCCCGAATCATGAGAACGGGGGTCTATGTAACCCCCATTGCACCCCAGATGAACGGAGCACAGCCGTTGCATATGCAACGGGTGGGTGGGTTGGGTGGTTCATCTCTATGTAGCTGACGGAGATAGCCGAGCGCTGTACTCCCCCACTGATGAGCAAGTTAGGACTATCCTGTGGGATAGACCTTACTTGCTACGATGGAACAAAACCCCTTTAAAGACACCTTATGTCACTTGTTTATCTATGGATAGTTGAATCTAATATGAAATTTACCTTACTATATGTACTAGGATAAGTTTGCCCGGATAGCTTACCTGTTGTACCCCTACAGGATTCTGTCAGTTTGTGGCCTGCATAGTGTAGCTTTTTTTCCTGTCTTTATAATAATAATAACAACGTTTTAGTTTTACTGTATGGAGTAAATATACAAACAAAATAAGATATTAAAACATGCTAACAATAGGAGTGAGGGTTCTGCTTTGTATGTCTTGGTTTCCCAAACTCTTGTTATTGAACTTTCCGTCTAAGTTATTGGGGCCATTCGCAGTTTCCCAACTTGTTACCTGAATATTTCGATTTGCGTCGATTTCCCCTGAATTGCCCGGATTTTGGCGCACACAATCGGATTGTAGCGCATCAGCGCTGGCATGCACGCGACAGAATTCGGGGCCATGGCCGAGAAAACCGACGGATTCGAAAACAACCACATTTTTTAAAAAGTGTTGCGAAACTTGCACTTACATCATAGGCAAGGCGGTGAACTTGAGTCGCATTTTCGGGCTGGATCAGCGAAATGGACCGGATAGTAATCTGCCCATTATGTCCAGAGTTCAGAAAATTAGATACTGGGTAGTATGTTTCTTTGTTATTTTGCCAATGAAACCCTTATTTTTGCTTTTGAGTTTTGCTTTGAGTCCTGTTTGTTCAACACAAAGATACTTACTGTATATTTGGTGCACAATTCAAGTGTACAGTGCTACATGCTGCTTCAATTCTGAGAAACATTATGATCAGCACTATTTACCATACAAAACAACCTTCCCATTAAGGTCAAGAGCTAAAACCAGTTCTCTGAAGATGACCACAGACGATACAGATCACCAACACGTAGCATGATCCTGCCCTATATTTACATGTTTCTGCTGATGTGGTTATACTGAACTTTTTGCAACCAAATTCCTGGCAATGGCAATTTCAGGTCCTGTTCATACATAATTAGAAGCTTAGAGAGCCTTCCCCAATCGTGAAATCTGGCAACCACATAGTCCAGGATTTTGTGGAATGAGCTTATTTGTGTTTTAGGCCCCTATTTTGTTACTGGCCCACAGCAGATCCTTTCTAATTCATTTGTTTATGTTTGCTGGAAAACCTCTTTAACCCCACCCACCCAACGCTTGTTTTCAGCTTCATGACCAGACTCGATTTTTAGTAATCTGACATGTGTCACAATAATTGGAATTGGAACTTGGAATGTTTAACATATCCAGGTGATTTCAGATTGTTTCTCTTGACACATTGGGGCATTTATTATGGCTTTAACAAACGGAAAACTGCGGTGTTTTTTTTTTTCTTCCTTTTGCGCTTTGGTACTTCAGTATGAAGTGTGCTTTATTGTAGTTTAAGATTTTATTGACAAATCTTTGCCAGAAAAATAAGCAAAATTTTGAAAATATTCAGAAAATTCTATTTCAAAGTTTGAAATGTTCTGCATTTCTGGAATGTCTAAAAAAACATGTTTTGTAATGCGTTTTCAGATTTATGAGCTCAGAATTTTTCTAATTTTCATAACTATATTGAGGGACATCTCAGCTGTTAATGATGCCTAACACTAATAAAACCCTATAAATTACCCACAAACTAAACCCCCGTGTATGTAAAACAACTTTTACAAAGTTACCCTTTAGTGTTTCAGGGGTTAAAACAAATGGAAGTGCAATTTAGAAACTGTAATTTTTTGGAAAATATTTCATTTAGGGCAAAAATGACATGAAATGCTCCGCAGTTGGATATCCTATTTCTCCTGAGTATGCAATACCTCATATGTGCTGGTAAACTGCTGTCTGCGCAGGCCGGAATTGCACGAAGGCAGCACATTCATACAATTTAGAAATTTTTTTTGGTATGTGAACGTAATGGTAATGCTTAGAGGACTTCTTATTTTCTCTATGAGTTACACTGAATACCATAATTCATCTTGAGAAGGTCTATAGCTTAATAAGAGATTTTATTAAACGTATATCTCGAGTATAAGACCAGAGTTTTCAGCACAAAAATGTGTGAAAACCTAACGCGGCTTATACTTAAGTCAATGAAAAAAATTCTGTACTCATCTTCTGACAGCCCCCTCGTTCTCTAGCTCCGGCTCCGTTTTCAGGTCTCTGCACTCTGCGTCAGCCACGCATGACGTGAGCCACTTGCCAACATCAAGTATGTGCGCCACCATCGCACATCACTATGAGTCAGCCAGCAGCTGGCGTCATGTGGTATGTGACGACCGCGCCGGGAACAAAGCTGAAGACAGAAGAACCTGCAGGGAACACGTTGGAAAAGTGAAAACAGATTTTTCAGGGTTTTTTTTAGGCTGGCATGGGGGCTTCTGGCTATACACGGGGGGGGGGGGGGGTGTGGCCATGGCACTGGCTATATGCGGGTTGCAGGCACTGCTATATACGGGGGTTGCAGGCTGGCTATTACGGCAGGGTATGGCTATACTGGGGGCATCCAGCCTATATCAGAGGAATAGCTGACATATACTAGGGGCTGCAGCTATATACAAGGGGCTGGCCGGCTTATATACAGGGGGCAGGCACTGGCCAGTGACAAAAGGGGGCGCTTGCTATATGCAAGGTGCAGGAATTGGCTATATACAACTGGGCCTCTGGCTTAATACTATGGAGTCTATAGGTCTGCTGGCTGTTGCAGGGGGGGCTACTGGCTTTATACTATGGGGCAGGCTGCTACATACGGGGGGAATGTGCTGGCTGCTATATCATTACGGGACCTGTGTACCAATCCATTCCATCCCTCGGCTGCTTATACTCGAGGCTTTCCTAGTTTTTTTGTGTTAAATTTGTTACCTCATGGCTTATACTCGGGTCAGCTTTAATCAAGTATATGGCATTTCAAATGTACACAAAGAAGATCCACACCAATTTTAAAAATATTTTTTGGCACTTTTTGGCACTCCCATAACATAAAATATTTTAGCTTATTTTTATCTGTATTTCACTACGATTACGTGATACTTATTTATATGCCATTTTTTATCTTTAGCTCAATTTTCTGAGCAAACCACATTGAAGAAACGCACTTTTAGTATGACTATTTTTTATAGGCTAACTGCTGTATTTTATTACCATACAATTACCGCAGAGAAAGAGCATAAGAAAGGAAAAACTCAAAGCTCTGTGATTATCCTCTGTTCTCCTGGCTAAGCTTCTCCACACCCCAAGTACCTCTGCAGAGCACCCCCCCTGCACGTCCATGCGCGTCATAGAGATTTCCGATGTAGATTTCCTTTAATGTTTTATAGAATATTAACGAACATTAATTAAAATGTCATATCCTCCTCCTTGAGATGTTATTTTTTTGTTCCAACCCACTCATCCTAATCTGTTCGTGTTGTCTCTTCTATGACATTTCCATGAATGAATGATTCTCTATTAGTTTGGCTGTGTTTGTATTTTACAGCAAGCTATCCCTCTTTTCCTTCAGTGTTATATTTGTGATGTTCTGCACCTTTATTTGTTAGAGTGGCTTTTTTCTAAAGCATCAGTGTTATTTTCTGCTGAACTTAAGGAAACGGATAATGTCATTTGGGGTGTGACACTATATGAGAAACAGCATCCAATGGAATCCCATTTTACGCTTCTTTCTGTCAACTTAATTACTTTACAGTAAATGTTGGTATTACATAACAATTAAATTATCACATTACTGCACTCATGTTGAGCACAGGAGAAAAGAACACGCTAATTTTACTAAAACTCATAACAGTCCAAATGTGTTAAGAATGAAAACTTATTTGATCATGCACAAAAACAGTAGCACTCACTGAGCTAATTATCAATTGAACGCTAAAAACTAATGGTAAATTGTGTTTGTTAAAATCTTATCAAGTGATTATGAAATTTTACTATAAAAATTCCATAGCTTAAAAGAAAATGGCCGATTTCATTTGGAGAAAAATTATTTTCTAATTGAAGAACTTCCAAAGTGAAATGATCTCTTAGTATGTTTTCCATATCCTAGGGGGTTTTATCATACAGTCGGCATAACATAATGCTGTGTCGGATACACCAGGTCCGTGGACCAGCTGTTTCTGGCCTACAATTGTATGACAGACGTTTCCTGACGTAGAATTGCGCTATTGCCTATGACTGTTAGAACTGTATGGTCCACGAGTATAGGCAGTTCACTGCCAGGCATGCTCCCTTTCATGCCCTCAATTGCAATTATTTCAGTGCTTGTATGCAGAAAAGTGTCCCCTTAGATTTTGGGAATCTGTCTCTAGCCAACTCTAGATGTTAAATGTAGATGCCGTTGAATTGTTCTTTCTTGGTCAATCACAACTCCAGTGATGGTTGATTATTTGTTATTAGTTGAAGGGCAGGCATTGTCTCATAATCATACATAACAATTGCAATAGATTAGATATTTAGAGAGCCCAGCATTCCTTTTTGATGCAGAAATTCTTTTTCATTGAAGTAGACAGTGTATTTTCCTCTATTGTGGTTGCGTAAGTTAGGCCGGCTCCGTGCCTTTTCAAACGCTAAGACCATTGGACAAGAGTAAGTGAAGACAAGTGAGCAGAGCAGTTACTATGGTGGCGTTATGTCAGTATAACGAATGGCGCCACCTGCTCTTTGCTTTTCACAATGGCCGATCGACCCAAACGTTTTGCAACGCAAACTCACCTGCCTACCTCACATAAAAGATTTTCTGCATCAAAAGGAGTGTCTTGGGCTTCTCTTAATAAATTATTGGAGTGGATATCCGAGCATGCATACACCTGCCTATTCGATGTGCAGCCACACACCTCTCCGCTATATATGAAGTCACCCTCATCTTTGTGCTTTGACTTAAACTTTTGTATCATTGGAGGAAATTTTTATTTTTATCTTACATATATATTTACTGCAATATCTTGTACAGTAGCTCCTTTAAGTAAGATGGTTTTAGCATGGTCAACATGTGTGCCGCTGTTTTGATAGCTTTAGTAGTACTGTCAATTTAATTAGCTTTGTGTTCCATCTCGGATCTGTTTCTGGTTTACTTTATTGGCATGGAAGTGATATTACTGACAGCAGGGTTTGCGGTGGGGGAAATACCAAAATGCCAACACTGCGTTTTCCATTAATATCACACCATATGTGTAGCTCCGATTGCACATAAATCATGATATCATCCAATTGAATACAGAGACCATTGTTCTCCACCACCTGATTGCCTGTATTCACATATGAACCTTAGATGTTGGTGACAGAATCAATAACTCGCTTTTTTGTGTTAATCCAGCAACATATCTGTCCTTGCTTATGCACCAACAATAGATAATAATAACAGAAGACATCTCGGTGTATGGGGAAGTCCAAATGTCTCCTCTTGTCTTCTATCAGCAGTACAACTAATCGCCAATGTAAATCTGCAACGTAATCTGCTCATGTAATAAAAACTGAACTACATTGTGTGCTACAACGCGTCACTTAAGTTACTCTGTTTTCTTTGCTTCTGACACAAATTAGCCGCAGTCCCCAGGAGGTCATCCTGTGTTACTAGGATGCGAATCAAGAATCTCAAGGGTTATGAGGTATAGAAAGTAGGCGTGTGTATTTCCTATAGTAATATGCAATCTCTTTTTATTTCCTTGCAGGCCCAGGAACTGACAAGAGGCCCTATAAAGAAACCCTTGCCAAAATGCTGTCCAGCAAGCGGACAGTGATACTGTTTACAGCTTATGACCTTTTCATGAATCCTGCAACCAATTTTCTACCCTTGCGATGACTGTTAGCAGAAATCCTTCAAGCTCAAGTAATTCTTTCCAGATCAATACATGTCACCTCCCCCGTTCATTGTTCAAGTATGCAAAGATGCCGGCACAGAAGAGAACATGGATGGAAGAATGTGATCTTCTTGTGGGCACTGTCTTGTTATGCAGTTGTGTTTGTCAACAATTTCATGCTGGCATAGTGCCATGCATCACACCCACACCAGCCATACATGAATCACCTGTTCTTTTTCAGTAAGGATCATATATTTGGCATCCTTAGTCCTGTTTCCTTCTTTCACGTTTCCTCCTCTCACTTTCCTAGCAATGTGAAAAGAAATATTCTGATAGTATTACACCTAACTAACAGCCAATCTACTCCTCTCCGTATGCCAAAAGGAGAATTTTCCATGAAGATGCCTTTAACCTAATATTCTCATTTCCGTTTCAAAACTTTTTTTGTTCTTTTCGATGATGAATTCAGGATAATACGTTACTGACATGGTACTACTTCCTGTCACCCAAATCAGTTGTATACTGCGTATTTTACTAATATTCCAGAACAGTGGAATTAGTACAGTTTGTTATGATTCATGTGCTTAGGTTTATTTTTGGTTTTGTTTTAGCTTATATCACCAATGACATATAGGCTTTTAACCTTGAGTATCTGGCAGACATAGCGCTCTACTGGCAATGCTGTGTGCATGTGTACCAAAACCAACCCTTTACACGCAGTATTTGCACCAAGCATTGCACTATGGTCTTCCGTCACTTGGCTTTGAATGGTATGTCCTGTGCTCGGAAACCCTTACTGAAAGATAGGATAATAACCCACACCTACTGCATTGTCTGTGTAGGAGAACCAGGGATTTCAGGTTACACTATCATCTGGAACCACGTGGTGCTAAAATGCCCTTCCATATCTTCATAAGGTTGGATCCTTTATTTTTGTATTGATTTAATTGTTTTGGGGGGGTTTTGTTACTTTTGTTTGGGGGAGCTATTGTGAACGAACATCAATGGTTACATTATTGGCAACTTGGTATATAAGTACAAGGGCTAGGATTTATCTATATTATATTCATCTGTACTTGATTGATATATGAAGACTTCCTTTGCATTATGGCATTATGATATAAATATATAAATATATTTGTTATGTACAGAGATTAAATCATTATGCATGAGTGTTAGGAAGCAGACGAAAACTAGCTTTTATTTTCACAAAAGGATAAGCGCATGCCCTATGGTGTGGCCCATATAAATTAGGACTAATTTACCCCACTACTGAGTTTCTCATAATATACTTCCAGACCTGTCATTATTAGGATTTTGCTATACAATTGTGTGGTGAACGTTTGGGAGTCTTTGTTCTGTAATATTTGTGGTCCTTTGATTTTATTGTTTTGTACCCACTCTTGTCAGTCATTACTAAATGCATGTGCTGAAAGTGCACTCTTGACCGTGATGCACCTGCGCTGACTAAATATGTAGCATATGATAACAAGTCCCCAAAATCAGTAATTCTGAGATGACTAATTTCTATCCCCCATATATAATTCGGTCATAACTAATATAGCAGAATTTGTGATTTTGTAGCTTTGGCAGTGGCTCTGTTTACAAAGTATTACCCTTATTTTTTCGACTTTCCATAAACACAACCTCATAGCTGCTTAAAAACACTCACCTACTTTGAATATGGATATAAAGAATATCTAGTAGTGTATCTACTGTATTTACTGAACACAGTGATACTTCATGTTTTGACCGACACTTGTGCTCTTTAGTTGTTTTTTCTGGTAAATATATATGTTCTGATCTGGTCTCTGTTGCTGTCATACAAAACTCATTGTGACCACAGGCAAGTAGTGGCTACAGATTGTCCGCAGACGAAAAAATCAAATGTTACCTGTGGACCAGTCATGTATTTCATAATACAGATCACAGCATATCCATAACATTGTGTAGCTATGTGCAGTACTATATATTAGGCTGTATTAACACTATGAATGTGTCTCATCAGAGTATTACTAGTTTTGACTGATGGATTGAATGTATGTATGACCATTTGTCCACTAAAACATGCTTCTTGGATCCATTTCTCTCAGGCTCGGTCTAGGATCTGGGATCTTTCACTAATGTAGCCTATGCGTGGAATTGACTTGTACCATAGTATGTATGTTTGTTTTCACTTCTATACAGGGACTGCTACCATAGGGAATCAGTAACCCTTCTAATCATAAATATAAAACACACGTTCCATAAACACTTATTGTAGCCTAATACAACACTATGAAGAGATTCCCAGTGACAATATGACCATATTAGATGAAGTGGAGGTGAAATCATGTAAATACAACGGATATCCCCTTATACGGTTGTATATGGTGATTTGGATCTATAGTGGGTTCTCCTTTACATACGCCCTGGCCACTTTAGGTGAGGCCTGTCATAAGTTCTCTTATTAGTCCAACTCAGGGTGTGATGCCTTTATAGTCATATAAAAAAAAAAAGAAACCAACCATTTTATGGCCTCCCGAGAGTACATCTAATACATTTTCTTATGGTAGTTTCCCTTAAAGCTCATATAAGCATTATATTTGGTCCTGTAGCATTGTTTTATAGTTTATTAATTTCTTATGTATTCTCTTTATATAAGTATAAAGTAAAACGTCAAATTCAAAACTGGAACAAACTTATGGTCATCTATAAAACAGGTGTGTATCCTCTACATAAATGATAAAAAGGGCAAAGGAATGAAAATGCTCATAAATCTGACATATGCGCACTGTTGTTCCCACGGTCAACAGTACCTGCATATTTAGGCTTGCGTCTTGTCACGTGCCCTTCAATTCTTGCCTACTGAGTACACCATGCCATCATTAACATGAATACCAATATGATGCATTTTTACGAAGGTTAAAATATAATGTTGCTCTCCAGGGCCTACTATAAAACTGCCTACGTAACCTATAAAATCCACAATTCATTGCTACTGTTTTGTTTCAGAAAATAAAATCTGGTTGCACGTCTATAAATTATTGTCACTGTTTTTTTTTACAGCTAAACTCTAGTTGATGTGAAACATTTAGGCAATGTTTTCCTTAAAGCCACAATTGTTGTTACCCTTAAAGGAAACCTACCACTTGAAGTGCAGGTTTCGTGGAAATACCGAGCACCAGCTCAGCTGAGCTGGTGCCGGTGACTTATTTTTGTTAGTGTTTTAAACCGCTGTATTGCGGTTCACACTTTTTTAAACTTTATACTGGCGCAGGGAGGTACGCGCTCGGCGCTTACCATGCCGCGACTTTCGCTCGTACAAAGGAAGTGAAGGAAGCCGCGCGCATGTTAGCGCCGAGCGCGTACCTCCCTGCGCCGGCTATAAAGTTAAAAAGTGTTTAAAAAACCGCAATACAAAGGGTTTAAAACACTAACAAAATAATCTCCGGCACAAGCTCACCCTGATCTGGTGCTCGGTATTTCCATCTAAAACCTGCCACTTCAAGTGGTAGGTTTTCCTTTAAAAGCTCAGAGAGATATTAAATGCCTATGTATCTTGCCACTGACTAATATTGCTGCCACCTTTAAACTCTGTTCAAACTGTGGTAATGGCAAGTGGGTTGGCCAGAATTGCTAGGCCACATGCACACGGCCCCATAGACCTGCATTTTGCAGTGCGACATAGCACCGTAACTGTGCTGGCAGGACTGCCACTAGAATTTGGGGGCCTCTAACTGGTAAATTTTGTGGCCCCCCCACCCCCTACAGATGATAAATCCAAGCCCTGTGTAGACAATGATTTCCCTGCACCTGGAAGGGAGAAGGTTTTTCTATGCTAGGGGCCCCTTCTCCTCCTTGGGGCCCCTGAACACAGTCCACACCAACCCTCCCCTGACTGGCAGCCATGGGTGCCAGGCACCACTTGCTTTATGGCAACCAAACATGGATGTTCACTGGCTGAAAACAAGACACGGCCGTTTAAACATAGCCAAGTAGAAATTCTTCATATCAATTTGCCTCCATTGTCCTGTTTCACTTCTGTTTGTTTTGGCCATTGGTGAACAAATGCTGCCATTGTTTTGTCTTTTCTGACTTCATACTGTCGCAGTCTGTGTGGAGTGGATGCTATCATAGAGACTGTTTCCTTAGGGATTACTCCTGCAGTGACTGAGTAGAGCCTCTACAATAGCATATGGAGATCATTTGCACACTTTAGGTTTTTCCAAGAATCCTCCTTACCATATGCAGCAGAAAAGGTTCCTGATCATTGAGTGGACCCCTAAATCCATTCATCCCTCAGAAGGTAACAGAAGGATACAGAAGCTTCCTGAATGAGTAGGTTTTCTTGGTTTCCATAGCTGCTTTCACATCAGCATTTTGGAAAAATTGTAACTACTGTCCACTGTGTGAACATAATGGGGCAGATTTTCCATCTTGCACAATTGAATTCTGTAAACTAACGCCAATAGACTAATAGAGAGGTGGAATCAAGAGAACCCAGTCTTCCACTACACCATATTTATCATCAGCAGACCTTATATTAGCTGCCTGGTGAAAAGCTTCAGACTGTCTAATTTTGTTATTTCTGACACTCATTGTTCATCTATAAAGGCAATGCTCCAAATATAAACACAAACACTGTTTTATCGGGCACCAAAACTTACACCTCACGCAAAAATAATGACTGCTCCATTGGGTTTTTGAAATTCATCACATCTTTTTTAGCGTAGAACGCTCTAGTAACATTATGAACAGTCAATGTGTATCCAATGTTTATACTGCTAACAACTTTGTTGGACTTTTTTTTATATTTTTGGTGCACATTGGTTGCACCGTTTAGAAGCCTGACACTTTTCCTGCGTCTCTAGTTTCCCACACTGTTTTGCGCCAATTTTCGCTTACACGTAGATTGCAAAAAGCTGGTTATGAGCTACTATTTCCCCCATCATAACTTGCAGCACAGTTCAACCCTTTGAGTCATGCACAATCCATTAAAGGAAACCTACCACTTGAAATGGCAGGTTTAAGAAAAAAACAACAACCACGAACACCAGCTCAGGGGAGCCGGTGCCGAGCTTATTTTGTTAGTGTTTTAACGCTGTATCTCGTTTTAAAACACTTTTAAATTTAGCCGGTCGGCAGGGAGGTACGTACGGCGCTTACCATGCGACCGTCTCGCAGCGGCTACATGAAAGTGAAGAGCAGCCGTGCCATGGTAACGCCGAGGCGTACCGTCCCTGCGCCGGCTATAAAAGTTAAAAGTTTTTAAACCGCGATACAAGCGGTTTAAACACTAACAAAAATAGCTCCGGCTAAAAACCACTCCGCCTGAGCCTTGGTCTCAGTTGTTTCTTCTTAAACCTGCCATTTCAAGTGTAGGTTTCCTTTAACTCCTTTCGCCATACAATTGCTCCAGGTAGCAATTGCCCAAACCTCGACACAAAAATTCCATAAGCAGAGTGTTTGCAGTGTATGATAATTGGTTTGATAATGGTATATTGGAGTTATATATGCGCCAAAACTGTAATGACTGAATCCATGTATCTGCAATGTTGTGCATCTCTTCTTTGATGTATTGTAGCTGACATAAATGTTGGCAAACTGCCTTTATAATTGTATATTTCTTGGTATAGCTGAGCCTGCCAGACCAGTATAGTCCAGACTTTGTTAATCTGATGTTATGATGTTTTACAGGAAGAAATACTTTAGTCAATGTTGCTGTGTTAGTACAGTTGTCATTTTGGAAAGCCCCTCAAACCGCCCTTTGAGAAGCTACTGTATATGTATCTTAAGCGCCGATAAGATAGTTATCCTCCTTTCCTTATATTGCCAGTTTTCTTCATCTCCTCGTTAAGGGAAATCTAAAGGCGAGCGTGGAGACATTGTCAGATTTGTCATGTATTTACATTATGTAAAAGGATTGGTTTACTCATTGCATGTAGCAGATACTCTCTGGCACTCACTATATCCATGTTTGGTTTATGTAAGACGGCACAGCTTATGCTGTACTCTGCATACAATAGAACAAATGTCCTCAGCACAGGGGAGACTGCTTGTTCATTCCTGCTGCCTCATGGAATTTTTATTTGGTGGCTGTGTAAGGGGCGCTGAAATCGCCTTTACTGGAATCCACTGTATACAGGAGCCAGTACTGAGTGAGGCTGTGTGAATCCTGTTCAGATGGGGTGGGGGGCTTTCTCACATTGGTCTACATTTAAGGAGCACATCGCCTGCCTCCCTAGCATCGCAGTCAGAACTTTAAATACTTTTTCACCACTCGATCTTGCTTATTAGCTTTGGCAATCCGGTCTTAAAACCGTGGTATCGAACAATGACGGCACAGCAAACTACACAGCTGCTTTTATTGGAAGCAAAAGCAGGATATTTCCTACTACTTGACACAATTTTATTTCTAGAGTTTCATAGTTTTTAAACAGATCTTATGCTGACCTCATCATTTTACATGTTCTGCATCCATTTCAGTGGTCTGGAAGATACAAAACATAAAGACCTCTCAATCGTTAATGAGAGTAGAGAGGGCAAAGTAAGTTTCATTGTACAAGAACATTGATGCAGTGGCACGTAACTTGTACTGACCCCTATTCATCATCTCTCTATGTATGTACTTTTTTTTTATAGTTTCCATCAGAGCCACCAGTTAACTAGTATTGATTGCTGGCTTTGATTGGATTTTCTAACAGCAGAGAGGATTGCATAACAGTGAAAAAACTATGACAACTCTGAAATGGC
Organism: Engystomops pustulosus; assembly: GCA_019512145.1. NCBI lineage: Eukaryota > Metazoa > Chordata > Amphibia > Anura > Leptodactylidae > Engystomops > Engystomops pustulosus. The sequence goes on along the minus strand of CM033643.1, from coordinate 119,332,417 downwards.
TGTCTACATTGTGTCATTAACATAGTACAGAAATTTGTAAAATCGGCTAATAACCACCATTAGAAAGGGTCTTCAATCCTTTAAATGTGCATGTATGTCACTGTTATATACTTGGTAATTCCAACCTTAATCCAAATAATAACATAATAGCCCAAAATAGTGGCTCTGTTTCTCTGTTGCTAAATACAAAATTATGTTATAAGAAACGTTCTTAGATACAATACCCTAAAACCTTTTTGTCCGCAACGCATTCAGTAACTCACAGAGAATATAGAAAGCTTTTACAATTTCCTGCTATTATTAAAACAATGATATTAGTACACAATAAAATTGATGTATAGAGTGCTGTTTATGGACAATGGAAGGGCCTACTATCACCGACCTAGTGCGCCTTGTGGCAGTTGCTGGAACTTAATAATAGTAAGTATAGTAAGTAATAATAGTAAGGCGATCTTATTTTTTAGAAACATACTTAAGCAAGTAATTGTTTTGCTTTCTTGTATTCCTATTTTTTCAGACTAATCAAATAGTATTACTTTTACCTAAAGAAAATCGCCATCAAAATCCATCATTGATAGACTAGGAAACTTACTTATAGGTCCCGGCACCATGACTGTGTAATCTTTTCATTTGTTATCCAGCTCAGTCCCTCGTAAATAACTTTTTCTATTCATGTAAGACCCTAGCGGCTCAGTGATCTGAGCTTATTAAGATAGTAACGTCATCAGATCCCCCCTGCCCTCTAGCAATGTGCATCATAATTCCTCATTCCATTCGCGAGGGTGGATGGACGTTACCTGTTTTCATCACAGGTAGGGTATTGCGTTTATGAAGGAGCATAGAGAACAATTAAAAACTTGATGTGTTGGTTTCATATTGTTTGATGGCGATTTTCTCTTAAGTATAGTGTCCTTTTTCTTCATAACATGTTAAACACATGACTTTTAACACATGGTGTGCTATTCCCTTCCTCTTGGGCATTTGAAATCTTTCTTCTGCCAGTTCTTAATCTAAGGCCTAATCTCTAATTTCATTGATCTCAGAAGATGAATAACTCTAAGCAAAGCAGTGCTTCTATAGTCATAATGGCATATAGATTGTGAACCCCGATGACCGCCGCCTACTACAGCATTGGTACATACACAGCCACTTATTTCTATATGTCCTATCGTCTATGCGTTTCAGAACACATCATTACTATGTTTCTGTCAAGGCAATATCCCGGTTTATAGAAGTTGTTTTCAAAAGTTTACATGTTTGTCCCATGACCTGTGTAGATTGTGGCCGGGTCTTTTATTTACAAACCCATTTACCTATAGCCTGGGAAGGCGTACCCACCCACGTCTTTACACTTTCTCTCTCACCCACCCTGTTTGAACACCCTTTCCCATTCCAGTTCCAATAGAAAAGCAGTGCTTTACTCCACCTGGTGTTAGTAAGGTATTGCCGTGTTGTATTCCATTTAAATGTAACCTTTTTTGTAAAAAGAAACAAGATGGTGATGCATGTAAATAACAGCATAGGATCTCTGTGTCATTTGTTGAGATTTATTTTTTTCATATACAAATTACATTTTCATTCTTTACAGATTAAGGATGTCACCTATAATGTAGCCAAACACCATTTATCATTAGCTGGATCCTACTCCAGTTTTTTACACTGATTTATACACGTGTCGTCAGTTATGAATAACTGATTGTGAATCAATGTCTCCTGTATTCTGCGAATGGAACAGACAACAGTACAAGGATAGGCATCATAGTACAACTCATCTAGGTGGCGCAATGGGCCTTAGTTTCTTTTGATACATGGGCAATGCTCTTTTGTTTAGTTTTGTCTATTGGCTTAGTTTTGTCATCATTTCCGCTAATGAATACATGTATGCATATGGAGGGGCCTGCCAATTCCACACACTGAAATCTAATCAAGCCAATCCTGGTCATCGGTCTCCTTCCATCCAAATGCCATATTCACCATAATACTGCCATGAGGCCACTGATCCTTTCATTACTAGATCCCTTTAGTAGAACATCTCTTGTCATAGCATCAGATAATGCCTCAGTGCTGTCGGTAGTCATACAGCATTGAGGTCATACACATTACTGAGCTTCTTTCCATCTCTACTTAAGTTGAATCAATCCTGAATCCTGAGTTTTAATGTCGAATTTATATATAATGAGCAATACAAATGCACAAAAGTTACCTTATAACGACTTGTCTAGTTGACTGATGCAATACACCACAACTAATCCTGAAGTTTTTGGTTGGCAATTTTGACTCATCTTCATACTTTTATCAAATTTACGAATTCCCAGTACGTACAATACATATAATAGCATAATATCGATTGAAATACCAACAAAAGCATCCCCTTAGAAAGGAACATTGGTAAAGTGTACTTGGACAAATATATTGATGGCATTTACTATGCCTTTACTCCTTGCAAATAAGCATTACAGTAGTGATACCCATGTGTACCTGTCAAGGGGAAAATTAGACTGGTTTTCAAAATAAATTCCCCCCCCCATTTGAGTTGAAACAAATTTATGGTCTTTAAATAAATCTGTTTCCTGACTATTTTGGGATGGGTTGCGAGACTGTTTACTCTTTGTGATAAGTCATAGATGGTCATTTATGTGGGACAAACATTATAGTTTCAACAAAATATTATTCTGGTTGCGATGAGAGGAGAGCGAGCCCCGATATAATTACAATGCCTCCAAATCTGAACCCATCAATCAACACAATATTTTTGTGGATACCAGTGAAATATATTGAAACTAAGACCACCACATCATATTGGGTAACAGACAAGGAGCAACCATGACAACATCTTGCTAAAAACCAAATTGATGTTGGATATAAGTCAGTGGATAGTGGGACCCAGGCCTATTAGGCAGAGGTAGTCAACATATAACTGCAGTTATAGTGTGTTAAAATAATCCCATGTTGCTTGCCAGGATTAATCCATTAGAAGATTCAATTACTGATATGTATAAACGTATTTTAGTCATTCTTGAATGACAAACTACCCCTTTCAGAAATGAACCATTTCTCCAAAGCTAGAAGTTTATCTGTTTCCTACATCGTAAAGTCCTAGCTGCAGAGAACTTTCTGAGAAAAAAGCACAAGTTGGAGATTGGTAAAGTGCATAATAGCCTTAGAAAGGACAAGTTAATGCTTGCTATCCCTGATAATTTTTTGAAAGAATTTTATACAATATTAGCAAACCCCCAGAAATTTGAAGAGCATCGAAGAAGGCCTCATTCAGTCTCTTTGGCCTGCCTTTTTTGAAGACCATACAATATTAATTTGGAGACAGGATATATCTAAGATTAAATCGAACTGCATGTCCTGAAGTTTAGCCAACAACCTTTTTTCTGCAAATCTTTAGCATTGGTCTGCAAGGAAAATAGTCTACAGGGATCATCCCTCTCTGTGAAACAGAACTCCTTGGACAACTCTTTTTACTTGAACTATTTACAGACCTTGCATGGTGTTTATGGAGCTCATGATTTTTTACAGGTCGTGCTACAATTAGTAAGGTATCGAGCAGCCCACTAGCCGTTGTCAGTCTGGCCCTGGTAATAACTGGCAGACTTTCAAAATTTTGTGAATCTTCGTAGATAAAATCAAAACTCTTACTAATAAGCGCAGAAATGACACAATTCCATGTCCAGGTACGTCTACTTCGCACTTGTTTAATAATACAGTGGTTTTCCCCCCCACTCATCACCACTTTTTAATGCAATCAATTATATCCCCCACTTAAAATAAGTTTAGAGAATTACTTAGTACCCTGTATGTGGATAAACAAATATGAAAGTATGGGAAGAGGGTATTGATTTTTAACTGTTATTCCCTACCCAAGAGGATACATAACATAGATGTTTCTATCAGATTAGATAACAAAGCATGTCTAAATAATTTCGGTTAATTTATGTCTTTCAGCTGCACACCGACGTTGGTAGATGGCAATAACTGCTCATGACATACCTGTTCCTTTTGGACCAATTCCTTTGAGTTCCGTCTACCAGCAGGTGTGCTGCTCCAATCAAGTAACCGCAGGATGATTTAATGAGAGAACCATGCATGATAAAGAAGGAACACGTTAACAATTTCCTGAAGCCAATCAGAGAATAATACAACTAGTCTACATTACCCTAGAGTTTTATTTGTTTTGTTGGATCTCCAGGATTTAGACATGCCAACATGCCTGGAAAAATTCAGGAATTTAATCAAAATAGTGGTTTCAGCAGTTCGTTCAGCCATTCAAACTCATTATGATTCCCATCTATTCCTGCCATGGGATTGGGGTTCAACCATAGGATTTTATAGAAACCTAAGGGCTGCATAAGTTTCAAATGCAGAAAACATTGGCATCTAAACAATCTAAACTGATTTTAGTGTATGTCAGTTATTAGAACAAGGGGTAGCCCGCCATTCGGTTTGTGGGCCTACTTAACAACTACCCTAAATGGGCATCTATGTGTCTCCAGTGTCCAGTGCCAAAATTTATGTGCAACATTAACGGCTTTGCAATAAATCTAGTAAATATAAATCACTGACTTTACCTTTAGGTTGATAAACTACATCTGAGTCTCCCAACTGAAAGTAAGATCCCAATACCTTATAATAAATATCGCCAACTAGCAGATTGTAGTCCTTGTTCAAATGAACTGTGCATGTAAAGAATTAATCAGTCCGTCAGAACTTTGCTTATGCCAATAATACATGCAAACGCCTGATGCAATAAAATAGAGACCTCAATCTATACTTCATATGTGAAATTTGTGGAGGACCTTCATCATATATCGTGATAAGTCTGAGTCTCCTCTGTAATGCCGGAGTTTGGCAAGAATTGGGGGGGGGCTGAGTATGGGGTTTTTTGGGACCCCCATAGTTTCATTTCACGTGCAGATATTGGGGTCGCATTAATCTGAAAGTAATCAGGAACCATTGTTTAAGATTTAGTAGGGAAGGTACCCTTCTTTCAGGACTATCCACAACCTTACTTGTTTTTCCTCACATGTTTTTCGAAGTCCATCGTCATGAGTAATTGCATGCAAGAACCTGCATGATTTTACATACACTTCCCGCCCAAGAGTGGTTCATCCTCCAATCTTGGATTCTCAGCTTTGTGGTGTTGTATCTTATTATGAAAACTCAGCCTTAAATAAACCCTACTTGCATTATATAATAATATTTATTATTATTTATTAACTAGCACCTACAGATTACGCAGCGGCGCTGCACAAAGCATGACAAATCGGTCATTGAGATGTCTATTGCCTTGGTTGAATATTGTCTATATGTCTTGTTCTGTTTATGTGACTGTCTTTTTCTGTTTAGCTCCTGGTGTTATTAGCCCTGTTGATGCAGCAATAATAATATTACTGTTTTCAAATCATCCTCCTTTCACATCACTTACTCACTGAAGTCACCTTGATCAGAATAGTTCAGGTCCTGTTCCATTCTGTCCTGATTATCTAGGGAGTGTGCGTGATCAGTCAGACTGGGCCACAGCTCTTTGTGTTTTGTATTGCACCACAAGCCCTCCAGTCCTTCTGGAAAACTTCACACTGATCATTTAAGTAAACCCCCTAAAATTTTTTAAAGGCAAAAAGTCGAAGAATCCTGGTGTGTTCTTTGTTTTGCTGTGGGTACTCTCCTGAGGCATCATACTGCAATGGTGTTTGGCTTGTCATGATAAAGGTTAAGGTAGAACTCAACCCAAAACTGGCTCATAATTACTGCAGACTATATAACACTTCAATCATTCTCCTCTTTAGACAATACAATCATATCTGCCCTTATACTCCCCTTATTACTGCTCCACAACATAAGCTAAGACACCTATTATAAAAATTTTCCCCCTCTTGAGTTTCACAATCACGTATGAAAAAATGTTAAAAAACGTTTCGAGCTTTCGTCTGTCCAAGCCCTGTCTCTCAGCTCCTCCCCCAACCAAAAAGAGGCCTTGGGGCCATAATCGTTACTTTGAAAAAATTATAATTTTCAAAGCCGGCGGGGGGGTCCGTTTGAATATTTTCATCTAGGAATAGCATGCGGTTCTCTATTTTTAATAGTTTTTCCTCGGAATGTTCTCGATGATTAAGAGCGACAGTATGGGGCCATTCCATATTGCCTGCTATGATTGCTAACTTCAAGTCTCCAGCATGGGCCGACACGATGGCCGAGTTCCATTATATATCTGGTTGAAACTCTCCCGCAATTCTGCCTGACAGCTTTGTTTGATAGGGGATTATGTGCTTGTATATCCTCTCGCGCTCCAGCGTCTGGGGTATAGAGAGTTGAAAGTTGCCGCATGGAGACATTGGTGGAAACGCTGTGGAGGATCGTGGAGGATATGGACAGGAAACCGCAGGGCGTATGCATTGATGCTCTGAGGCTGCCTAATCTTCCATTATATAGCTGGTGAAACCCCGAAACTCTGCCTGAACACATCTCGTTTGATACGGTCCAACAGTGTATGAGCAGTAAAGTAGTGGAGATTAAAGTGCTGCCTTAAAAACTTATGTAGTTGGATCTTGGGATTTGGAGCGGCGGTCTGCTGTCCAGGCGAGCTTTTGCCTGTCCAAGCCCCTGTCTTCTGGGCTCCTCTCCACCCAAAAGGGGCCTGGGGGCCAGAACGTTACTTTGAAAGAATTATAATTTTCAAAGCAGGGCGGGGCTATAAACAGCTCTTCTAAGAACCTTTGTATAAGATCAAGTTGTATACTGTTCTTTAAGTTGTTGTTATATGGCGGGTGAGGGGAATGTAAACAGATGCGCAAGAAGCGCTGAATAATATCGGTAATGAATAACAGTTTGCCAGTAAAATGTTTTTTGGTTGGCCAGTAATAACACAGCAAGTGTGGCTACAAGTTACCAATTTGATGTGGAAGGCCAATGAAACAACCCAAATTGCCTGACACAACCTCGTTTGCTAAGGGGACAATGTATGGAGGCAGCTTATGGACGACTTTGGGAGGCAGCTATGGGATGAGTGTGGAGGTAGCAATGGAGACTATCACTCACGTGTGGAGGCAGCTATAAAGACGAGTTTGGAGGCTGCTATGACGACAATTAAAATTTGGATAGTGCCTGTTGTTGGCCTGACCCAAATTGTTTAAAACAGAGGACCGGGTAGGTGCCCTCCAGAAAATTAAATACATAGAGTACTATAGCTAGGACCAGTTTGGTCCCTGGCAAAAAATCGCCAGTTTCCTCTGCTTTAGTGACAAGAGGAGGAGACGGATGGGGTGGGGGGAAGATTGGGAGGTAGGAGTGCATACAATTATTCACAGGTGAGCTTCTTTCACGCTGGTGGAGATGGAATCCTGAGAAATCCAAGGCTTTATTCCTCTTGATAAGCGTCAAGCCTGTCGCTGACAGGCGTGTACGCTTACGGTGATGATGCCACACTGCAATGAAAACCCGCTCAGACAACACGCTAGGGGCAGGGCAGCAATAACCTCCAAGGCGTCAGCGCAGTTCGTGCCACATGTTCCCGCTTTGAAACCCAGTAGTTGTAGGAGCTGGTGTGATCATTTAGGACCATGTTAATGGGTCAGCTACGTACTCCCCTCACCATCTTCCTGTAAAGATCAGCCTACTCTGCCGAGACTGGGGGACTGGTGACCGTTGTCCTTGCTGGGGTGACATAAAGCGACAAATTGCCTTGTAAAGCGTACCCCCTGCCGTGCTGGACAAGCTGCCTGCTTGCCTACTCTCCCTTGCTACTTGCCCGCAAATACACCCTCGCCGATAGCGCTGTCATAATGTAAATACTGTTTAAGCTTTGTGCACCAGCGGCCTGCTGGTATCATGATTCTCACACTCCTTCCTCTCCAGTGATGAGAGTGGAGATTTTTGCTTGTACCGGGGTCCAGGTAGTGAAATACCCATCATCATTGCCTGGAAAAATTATTTGAACTTGAGGGTCACGGTATAAGGCAGCCTAGCATGAAAATCGCCATATTCCCCAACTAGCGAATTCACTCACCTCACTTGGCCTGACTGTCCATTTCTCCTCCTCCAACTCCTCTTCTTCTGCCCATACCGCTGACATGAAGGACTGAGCAATGCTCCCCTCCTTCTTGTCTCGCCAACATTCTCCTCCTCTGCCTCCTCATCCTCCTCCAACCGCCTCCGATTTATTCCGCTGGAGAAACAGACCTGAGGGTGCTTTGGGCTATCAACAAGGGAATCTTCTCCCCGTCCCTTGTAGAGCGCAAGCCCTGACTTCATTCTGATCAGGAGTTTTTCAACGGCCAAGCCGGCGGGATGGTGAGGCTGATGATGGCGCCATCGCCACTGATCATCTGTGTTGACTACTCTACTCAAAGTTCTCAGCACCTGACCGCTTCAGACATCCACGTCCCTCCTCTTGTGACTTGAGGAGCTGACTGACTGCTGACACCAGTTCTGTTGGAAGTTGACATCGGCAGTCCTACATCGCTCTGCGCTGCGGTAAAACTCTGGATAACATGGTTAATTTAATTCCATTCGTGGGCTCCGACGCAACAGTCGTGAGGCGGCGCCCGTTGGAGGCGGCGCTGCGCTTGCCCTGGGAGTTGCAGCAGCTGTGCTGGACTTCCTGAAATTGTGCACATATGCGGCTGGCACCTTCGTGACAATCAACATCTTGGGGTATTCTTGAGAACCGCTGAACTTGAGATTTACACATGGCCAGGCATGGCACATGTGTCCGTCCTGCCGATTGCAGAGCCGCCACCAGTTACGGCCGTTGTCACAATCACAATCATGCCTGCGGCTTCAGTTTCACTCGTGCCAGCCACAGATCAGTCTGCTGCTCCGTGATGGCCCTGTAAATAGCTCTTTGGCGGTGTGCCTTTTTCGCCTAGGCTCAGCATTTGAGCAGCGCGCTGCGGTCGCTTAGTAGCACTGCTTCTGTGCCTTGAGCTACAACCGACTGATGGCGCCATTGGGCCAACGGATTTGGTAATTCGCGAGAGGGGTGGGAGGAGGAGGAGGCTAGTAGGCCTGAGAGATCTCTGGACCGAGGCGTAGGCCCCGCAAGCCTCGCGTCACAGTATATGAGTCACCCCAGGGTCATACTCTGTCCCAGCGCAATCCACTCAGTTTTAACCAATGTGCCGTCAGCAATCTATAGTGGCCGCTGCCCGGCAGCACTCGTCCACGGATGGATGTTGTCTGACACTGCTGGTCAGGGCTGGGACGGCACAGTCGTGCGGGAAAATACGTGGCTCGGTCTCTACCAGCCTGACCTTTTCTCCATTCTGGTTAATTGGAGATTTGGAAGTTGAGGGGTTGGCGTTGTGGGTGGGTTTGCACACTGTACTCCTTTCCATCTCTTGCGCTCCAGCGTCTGGGGTTCTGGAGAGCTGAACGCTGCGCATGGGACATTGTGGATTGCTGTGGAGGATCGTGGAGGCGAACTTATGTTGGTTTTTCGCACAGTGATGTGTTTGGGTTCTTGGTCCTGTCAGGGGCTGACTAGCATAGGCAGCAGATGACGACAGGGGAAGGAGCAGTGTTGTAGCCCGACCGGAGTGCACGGCCTGGTTCCATTGAGTGGGGCTGTTTTAAAGAGCATTCACTATGCCTAGCGGCCTACTGGTGGTTGTTAAGTTTGGTTAGTGGCGGAACTCCTGCTGATCCTTGGTGTGGCACAGTGTGCCACCACCTTCCGTCGGTCATCCAGTGTTTCTTTACAGAACCTCCAGACTTCTGGACACAATCTAGAGCCCTCTGCCACGGGATCTTCAGTCTACGTGAAACCTTTGGCGCTGATGCACCTCTGGCCCTGCCGTCTCCGCTGTGCCCCACCACTTTCTCTTCCAACCTGTTTCCGTCGAGGACTCTTAGCCAATGCCGTCTCGAAAAAAGGCCAACTGATGTTCACTCGGCCTATCAACCCACTTGGGTCTGTCACCTCATCATCCTCCATCCCCCAGTCTGCTCCCCCTCGGACTTCCCTTGCTTCTGTAACAACAACTTCACCACTGTCTGCAACCCTGTTGTCTCCCGCCTTCATCGTCCAGACACCTCTTTACACCACTTATTTCCACTACGTCAACAATGTCAGCATCACCCGCAGACTGCGGACCGGTTGAACACTCTGGTGGATCGAAAGATCTCAGCAGCAACCGGACAAGTGGGTTTGTGTACTCGTGGGAAGGGTCCCAGAAAACAGTTCCTTCATAGTATTGCGGTTCAAATGCAATTTTCCTGGGGAGGTTCGGGGCAGACTGGGGGAAGGAGCTGTGCGGTGGATGAGTGCTGATTTTGGTGACTGGGGATCTTGCGTGTGAAGACTGACATCACCGACATCACCTGTTCGCAACTGTTTCTGGCCTCAACATTGCTCTACCGGGAAGATTCCCAGTAACTTGAGAAACTGAACTCTAGGGATTTGGAAGCTCAGTGTGGGCGTCCCCTGCCCCTTCCTCTCAGCAGGTGGTTGTCCCTCACCCCCTTCCGCCCTGCCTTAGCCCATGGCTCCTCTGACCCCTTGCGTAGTTGGCTGACGGCCTTCACTAGCCCTCGTCCTCTACCCTGAGCCGTCGGGTATCTAACATTTCCAAAATTAAAGTGTAACTGTCAAATTTTTTTGTGTTTTTGTTTTTTTAACACACTTATGCTATCTCATTTCTATCTGGCTTAATTTCGTGAGCGGCGCTAACCTACTCTACAAGCACCAACAGGATATTTGTTGCTTGCATGTCCTGACTGATTCGAGTTGAAAAAATAAATAAATTAGCACGACTGGTGGCCGAATCCAATCAACGCCTAATGTCTAAGATTTTTTAGATTTTTCCTATTTTGTCCCACTCTGGAGTGGGTCATGAGCCCTCTTCCTAGCTTGCACTACTAGTGCCTCCAGCCCCTAAGGCCGGCCAGCAAGCACAGTAAAAAAGATATATATAAAGAATACGCTATTGAGCCCTAAGAAAGCCGGTTGGGTTCTTGTATGTGCCTAAACCGAACACAACTGGATTTTTGTGCTTGGCACTGACTTACTTTGAGTCAAGAAAAAAAAAAAAAGTAAAATAGAAAAAAGCAGGACTGTGGTAGCCTATTGTCATTTCAGTCCAAAAACCCCCTAATAAATTTTCTTCTCACTTATGTTTTTGAGATGGATACTATGTGTGTCCACTACAGATCTGACAAATGAACGGTCGGGCAAGGTCCTCTCCGCGCAAATTCGATCACAATATGGTACTTGCTTCACTACACATAGTTCCCGGAACGCAGTCCAGTCCCCAAGCAAATTAAAATAAAACTATATTATATATATTGGACTCGGGTCTGATTTTAGTGTAGCCCCAGCCCTACATTAAAGAATGCCTTTTGGGTCTGTGTATATGATGACTGCCTTAGTTGCTTTCTAAACCTATGCCTGTTTTCTAACACTCACTGACGAACACTGACAGCCATCACACACCTACTTGATTTTTGTTTTGGTGTTCCTTTCACCCCAACTACTTCCTTTCTTTGCCCAACCCACTCGTCTTCAACGACTTTGCTGAGGTGCCCTAATTCAAATCAAATGAAAACCACCCCTCATAACCCCTAATAAATCTATGCCCCTTAGGTGTTTGAGAATGGATATGTGTGTCCTAAAGGCTAAAATAGAATGTTTCGCAAGTCTCCCCTCAAATATCGTCACAATATGGTACTATCTCACTATCTAGTTCCCCCAACTAGTGCCAAGCAAGCCCCGCCTCAAGCATAAAAAAAATAAAATATAACACACCAAACGCTATTGTAGCCCTAACAATGGCTGTTTTGTTCTGTAGAATCACTCCTCTGCCTAACACTAAGTCCTAATATGACAACCTAACGCTTTCCCTGACCTGCAATCAGCGGGATCTTCTATCTCCCTAAACGGTATCCTCAGACATAGAATGTGCGACAGCGCGATCAGTGGACTATTCTATTCCAGGGTCCACCTATCTTGGCCATCCAACCAACTGCTATATCGACGTGTAAGCGGACCCACGTCAATGCTGGGCTGGGGTGGGTGCAGGGAGTCTCCGTCTCCTCTCTGTGCCTGGCGTGTGATGGCTCTGTTTCTGTCTTCTTCTGTCTGTTCTTTCTTTTCTTTCGCGGGCCCGCCCAAAAATCAAAACGGCTGAGATGCCATTTTCTTCTTCCCATCCTGCTTCCCTCTTCTTCCTGGAGCTGGCGAATATTCGTCCCTCGAAGCAACTGATCACCAGTTGTTCAGTACGTTCTAATTGCTATCGAATCGCTCGGCTGGTGATCCTCAAGCTGCCGTACGAAGTGTGTTTGCTTCATTTCTAAATACTCTATAAGTCATACGTAACTTTTTAATATGTCTTTCTTCGTGCGCAGTTCTTCTTCACTTTCTTATTCTCTTTAATGCTCTCATGAACCCGCCATGGTTGTTCCATCAATTTGTACTTTAAAAAAAGCGTAAGCATAAACATTCTGCAGAAGAATTCAAATTAAAGAATTAAGAGGCGGGTGGGGGGGGGGTCTGTGACCAATGCATTTCTCACCCTCGGCTTATACTCGAGTCAATAGGTTTTCCCAGTTTTGGTGGTTAAATTAGCGGCCTCGGCTTATACTCGGGTCGGCTTATACTCGAGTATATACGGTATTAATAGAAGTGGTTGTCAGAGATAGAATGCTGCCTTAAATGACAATGCGCCATCTATGCTACAAGTGAATGGATCAGAACATGATTGAAGTACTGCATTACAGGGTCTGCGTTTCATCAGGCAGTAACATTGAAGGGCATTTATTATTTTTGGCGCTGTAAATGTGATATATTTTTCAGTGGGATGAAAGTTTGTGGCCCAAGGGATTAATGAATTGACGCATGGACTGAAAGGTTTAGAACTCCATAGACAGGCTTTTAGCTGCTCTCTTTTTGCGACACAAATAGTTCCAAAAAAGTGTCAGAAAAATAGGGGAGGCGAAAGGAAAAAAAACACTGCCAGTTTTCCATTAAAAGGCCATAATAAATTACCACCATCGTGTTTTCTTCTTTCTTTCCACCTTTCTTCTTTGATTGTCACTGATATAAATTGATATCTATCTTAATAAAATGCCATCAATGATAAAGCTAAGAAAAATCTTTTCTTTTTTTTAACATTATTGTTAATGTAACCAAAGCTGTGATTAAGCCAAGTGACATACAAATCTGTGATCTACCAAACACCAGAGAAGATATACTTCAGATATATTCAGCTCCCCAAAACTTATTGAAACATTTATCCTACAATTAACCTATTGAAACATACAGAAAGCCAAGGGTTAACCAGCTTCAAACTCATTAATGGCTGTGGTTAGTTTAGACAATACAACAAATATAAAACCAGTTTACCCACTCCTGTCTTCATATGAACACAATATAAGCCCTCGCAAATTTCCTATTACATTGCAATTTTTGTATTTGAAGATTACATTGCAATTTTTGTATTTGAAGATTACAATGGCGATCTACTTGGATTATTAGTAGCATTAACCCATTCAGAAACCAGCCCTTTTCTGTTTTGGGGTTTCCGTTTTTCACATCCCACATTCCAAAAGCCATTACATTTTTATTTTTCCATTTATTGAACCATATAAGGGCTTGAGCCTGTACTTCCCAGTTTTGCCATTTTATATTCTGGGCAATGTACTGGAAATCTGGACAAAAATGCATTAGAACTGACAAAAAAAAAATACAGTTGTGCCATTTTTAACCAGGACCAAAGAAATGGAGAGTTGTATCAACAAATTAAAAAGCAAATTATGGAGAAATATATAAGTTTAAGGCTATAAGATCTCCTGTTACAACAGCCGTGCATATTATTTAGAAGTTGGATGTGAATATTACGAATAAAAACCAATTCTAAAACATGGAGAAGGGTTGGTTGTTTATGTATTAACTTTGCTGCATCTTGCACAGGTTGTCTTGAATCTGTGACACCTTGAAAAATCATCACCACGTAGGAGTTCTGAAACAGGTCCAGTTGAAGACGTGATTTCTTTGTATGCTGTTTATATGGTGATCAAATAAACAATGTGTTTCAAACAATTAAGGTGCTTTCACATGCGGCAGTCACGTTTGCGTTTTCAAACGCATCAGAACACTTGAAAAGAGGAGATTTACCTCATTACATAGCTGTTAACAATGCGTTAAAATATTTAAATAATGAGATATATTCAAATAATGTCCAACTTATATGATATATTATTATATGCTTTTCAGAAAGTTAAATGTATTTTTTAAATTACTTTTGTCAGTTTCAAGTTACAGGAAGCCCCAGTGACTACTAACAAGAAGATAAACTCTAGGCCATGGGCCAAGAGTCCCTGATTCTGAGTCATGGCCCCAGTGACGGTCACAACGATGTCACAGACAATCTCGTCAAAATGTAGTGTGTGGCGGTTCCATAAAGACATGTGACCCTGATAGCAAAGGTGTAACCAAAGTCGCCTGTTATATTACCGTATATCTCGGGAGCAGCTGAGTTTTGTGTGCAACAAAAAGGGCTGAAAACGTCCCCTCGGTTATACACGAGTCAAGATACTGAAACAAAAAAGGAACGATATACTTCACCCTCGGCCTGTTGTGGCCGGAGGCGCACCGTGCCTCCCCCATGGTGCGCGCGCCTGCAGGCTCCGCAGGCACCGTCTTATGACTGGCTGCAGGGGCGCGCAGCACATTGTTGTGCGCCCGGGCGTCGCGACTAGGACGTGCAGCAGACGGCCGTCATACTAGGCGTCTGCCCGGGGGAAAACAAGGGCGGCGCCCTGCAGAAGAAAGAAGACGGGCACAGAAGCCTGAAGACGAGCCGCGAGAGACATTGGGGGAGCAGCGCTGTGCATCGGGGCACTGAGGGTGAGTGATATAGTTTATTTATTTTTTTTTAATGCTGAGCTCGCTGTATAAACTGAGGGCAGCTGCTGATATAACTGGGGGGGGGGTCTGTGACATGCATTTCCGCACCTCGGCTTATACTCGAGTAATAGGTTTTCCCCATTTGGTGGGTTTTTTTTAAACATTATTGTTAATGTAACCAAAGCTGTGATGAACCAAGTGACATAAAATCGTGATCAACCAAACACCAAGAAGATATACTTCAGATATTTCAGCTCCCAAAACTATATTGAAAACATTATCTACAATTACCTATTGAAACATACAGAAGCCAAGGTTAACCAGCTTCAAACTCATTAATGGCTGTGGTTAGTTTAGAAATACAACAAATATAAAACCAGTTTACCCACTCCTGTCTTATATGACCACAATATAACCCCGCAAATTCCTATTACTTTGCAATTTTTGTATTTGAAGATTACAATGGCGATCTACTTGGATTATTAGCGCATAAACCCATTCAGAACCCAGCCCTTTTCTGTTTTTGGTTTCCGTTTTTCACATCCCACATTCCAAAAGCCTTACAATTATTTTTCCATTTATGAACCATATAAGGCTTGAGCCTGTACTTCTCAGTTTTGCCATTTATATTCTGGGCAATGGTACTGAAATCTGGACAAGAAATGCATTAGAAACTGACAAAAAAAAATACAGTTGTGCCCATTTTTAAACCCGGACCAAAGAAATGAGGAGTTGTACAACAAATTAAAAAGCAAATTATGGAGAAATATATAAGTTTAAGGCTATAAGATCTCGGTTACCACAGCCGTTCTATTATTTAAAGTTGGCTGTGAATATTACGAATAAAAACCAATTCTAAACATGAGAAGGGTTGGTTGTTTATGTATGATACTTTGCTGGCATCTTGCACAGGTTGTCTTGAATCTTTGACACCTTGAAAAATCATCACCACGTAGGAGTCTGAAACAGGCAGTTGAAGACGTGATTTCTTTGTATGCTGTTTATTGGTGATCAAATAAACAATGTGTTTCAAACAATAAGGTGCTTTCACATGCGGCAGTCACGTTTGCGTTTCAAATGCACAGAACACCTTGAAAAGAGGAGATTACCTCATTACATAGCTGTAACAATGCGTTAAAATATTTAAATAATGAGATATATTCAAATAATGTCCAACTTATATGATATATTATTATATGCTTTTCAGAAAGTTAATATTATTTTTTATTAATTACTTTTGTCAGTTTCAAGTTACAGGAAGCCCCAGTGACTACTAACAAGAAGTTTCTGTAGGTTTTTCCTTAAAGGGGTACTCCGGGAATATGAACGTCAGATACAAAAACCCATGATGCTATAAATAAATGAATATAACAAAACTCAATGTCATCTGTCACAAAATGGAGCTTGAATAGTTTGATTTTATAATTCACAAAATTTTATTACCTCTCTAAAGTAGGCGGAGTTATCACAAAGATGGCCACCACAAAAACTACAAGTCCCAAGATCCTTTAGTTCTCAGTAACTCCTCCTACCTCTTATGCTCTGCTCCCAGTGATGATATAACAGGTTTTCTTGCTATTTTACCATAGTAATGATGTGTAACTGCCATCACCACAACACTGGCCATACTCGATGCACTGCAACCAACCGACTACAGCCAAACTCAGTGTGATCACATGACCTGCCCAGGCCATCTTCTGTCCTGAGTCTTCTCCCCGCGGAAGAAATAAACAGCCTGATTAAAGGGTTGTCAGTTTCAAGTTACAGGAAGCCCCAGTGACTACTAACAAGAAGGTTCCTGAGTCTTCTCCCCGCGGAAGAAATAAACAGCCTGATTAAAGGGCCAGTAGCATTTTAATTCTTCATTACAGTCTATGTCACCAGCATTTGTCTGCTAAGGGGAGCAACATTTTAAATAACAACTAATTACACGTTAGTTTGCATTTTAAAGACCCATTTGTTTATGAAATATGCTGATTTCTGAAATACCCATTTAAGTTATACCTGTCAGGACAGGTATATTTTGTAAGTGTAACTCCAGACAAAATACAGGAGGTCCCCTACTTAAAAACACACCGACTTACAGACGACCCCTAGTTACAAACGGACCTCTGGATTTTGGTAATTTAGTGTACCTTATTACAATAAAGAGCTATACCAGTTACCAAAGGTGTCTGTAATTAAGGTTTATTGTTAATCCTGGTTCTTATGACAACCCAACATTTTTAAAATTCATTAATTATACAGACCCAAAAATTCTACCTGGAGCTACAATTGTAAAATGTATGCAAGTCGGATCTGTATAAATTCAACTTAAGAACAAGCCTACAGAACCTATCTTGTAAGTAATCCGGAGACTGCCTGTATATATATACTGTATTTTTTTTAATAGCATGGGTCACTGTGAACAACTCTATAATCTTTGTTTTACTGCTTGTACCCGTGTCCAGATGAACATCACTTTATATACATATTTTATTAGAATAAAACTAAACATTAAATTTGGCAAAAAGCTTTCAATGAGAGCATAGTATCTGACAATATGGAAGTTATAGACAAGCAAAGACATTTATTGATAAAACTAATCTCGTAGACATGACTGACCTGTCAAGGTCACTCTTCAATCACTTTCATCAACCTGGAACCCAACTCTGTGATGATGTCTGCTTAGCACCTGTGAAGTTTCCCACGGCTAGGCTGACATTCTGTGCAGAAATTAGGGAGTCAAAGTTAAAATCCAGCCCGTCTGCATCCATTAGTTCATTGCGAATGATAGTTTCCATATCGCATTCCAAGCTCCCATTGAAAATTTCCAGGTCCAAGTCAGTTGGGAACTTTTCATGCACTGGAAGGTTCATGCCTGTGGAGTACAAGGACCCTGAGAGCGTGTCTGAAAGGGCTTGCATAGAATGGGCGACTGAGGACTGCTGCTGGTGTTTAGACGAGTCCAGGTTGTTGCTGTCATTTAAACCAATGTTATTTATGCTGTTTGACAAGGCACGGCTGCCACCAAGAAAAGAGCTATGAGACTGCTGCTGGTGGTGAAGCAAGTTCTGATTAATTAGACTTCCACCTTGGTTGGACGGGGCGGCAAAAGACATCATTGGGTCATTCCTCAAAATTATATTTCGACGGGAATTCTGAGCAGTGACTGCAGTACTGGCTTGGGACATCAGTGGGTCAGACTGTGTCATTAAAACATCACTATGGCTAAGTGAATCAGTGGTAAGAAGGTCCTGAAGGGACTGATTACTGTAATGATTTATGGAAGAAAATGTTGCTTGTTTGTTCTCTTGTATGGTTTGCATTGGGGACTGACGCAAAGAGGTTAAAGGGAAATTGAAGCTACTTGTGTTATTGAAGCTACTGGATGGAGAGCTGAGGCTTGAGCCCTTAGTGCCATAAGTAAAGCTGGAACTTCTCTGCATGCCTATACCAGGAGAAGACTGCTGAGAAGTATTAAGGGAAATGTCATCCAGCAAATCATCCATAAGATTATCTGTTAGCCCATCATTTAAGTTCATGGTTCCTGCCATGTCTGTTATCCTCGGTAACTCCACTGTAGATGGTTTACTTAGAGATGGAGACATACTACCAGGGCTATACAACATAGGTGATATTGGAGAGTCATCATCTTGAACATCATCAAGTTCAGTGGTAGCTGGGATTGGAGATAATCGACCACTTATGGTGCTGGCATTAGAGTTTGTACGAGAGCGGAAATCTGTCCATGCATCCAACTCATCACTGCTGCGTGATGTTGGGCTTCCTGGCCACTTAAGTTGTGAAGGGCTATCATCAGAAGCATCCTGGGCCACTTGCATGGAGGCTTTTTTCTTTGCTGCTCTACCCCGGCTCTTAGTGTATTTGTTACTGTTGTCCATAGACACAGCACGCCGTCTGGGTGCCTTTCCACCTTTTCCTCCTTCTGGGTTTATCATCCACCAAGAGCTTTTTCCAGTGCCCTCATTCTGGACTCGAATAAATCTGCTGTGCAGAGACAAATTGTGCCGGATTGAATTCTGAGGAGAGAAGAAAGAAATTGCATGTTAGAAAGGTACAGATAACGCAAATAATAAAATAAATAATAAATAAATAAATAGCTTCAAATATATAGAACTAATTGCTGAACCACTTTTCTCAATGGTTCCCCTAGGATAAATGTATTGGTCATAATCTCCTCCACTATGTTTGATTGTGCGACCTTTCTATGTAATCATTATCCTTTCATTCAATGTCCATTGTATTAGTCCGTCACCTTCAGTGCAACTCAAAGACAAAAGAACATGGTTTCTGCACTTTTATCTTTAGATGTGGTATAAACAGGGATCAAAATCAGCTGTTGTGAAACTAGTTTTAAATGTATTAGAAAAAGGTAAATCCATTATGATGATGCATTTTATACCTTCAGGAACTAATAAGGAAAAGTAGCAAATAGAGTGTATTTACAATTGTGTTTTTTCTTTAGCTTATTTACCACTAGTTCATATACACATACACCTCCAACGTAAGCCACTATATGGTTCATATGCCTCAAACACATACACCTCCAACGTAAGCCACTATATGGTTCATATGCCTCAAACATAATCCATCTTATAATTCAAATACATTTCCAATGTAAGCCACTATATAGTTCATAGACATGTACATCCAACACAAGCCACCATATAGTAAGCCACTATATAGTTACTGTACACATGTAAATCCAGTATAAACCACTATATAGTTTATATACAACCAAATCAATGTAACTAACTTATTAGGAACTTAAAAATTAGATGTCCACATGGATGTCAGCCAGTAACGCCAATATGCCAATATGACTAAGGATTAATCACCTGTTGCTTTTTTGTCTTTTTATTTTCCATGTGCACATGTTTTCATACATGCTTCTAATAACAGTTACCGTATATACTCGAGTATAAGCCGACCCGAGTATAAGCCGAGACCCCTAATTTTACCACCGAAAACTGGGAAAACCTATTGACTCGAGTATAAGCCGAGGGTGTAATATACAGCCAGCCCCCATGTAGTATACAGCCAACCAGCCCCCATGTAGTATACAGCCAGCCCCCAGTCGGGAGCCGCGACAGGGATCGGGAGCCGCGAGGAACATCGGGGACACCGGAGGGTGAGTATTAATGTATTTATTTTTATCACTGACTCGTGTATAAGCCGAGGCTAGGTTTTTCAGCACATTTTTTGTGCTGAAAATCTCGGCTTATACACGAGTATATACGGTAGTTTTTAAATTTGCCTTCTACATTTTACCAATGTAGATCCACAATTATCTACTCATAGAGGCGCAATCCTTTATACAGTTGGACTCACGTACACAATACCTCCATACAGTGGAGCTCTTCCGAGCTGCACCAATTCTCTGGAATGCCCTACCCCAGTCATTCAGATTAATATCCAACCCCCAAAGCTTCAAACGTGCTCTGAAAAAATCATTTATTTAGGCAGGCCTGTCACATTTGGTAACTGCATGCAACTTTAACTCTCTATTAACCAATTCTGGGTACTCCCCCAATCTGCCCTTGAAAATGCCAGGTACCAAGCTACAGGCTTCTCTGCAGGTCCACTAACTTTGGACTTTGTTTTCAAAATGACGGCTGATGGCTGATTCAGGCAGCAGCATTTTTATTTATTAAATTATTTTATTCCATTCCCTTATAAAAATGGGCAGAGACCAAAAAAATTCTGGCTAGGGTTACAATTATAAAGTATACAGTTCCGACTTGACATACAAATTCAACTTAATAACAAACCAACAGAACCTATCTTGTACGTAACCCAAGGACCGCCTGTATAGGCCACAAGCAGATCAAAGCATGATGATGTTTAGTGATACATCAGGCTTCACATTTACACACTTTTAGTCTTAATACATACCCACTGTTAAAATGATGGTAAGAAAAAAGTTTTCAGCTCACTACGAGTATAATAATAATAATCTTTATTTATATAGCGCCATCAAATTCCGTAGCACTTGTAGCACAGATTCGGGGGAACATATACAAATATAATAAGACATTAAAAGTAATAACAGAGATTACAGTCTGAGGATTAGGGGGTGACACGAGGTGTAAGGATCTGTATATGGTCCAGCCATTTTTAAGGGAATGGAATAAAATATTAAGAATAAAATGCTGCTGCCTGAACCAGCCATCAGCCGTCATCTTGAAAACAAGTCCAAGTTAGTGGGATGCAGAGAAGCCTGTAGCTGGTCCTGGCATTCAAGGGCAGATTGGGGGAGTACCCAGAATTGGTAATAGAGAGTTAAAGTTGCATGCAGTTACCAAATGTGACAGGCCTGCCTAATAAATGGATTTTTTCAGAGCACTTTGAAGCTTTGGGTTGGATATTAATCGAATGACTGGGGTAGGGCCTCCAGAGAATTGGGCAGCTCGTGAAGAGCTCCACTGTATGGAGGTATTGTGTACGTGAGTCCAATGTATAAAGGATTGCGCTCTATGAGTAGATAATTGTGGATCTACTTGGTAAAATGTAGAAGGCAAATTTAAAATACCACGTATATCTCGTGTATAAGCCGAGGTTTTCAGCACAAAAAAGTGCTGAAAAACCTAGCCCGGCTTGTTATACACGAGTCAGTGATAAAATAAATACATTAATACTCACCTCCGTGTCCCCGATGTTCCCTCGCGACTCCCGATCCTGCGCGGCTTCACGTCGCTTCTTCACTCTTCACACTGGACGGGAGATCGCGTCTGCCTCGCACACTGTGATGCGATGGGCTGTCGCCGCGGATGACGTCATCAGCGGCGACAGCGCGGCATCACAGTGTGCGACGGCCAGCCGCGATCTCCCGGCCAGAGAGAGTGAAGAAGCCGCCGGGAGCCGCGATGGGGATCGGAAGCCGCGGGAGCGTGAACGAACATCGGACAACGGAGGGTGATATAAGTTTATTTCTTTATCTGTATAGGGGCTGCTGTTACTACTGAGGGCAGACTGTAATACTGATGGGGGCAGGCTGTATACTACTGGGTGCAGTGCGGTGTACAATCGGGGCAAGCTGTATAAACTGGGGGCAAGTTTACTACTGGGGGCAAGCTGTATACTACTGGTGCAGCGTGTGTACTACTGGGGGCAGGCTGTAGTCTGGCAGGTGACATCTGATATACTGGGCAGGCTGTATACTACTGGGGGCGGCTGTATACTACTGGGCGGCTGATACTACGTGGTGTTGGCTGTATACTACATGGGGCTGGCTGTATATTACACCCTCGGCTTTTAATACTCGAGTCAATAGGTTTCCCAGTTTTCGGTGGGTAAAATTAGGGTCCTCGCTTATACTCGGGTCGGCTATACTCGAGTATATCGGTAACTGTTTAGAAGCATGTATGAAACATGTGCACATGAAAATAAAAAGACAAAAAGCAACAGGTTGATTATCCTTAGTCATATTGGCATATTGGCTTACGGTGACATCCATGTGACATCCAATTTTAAGTTCCTAATAAGTTAGTTATGTTTGATTGGTTGTATATAAACTATAAGTGGTTTATAGGATTTAATGTGTACAGTAACTATATGTGGCTTACTATATGGTGGCGTGTGTTGGATGTACATGTCTATGAACTATATAGTGGCTACATTGGAAATTATTTGAATTATAAGATGGATTATGTTTGAGGCATAGAACCATATAGTGGCTACGTTGGAGGTGTATGTAGTATTAACTAGTGGTAAATAAGCTAAAGAAAAAAACACAATTGTAAATACACTCTATTGCTACTTTTCCTTATTAGTTTCTGAAGGTATAAAATGCATCATCATAATGGATTTACCTTTTCTAATACATTTAAACTAGTTCCACAGCTGATTTGATCCCTGTTTATACCAACTCTAAGATAAAAGGCAGAAACCATGTTCTTTTGTCTTTGAGTTGCACTGAAGGTGACGGACTAATACAATGGACATTGAATGTAAAGGATAATGATTACATAGGAAAGTCGCACAATAAACATAGGGAGAGAGATATGACCATACATTTATCTAGGGGAACCATTAGAAAAGTGGTTCAGCATAGTCTATATATTGAAGCTATTTATTTTATTATTTTATTATTTGCGTTATCTGTACCTTCTAACATGCAATTTCTTTCTTCGTCCTCAGAATTCAATCCGGCCAATTTGTCTCTGCACAGCAGATTTATTCGAGTCCAGAATGAGGGCACTGGAAAAAGCTCTTGGTGGATGATAAACCCAGAAGGAGGAAAAGGTGGAAAGGCACCCAGACGGCGTGCTGTGTCTATGGACAACAGTAACAAATACACTAAGAGCCGGGGTAGAGCAGCAAAGAAAAAGCCTCCATGCAAGTGGCCAGGATGCTTCTGATGATAGCCCTTCACAACTTAAGTGCCAGGAAGCCCAAATCACGCAGCAGTGATGAGTTGGATGCATGGACAGATTTCCGCTCTCGTACAAACTCTAATGCCAGCACCATAAGTGGTCGATTATCTCCATCCCAGCTACACTGAACTTGATGATGTTCAAGATGATGACTCCTCCAATATCACCTATGTTGTAATAGCCCTGGTAGTATGTCTCCATCTCTAAGTAAACCATCTACAGTGGAGTTACCGAGGATAACAGACATGGCAGGAACCATGAACTTAAATGATGGGCTAACAGATAATCTTATGGATGATTTGCTGGATGACATTTCCCTTAATACTTCTCCAGTCTTCTCCTGGTATAGGCATGCAGAGAAGTTCCAGCTTTACTTATGGCACTAAGGGCTCAAGCCTCAGCTCTCCATCCATAGCTTCAATAACACAAGTAGCTTCAATTCCCTTTAACCTCTTTGCGTCAGTCCCCAATGCAAACCATACAAGAGACAAACAAGCAACATTTTTCTTCCATAAATCATTACAGTAATCAGTCCTTCAGGACCTTCTTACACTGATTCACTTAGCCATAGTGATGTTTTATGACACAGTCTGACCCACTGATGTCCCAAGCCAGTACTGCAGTCACTGCTCAGAATTCCCGTCGAAATTAATTTTGAGGAATGACCCAATGATGTCTTTTGCCGCCCGTCCAACCAAGGTGGAAGTCTAATTAATCAGAACTTGCTTCACCACCAGCAGCAGTCTCATAGCTCTTTTCTTGTTGGCAGCCGTGCCTTGTCAAACAGCATAAATAACATTCGGTTTAAATGACAGACAACCTGGACTCGTTCAACACCAGCAGCAGTCTCAGTCGCCCATTCTATGCAAGCCCTTTCAGACACGCTCTCAGGTCCTTTACTCCAGGCATGAGACCTTCCAGTGCATGAAAGTTCCCAACTACTTGGACCTGGAAATTTTCAATGGGAGCTTGGAATGCGATATGGAAACTATCATTCGCAATGACTAAGGATGCAGACGGGCTGGATTTTAACTTTGACTCCCTAATTTCTGCACAGAATGTCAGCCTAGCCGTGGGAAACTTCACAGGTGCTAAGCAGACTCATCACAGAGTTGGGTTCCAGTTGATGAAGATGATTGAAGAGTGACCTGAACAGCAGTCATGTCTACGAGATTAGTTTTACATAAATGTCTTTGCTTGTTCTTACTTCCATATTGTCAATACTATGTTCTCATTGAAAGTTTTTGCCAAATTTAATGTTTAGTTTATTCTAATAAAATATGTATATAAAGTGATGTTCATCTGGACACGGGTACAAGCAGTAGAAACAAAGATTATAGAGTTGTTCACGTGACCATGCTATTAAAAAAAATACAGTATATATATACAGGCAGTCTCCGGATTACTTACAAGATAGGTTCTGTAGGCTTGTTCTTAAGTTGAATTTATCAGATCCGTCTTGCATACATTTTACAATTGTAGCTCAGGTTAGAATTTTTGGGTCTGTATAATTATGAATTTTAAATGTTGGGTGTCATAAGAACAGGATTAACATAAACCTTAATTACAGACACCTTTGATAACTGGTTATAGCTCTTTATTGTAAATAAGGTACACTAAATTACCAAAATCCAGAGGTCCGTTTTAACTAGGGGTCGTCTGTAAGTCGGTGTTTTTTTAGTAGGGGACCTCCTGTATTTTGTCTGGAGTACACTACAAAAATAACCTGTCCTGACAGGTATAATTAAATGGGTATTTCAGAAATCAGCATATTTCATAACACAAATGGGTCTTTACATGCCAAACTAACGTGTAATTAGTTGTTATTTAAAATGTTGCTCCCCTTAGCAGACAAATGCTGGTGACATAGACTGTAATGAAGAATTCAATGCTACTGGCCTTTAATCAGGCGTTTATTTCTTCGCGGGTAGAAGACTCAGGACAGAAGATGGCTGGGCAGTCATGTGATCACACTGAGTTTGGCTGTAGTCGTTGTTGCAGTGACGGTATGGCCCCAGTGTTGTGGATGGCAGTTACACATCATTACTATGGTAAAAATAGCAAGAAACCTGTTATATCATCACTGGGACAGACGGCATAAGAGGTAGAGGAGTTACTAGACTAAAGGATCTTGGTGACTTGTAGTTTGTGTGGTGGCCATACTTTGTGAAACTCCGCCTATTTAGAGAGGTAATAAAATGTTTGTGAATTATAAAATCAAACTATTCAAGCTCCTTTGTGACGATGACTGAGTTTTGTTATATTCATATTTATAGCATGGGTTTTTTTGTACGACGTTTCATTCCCAGGGTAACCCTTTAAGGAAAAACTACAGAACTTCTTGTTATTAAGTCACTGGGGCTTCCTGTACTTGAAACTGACAAAAGTAATTTAAGAAAATAACTTACTTTCTGAAAGCATATAATATATACATACTAATTTACTATTGATATATCTCATTATTTAATATTTTAAACGCATTGTTAATCGCTGTAATAGGTAATCTCCTTTTTCAAGGTTTTCTGATGCATTTGAAACGCAAACGTACTGCCGCATGTGAAGCACCTTAATTGTTGAACACTGTTTATTTGTCACCATATAAACACGCATACAAGAAATCACGTTTTCACTGGCCTGTTTCAGACTCTCGTGGTGATGATTTTTCAAGGTGTCAAGATTCAAGAAACCTGTGCAAGATGCCAGCAAAGTTATAATAACAACCAACCCTTCTCATGTTTTGAATTGTTTTTATTCGTAATATTCCAGCCAACTTCTAATAAAGCGGTGTTTGTAACGAGATCTTATAGCCTTAAACTATATATTTCTCCATAATTTGCTTTTTATTGTTGCTACACTCCATTTCTTTGGTCCATGTTAAAAATGGCACAACTGTATTTTTTTTTGTCAGTTCTAATGCATTCTTTGTCAGATTTCAGTACATTGCCAAATATAAATGGCAAACTGAGAAGTACAGGCTCACGCCTATATGGTTCATAAATGGAAAAATAATGTATGGCTTTGGACTTGGGATGTGAAAACGGAAACGGCCAAACAGAAAGGCTGTTCTGAATGGGTTAATGCTGCTAATAATCCAGTAGATCGCCATTGTTCTTCAAATACAAAATTGCAAATTAGTAATTGCGGGGCTTATATTGTGTCATATGAGACAGGAGTGGGTAACTGGTTTTAATATTTGTGATATTTCTACTAACCACAGCCATTAATGATTGTGAGCTGGTTAACCTCTGGCTTTCTGTATGTTTCAATAGGTATATTGTAGATAATGTTTCAATTAGTTTTGGGACTGAAATTATCTGAAGTTACTTCTTTGTGTTGGTAGATCACAGATTTATATGTCCTTGGCATCACAGCTTTGTTACTTACTAATAAGTTTAAAAACCCACCAAACTGGAAAACCTATTACTCGAGTATAAGCCGAGGGTGCGGAATGCATGGTCACAGACCCCCCCCCCAGTTATATGAGACCAGCCTGCCCTCAGTATCGTATACAGCGAGCCCAGCATTAAAAAAAAATAAATAAACTATACACTCCCCTCCGTGCCCCGATGCACCAGCGCTGCTCCCCAAGTCTTCGCGGCTCGTCTTCAGGCTTCGTGCCCGTCTTCTTTCTTCTGCAGGGCGCCGCCTTGTTCTTCCCCCGGGCAGCGCCTAGTATGACGCGCCTGCTGACGTCAGCTAGGCGACGCCCGGGAGAACAACAATTGGCGGCGCCCTGCAGAGTCAAGACGGGCGCGGATGCCTGAAGACAGCGCGCAGCCATGGGGGAGCACGTGCGCTCGGCCATCGGGCAGGCCGAGGGTGAGTATATAGTTATTTTTTTTTAGTATACATTGACTCGTGTATAAGCCGAGGGGACGTTTTCAGCACATTTTTGGTTGCGAAAAAAACTCGCTTATACCGAGTAATACGGTAATATAAAGTGGTTTGGTTATCACCTTTGCTTAGGGTAATTGATCATTAATGGAACAAGCCAAACACTAATTTGAGGATTGTCTGTTGACATAGTGGTGACCGTCACTGGGGCCATGAATCAAATCAGGGCTTGGCACATCTGCCTAGATTTAATCTTCTCTTGTTGTTCTGGCAATTCTTCTTCGTTTAGTGCGCTGAGACAGGAAAGCAAAATTTATAACCACTTATTTATTTTTTTTTGCAGGGGTACATTATAGGACTACATATTGATTTTACGTAGGATAAGTTTAATCGGACTTCACTTCTTTTAGTTTAGCTTTTGGTTACGAATTCTAAATATCTGACAACATATTGTTTTTATAAACATTTGCTTTTCTGGTGCTATTACTCATAATAGAGATGGACATTAATAGAAGGCATGTTCCGATGATTGTGGGAGTACTATGGGCCAGGCCAGCAATGGGAAAAAGGTATACTTCATACCCCGATCCATGGCCCCATATTGTTTCCATTACTTTGGACCTGGGTCATGTGACCCACTTTTAGCCAATGAGTAAGCCTCCATACTAAGAGGCAGTATAGGAATGAAGTTCCTGAAAACGAGACTTAGAGTCACTCATTGGCTCTAAAGGGTTTCCATATTCTCTTATCTGGACGTCCCTTCCTGAAAATATGGTGATGCTTAAAGGACGTGGGAAAATATAGAATGCCAGTAAATTGGTGCAGATTATATATATTTCTATGTTGAGGTGATAAAGGCAATATTTGCCAGTTTAAAATGGTATAATTGGATCTCGCTTCTTTTCAGAGTTCTGCTGAGAAATGCAACGAAGCAGTCCATTCCCAGGTTTTTGCTAAGACGGGGGGGGATGAAAAATTGCAACAGGAGGGGCGGCTGCGTCTTTGTGGGTTATTTTTTTGTACTGGAATTGCTGGCAAAGTTTGTTTAGTTTTAACTGATTACTCTTTCTAATTGCTCCCTATAGTCTGTTTTTTCTTTAAACAGCAAATATATGGAGACATTAATCTTTAGACTTTTTTTCAGGTTTTTTGCACATCAATTTACTATAGTAGAGCTTAAAAAAGAGATTGACTATAGTAGTTAGACAGATTGATATGTTTCACGTTTTCCTATAGTGAATGATAAAATTCACAAATTTAGTGCAATCTGGTGAAAAGTCTGAGACTTTGGAAAGCTGCATTATTCATCATGCTCCCCACCCCCACCCTGGTGTGCAGATGTACCTTACGTCATCTGGAAAGAAAAAACGATTTTGGGGGGTAATTTAAAACATAGCAACCTTATAAATTTGTTTATTTACTAATCATTGAGTCTAAAAACAAAGAGGACTGTTCATGCGTACCACCGCATTACAACAAGCCAAGTATCTTTTTCTCAGCTACACGCTTTGTATTTCTTTTTCCAGTTTCCAGACATTGCATGCACAATTGAATGGTGTCACTGAAAGATAGTCAACTGTGCTGCTTGACGATTTTGCACTGGGTGCACTCTTTTCTCTCAGTATGCCATATATCTCTTTGGTGATCCTTGACCGTGTGGTCAGGACTTCTTGTTAGGCAAACATATGGGTTTGGAACCAGCCTCCCAAAGCTGTTCGTGAAGATTATATATGCAAACTTAGTCAGATTATCCGTCATAACACAGAGTTTAGATTAAGTGTTATTAATCTTCACAAACATATATAACATAAAAAACAAAAGAACAGTTGCCATCTGGTGTTCCCTTGTTCATATCATAGCCATGTCACACGGGAAGTCAGTCCGTTCTTTCTATTCAAAGGAGGTAGAAGGCTCCTGTTTTAAAGCATAACTGTCCAACGCAGGTTGGAGCAGACTGACCACTGCATATTTGTTTTATTAATACATTTTTATCATTCTTGGTTTTCATATAACAAAATTTCTTATTGAACCTTTGCTATGAGGGTTGATCTGTATTTTGTGTGCCCAATCTCTTCCAATAATTCTGATATAATCTCCAGTCAAAAAATTCCTTAAATCCAAATGTTAAAGGGGTTTTAGCCAACAACATAAGTTAAGGCCCTTTCCACAGGAGTCCCACCACACAGATCACAAAAATGAGGGGGGAGGGGTACCTTCCGCGATACCCTTGTTCTCCTCAGAGTAATGGAGTCAGATGGCTGCACATGACCTTTCTGCTCCATTAACTCTATGGAGGCTGACTAGAGATTGGTTAGCTCTGGCAATTTTATTCAGCTCCATAGTAGATTAATGAGCAGAAGGTCCGCGCAACCGTCTGCTCCATTACTCTGAGTGGAGCGACGAGGGGTCTGCACTGAGGTACGTGGACCCATTCGGCCCCTCGTTTTGTGTGATCGGGGTGGGGGTCCATCACTGAGACTCTCCAGAAGATCACAAATTAGCGTTATCTTGTGGATACTGGCCTTAACCTTGTGTTAGAGAAAAACCCTCTTTAAAGGATTTTAGAACTTTACCACTAGTACAACAAAAGAGGTCGTAACTTCACAGAACTGGGCACACACAAAAAAAATGGCTAATATTCAGAATTTTGGCACAGTTTTCTGATACAACTAAGCAAACCGAGTTAAACAAATGCAACTAGACAGTTTTAACCACATCAGACTTATCAGCCTGCAACAAATAATTGGATAAATCTGGTGATAATTAGTGTGTAGTCTGATAACTTCATACATCTAAGCACTGGTTTACTCACTGGTCAAGTGCAGCAAAACGAAATGAGACTTATTGCCACATTTACTAATGACCTGCGCCAGTTTTCTATCTGACTTTAACATTACTTTTTAGTGCAACTGCTTATACAGGTATTTAGAATGTCTGTCGCACACATTTTGCATCATCCATACAAATTTGTTTTATAGGGGTATTCCATGTAAAGAATTAAAAAGTTGGTGCTGGAGACTGCTTGAAGACAGATAAGGATGAGCATCATTTTTTGTGACTTTTTAAATGTCCCAGGTTAAAATCTGAAAAAAAACCGAAGAACCACTTCCCCACCACTTTCAAAAACTGAAGTTAGTATAGAAATACAAGATATTGCGTTATTATATGTGCTTGGGTCCCAAAAAGTCTCAAATGCCCCTTTTAACATGCGTGAATTATGAAGTCATTCAGTTCAGTTTTCCTTTTGCTATGATCTTGTATTGCATATTGATTATTTAAGTAATCAAATGCGACCATATTAGTGTTTACTGAAGCAAGTCTCTGCCTCATAGCAACCATCTCTTTAAATGTTATTGCCATGCTATCACTGTCTGCCCATGCTGATGCAATGGTTTCCATGGTGGGTGCAGTGATACATAGTCAGGGGAATTTAATTTGGGTTGTCTGATTCTGAATAAACCCAAAAAAACAAGTTCGCAACTTCCAGCTCATGTATTATCTCCAAGCCTCACAGTATGTGCTTAAAATTAATTACGTATGTACAGTACACACCAAAAGTGTGGCACAACTCGAGTTCAAAGAGTAAGCATCTGTTTCATACTCAAAAAATGAGATTCACAATGAAGATAAAATGACTTACTTGTGGAATTATAATTACATAAGCAAATCAGTGGAAACACGAATTATGTCTTCTATTCTACGTTCTAAATGTAGCCACCATTTGAACTTTGATATTCTTGGCATTCTCTTGATAGCTTCAAGATGTAGTCAACCAGACAAAGGTTTTTTCACTAACAGGATGCTCTGTCAGGTGTAATAAGTGGGATTTCCTTGCCTTAAATGGGTTGGGACCTTATAGTTGTGTTGTGCATACAGGCGGTTGGAAATACACCGCTGATATCACTACTATAGACATTATGAATTTGTATTATGGCTAAAAAAGCAGCTAAGTAAAGAAAAGAGTTGGTCATCATTACTTTCAAGAAATGAAGGTCAGTGAGGTCCGAATACTTGGAAAAAGTGATCACCCAGTGCAGTGTGCAAAAACATCAAGCGCTTACAAGGAACGGCTCACATGAGGTCCGCCCCAAGAAAGGAAACCAAAGTCACCTCTATGCTGGCGGGATAAGTTCATCTGAGTCACCGCCTTCAGAAATGCAGGATATCGCCAGCTCAGTATAGAAGCACAGTCCATTGCCACACAGAGGTCTATCACGCAGGACACATCTCTACAGAACTGTTAAGATGACGACTGTGGCAGCATGCCTTCATTGGTAAAATAGCTGATAGGAAACCACTGCCTAAGACAGCAACAAGCACAAGAACATTGTTTGGGACGAAAGAACACAAGAATGGCATTTAGACAGGGTAATGCTGGCTTTGGTCTGATAAGTCAAAATTTGAGACTTTGATCCACACAGTCAAGCTCTTGTGCGACAACGAAAAGGTGAACAAAGGACTCTACACTGCCAGGTCCCCACCGTGGAGCATGGAGGAGGAGGTGTGATGGTGTGGGGTGCTTTGCTTGTTGACACTGTTTGGGTTTATACCAGTACAAAGGTTATTACTGAACCAGCATGTTACCACACATCTTGCAGCGCCATTCTATTTCACTGGTTGGGCCATTTAGCTGTTGCAAATTTTTGTTCAACAGTAAATGACCCCAAACACATCTCCAGGCTGTTGTGAAGGGACATTTTGACAAGAAGGAGAGTGATGGGGTGCTACGCCAAGATGGACCTGGCATCCACAGGTCAGCAGACCTATAACCCAAGTCGATAAGGTTGGGGTGAACTGGGCCGAACAGAAGTGGAAGGCGAAATGGCCAACAAGTGATACAGATCTCTGGGAACTCCTTCAAGACTGTTGGAAGACCATTTCAGTGTGGACTGACCTCTGGAAGCTCTTCAAGAGAAGCCAAGTTCGCAAAGCAGTAAGTCAAGCAAAAGTCGGCTACTGTAGAACCTAATATAATAGACATATTTTCTGTTGTTTCACACTTTTTTGTAATTATAATTCAATGTTAATTCATGTTTTGATGAGCTTCAGTGTGAATCTCAATTTTTATAGTCATAAAATACAGAAAAACTCTTTGAATGAAAGGGGGTGTACTAAACTTTCATCTGTACTGTATGTTACATTAATCTATATCAGTGCAGAAGGCAACAGCTCGTTGGAAACACCAACACCATGTCCACCGACTCGGTCACTAAAATCCTTTTCAGTATATCGTTATTGGAGTGTACATTCATATTATTAAAGGGTCTGTTCTCTTTTATTCGATAAAATATCACAATCAAGGGACATTATACAACCCTTTGTTACTTGTCAGGAAAAATTGAGGTCCTCAATCATCCCCCCCCCCCCCCTCAAGGTGGAGGTCGCTCTTTTACATGGCCACAGACTTCACATGAAGGGACTATTGTTATGGCAGAGTTAGCTAATTATTTTCTTCCCTTCTTATTTTAATACTTCATCCTTCTGTAAGTGGAACTCAGGGATTTCACTCTTTGCTCATTCATGCTCAGAACAGAAAGAAGGAGAAAATGATGCAGGATACACTCATTCCATCTCCACAACCAAAGGATGAGCAGTTGAAAATCAGTATTCAACACTGGCTTGGGAAAGAAATCAGGAGGTCTCCATACACATACTTGGTTGGGATCCTACGGGAAATCTGAGGTTGGGCCAGTACACAACAGCATTTTATGTTTGCTGTATCCAAGCTGCACTGCTTAGCAAAGATGTTTCCCGGTTGGACTAGTACTGGGCGTTTAGCAACCTGTATGACATGTATTGTTATATTGCAGGAGTCCTTGAACTTGATTCATGCGCAGAGTCATAGCACTTCCCTTTTATAAATTTTTGTACCTGAAGTTGTTTAGGTGTCACATAAGCTTATATAATAGTCATCTTATGATGTTAAGGGGTTGTGCTTCTTAGCAGTAGGCACCTATTCACAGCATAACTTGCTGATCGCGGGGTTCTTCAGTGAGGAACCCCCCGTAATCATGAGAACGGGGGGTCTTTACCCCCTTGCACCCCAGATGAACGGAGCAGCCCGTTGAATGCAAGGGTGGTGGGGTTGGCGTGTTCCATCTCATGTAGCTGACGGAGATAGCACGACGCTGTACTACCCCACTGAGAGCAAGTTAGGGAACCTATCCTGTGGATAGTGACCTTACTTGCTAGCGATGGGACCAACCCCTTTAAAGACACACTTGAATGTCACTTGTTATCTATAGGAAATAAAATATGAAATTTACTTACTATATGTGTACTAGGGATAGTTGTCCCCGAATAACTTACCTGTTGTACCCCCTACATGATTCTGTCAGTGTGGCCTGCAGAGTGTATTTTTTCCTGTCTTTAATAATAATAATAACAACGTATTAGTTTACAGTCATGGAGTAAAATAAAACAAAATAAGATATTAACAACATGGCCTAAACATAGGAGTGAGGGATTCGCTTTTGATGTCTTGTTTCCAAACTCTTGTACATTGAAACTTTCCTGGTCTAGTTATGGGCGCCCGATTCGCAGTTCCCAACGTTGTTACCTGAAATTTCCGATTTGCACGTCGATTTCCCTGAATTGCCCCGGGATTTTGGCGGCACGCATAGGATTTAGGCGCATCATCGCTGGCAGCACGCGACAGGAAATCGCGGGGCGCATGGGCCGAACGAAAACCGACGATTCGGAAAACCCCACAATTTTTTTAAAAAAAAGCGTGTTCGAAACTTGCACTTACATAATAGGCAAGCCGTGAACTTGAGTATCGCGACTTTAATCGCATCGCGGACGAATCGCGATAGCGCCGTGGAGATGGCCGGATAAGTAATGTCTGCCCATTATGTCCAGAGTTAGAACAATTAGATACTGGTAATGTTTCTGTTAATTTTTATTGCCGAATGAAACCCTCTATTTGCTTTTGAGTTTTGTCTGTTGAGTTCCTGTTTTGTTCAAACACAAAGAATCTTAACTGTATATTTTGGCTCAAAATTGTAAGTGTACAGTGCGCTACCGGGCATGCTTCAATCTGAGAACATTATGATCAGCCAAATATTTACCCATAAACAACACAAACCTTCCCAATGTAATGTCAAGAGATGAAAAAACCAAGTTCTCTGAAGATGACCACAGAAAGATACGATCCCCAACACGTAGCAGTGATCCGCCTATATTTACATGTTTGCTGATGTGGTATACTGAACTTTTATTGCAACCATGTCCTGCAATGGCAATTTCAGGTCCTGTCATACATAAGTATGAAGCTTAGAGAGCCTTCCCCGAGTCGTGAAATCTGGACAACCACATATTCCAGGATATTTGTGGAATGAGCTTAATTGTGTGTTTTAGCCCCTATTTGTTACTGCCCACGACAGATCCTTTCTAATTCATTGTTTATGTTTTGCTGGAAACCTCTTACCCCCTCAACACCAGCCTGTTTTCAGCTTCATGACCAGACTCGATTTTTAGTAACTGACAGTCGTTCACAATAATTGGTTATGAACTTGAATTTTAACATATCCAGGTGATTTTCAGATGTTTCTCTTGACACATTTGGGGGTTCCATTTATTATGGCGTTACAAACGGAGAAAACTGGCGGTGTTTTTTTGTTCTTCCTTTGCGCTTGTGACTTCAGTATGAAGTGTGCTTTAGTTAGTTTAAGATTTTATTGACATAATCTTTGCCAGAAAAATAAGCAAATTTTGAAAATATTCAAAAAAAATTCTTAAATTTCAAAGTTTGAAATGTTCGCATTTCTGGAATGTCTAAAAAAACATGTTTTGTTATGCTCTTATCTAGGATTTTATGAGGCTCAGAACTTGTGATTTCTAATTTTCAAACTAGTGAGGGACATCTCAGCTTAATGATTCCTAAACACTAATAAAACCCTAATAAATTAACCCACAAACTAAACCCCTCGTGTATGTAAACAACTTTTACAAGTTACCCTTAAGTGTTCACAGTCAAAACAAATGGAAGTGGCAATTTAGAAAGCTGTAATTTTTTGGAAATATATCATTTAGGGCAAAAATGACAATCGAAATGCTCCGCAAAGTTGAATCCTATTTTCCCTGAGTTTGCCATCCTCCATATGTGCTGGTAAACTTGCTGTATGGGCGCAGGCCGAATTGCACGAGGCAGCGCATTCGGACAGATTGAAATTTTTGTTTGGTAATGTGAACTAATAATGCAACTTGCTATTTTACTCTTGAGTGTACAATGAATAATAATTCATCTGAGAGAGTCTATAGCTTACTATGCGATTTCTTAATACGTATATACTCGAGGTAGGTTTCCACAAAATGTCTGACAAAAACCCAACGCGGGCTTTCCTACTAGTCAATGAAAAAGAAAATTCTGTACTCATCTTCTGACGCCCCCGTTCTTCAGCTCCGCTCCGTTTTCAGGTCTCTGACACTCTGCGTCAGCACCATGACGTGAGCCACTTGCCAACAATCAAGTATGTGCGCCACCATCGTCACATGTACTGTAGCTCAGACAGCTGAGCGTCAGGTGTATTGAACAGGACCGCGCCGGAACAAGCTAAGACAGAAGAGACCTGGCAGGGGACAAGTTGGAACTAAGTGAAACAGAGTTTTTCAGGGTTTTTTTTGCTGGCTTCTGTGACCGGGGGCGGGGCTGTTGGCTAGGTAGGCATCAGGCGGTATGGGGGGAGGGCAGGCATGGCTATATTACGGGGGTGCGTCTCTTTGACGGTCAGGCATTGGCTATATACGGGGGGTCAGGAATGGCTTATACTGGGGGGGCAGCCCTTGTGCTATATACAGAGGACTAGCTGCCTATATACAGGGGGGCTGCAAGGTGGCTGCAGCTATAACAAGGGGGCGTGCGGCGGCTTATACGAGGGGGCAGTCACTGCCATACAAAAGGGGCGGCTGCTATATTGCAAGTGCAGGACATTGGCTTATACTAGCAGTGGTACATAGGG
Source organism: Engystomops pustulosus (assembly GCA_019512145.1). Taxonomy (NCBI): domain Eukaryota; kingdom Metazoa; phylum Chordata; class Amphibia; order Anura; family Leptodactylidae; genus Engystomops; species Engystomops pustulosus. Next base: position 119,296,397 of record CM033643.1, on the reverse strand, counting down.
GGGCCTGGTCTTGCTGATATATATGGAGCATAGGCTGCTGGCTCATGTTGCAGGGGGCTACTGGTTTATACATATGGGGCAGGCTGGCTACATACGGGGGGGATGTGCTGCTGGCTATATACTGGGGAGCCCTGTGACCAATCCATTTCCCCATCCTCGGCTGTATTCTCGGCCTTTCCTAGTTTTTTTGTTGTTAAATTGTTACCTCATGGCTTTACTCGGGTCGTAGCTATAAATAAAGTATATATGGCATTTCAAATGTGACACAAAGAAGAATCACCAATTTTTAAATATTTTTTGGCACTTTTTTGGCATCACCATAACATAAAAATAAATTTTTAGTCTTTATTTTTATCGTGTATTTTCACTACGATTACAGTATACTTATTTATATCATTTTTTATCTTAGCTCAATTTTTATGAGCAAAGCCCGCATTGAAGAAAAATCGCACTTCTTTTAGTATGACATATTTTATAGGCCTAACTTCTGTTTTTATTACCATTACAAATACCGCAGAGACTACTCAAGGTTTAGAGTACCTCTGTTCTCCTGGGGCTACAGGCTTTCACACCCCAAGTAGCCTCGCAGGTCCACCCCCCTGCACGTCCATGCGTCGAGTATAGATTTCCGATGTAGATGTTCCTTAATGTTTTTAGTAGAGTAATTAACGACATAATTTGAAAATGTCAGTCTCCTCTTGAGATGTATTTTGTTCTTCCACCCACTCATCCTATAGCTGTTCGGTTTAGTCTTCTATGACATTTCGTGTAATGAATAATTCTATTAGTTGGGCTGTTTTTTGTATTTACAGCAAAAAAAACATCTCCCTCTTTGCCTTAGTGTTTTTATGTGATTTTCTGAACCCTTTCTGTGTAGTGCTTTTTTTTAAAGCATCAGTGTGTATTTCTGCTGAACTTAAGAAACGGCTAATGCAAGTTTGGGGTGTGACACTATATGAGAAACAGCATCCAATGGAATCCCATTTTAAGTCTTTCTGTCAATTAAGTTCCTTTACAGTAAAAGTTGGTATGACATACACAATTAAATTATCACATTACTTGCACCTATCATGTTGTAGCACAGGAAAAAGAAACACTCGCTAAATTTTACTAAAACTCATAAAGCATCCAAAATTGGGTAAGAATGAAAAACTTATTTGGATCTGCACAAAAGACAGTAGCACTCCACGGACTATTATCAATTGAACCTAAAAACGAATGGTAAAGTTGTTTTGTTTAAAATCTTCAAGTGATTATTTCTATATAGAAATTCCATAAGCTTTTAAGCAAAGAAAATGCCGGATTTCATTGGGAGAAAAATTATTTTCTAGATTTGAATGAACTTCCAAAGTGAAATGATCTCTTAGTATGTTTTCCATATTCCAGGGGATTTTTATCATACATCGGCATATAATATATGCCGTGTCGGATACCCAGGATCCGTGGACCAGCTGTTCTGCCTAAATTGTATGACAGACATTTCCTGACGTGTAGAATTGCGCTATTGGCCTAGACTGTCAGACTGTATGGTCCCGCGATATAGGCAGTCACTGCCAGGACATGCTCCTTTCATGCCCTCAATTGCGATATTCAGTGCTTGTATGCAGAAAAGTTGTCCCTAGAGTTTGGGAATCTGTTTCTGCCAACTCTGATGTTTAAATGTAGATGCAGTTGTGAATTGTTCTATTCTGGTCAATCCAACTCCAGTGATGGTTGATTTATTTGTTATTGTTGAAGGGCAGGCATGGCTCATAATCAACATAACAATCTGCAACTTGATTAGATATTTAGAGAAGCCCAAGCAGTCTTCCTTTTGATGCAGAAATTCTTTTTCATTGAAGTAGACAGGTATGTTTTCCTCTTTGTTGTTGCGTACCGTTTAGGCCGGTCCGGCCTTTGTCAACGCTAGACCATTGGACAAGAGGTAAGTGAAGACATGAGCAGAGCAGTTACATTGGGTGGCGTTATGTCAGTATGAACGAATGCGCCACCGACTGCGTTTGCGTTTCACAATGGCCGATCGCCAAACGTTTTGCAACGCCCCACAGGAAATCACCTGCCTACCTCAACATAAAAAGATTTTCTGCATCAAAAGAGTGCTTGGCTTCATCTAATAAATATATTGAGTGGATATCCGAGCATCATAGCACCTGCCTATTCGAATGTTGCAGCCCACACACGCTCGCGAATATATAGATGAAGTCACCCTCATCTTGTGCTTTAGACTTAAACTTTTGTATCATTGGGAGGAAATTTTTATTTTATCTTACCTATATATTTTACTGCAAATATACTTGTACAGTAGCTCCTTTAAGTAAGATGGTTTGTTACATGGATCAACATGTGTTCCAGCTGTTTTGAACTTTCGTAGTACTGTCAAATTTTAATTAGCGTGTGTTTCCATTCGTGATCTGTTCTGGTTTACTTATTGGCATGGAAGTGCATATTATTCTGACACAAGGGTTGCGGTGGGGGAAATACCAAAATGCAACACTGGCTGTTTTCCATTAAATTCACACCATATGTTGTAGCTCCGATTCACTAAATCATGATATCATCCAACAGTGTAATCAGCGCCAGTTTCTCCACCCGATTGCCTGTGTTATTCACATATGAACCTTAGATGTTGGTATGACAGAAATCAATATACTTGCTTTTTTGTGGGGGGGGGGGGGGTTATCGCAACATATCTGCCTTGCATGCACACACAAAGTAGTAATAATAACAGAAACAATCTCGTTGGGTATGGGGAAGGTCCAAATTGTTCCTCTTGTCTTCTATACAGCATACACCCTAATCTCCAATGTAAATCTGCAACGTATCTGCATCCATGTAAAAAAAACTGACTACATTGGTGCCTTCCACGCGTACTTAGTTACTCTGTTTTCTGTTCTGCACAAAATTGAGCCGCAGTCCCCAGGAGGTCAATCTGTGTTACTAGAGCTGCCAATCAAGAATCATCAAGGGTTATGAGTGATAGAAAAGTAAGGATGTTGTGTATTTCCTCATAGGTACATATCAATCTCTTTTTATTTCTTGCCAGCCCGGAAACTGACAAGAGGCCCTAAAAAGAAGAACCCCTTTGCCAAAACTGCGTGGCAGCAAGCGGACAGTGATACTGTTTACAGCTTGACCTTTCCATGAATCCTGCAACGCAATTTCTACCCTTGCGATGACTGTTAGCAGAAATCCTTCAAGCTCAAGTAAAGTTCTTTCCAGGATTCAATACACTTGCACTCCCTCCCGGTCATTGTTCAAGTATGCAAAGATGCTGCACAAGAAGAGAACATGGATGGAAGAAATGTGATCTTCTTGTGGGCACTGTCCTTGTTATTGCACGTGGTGTTTGTCAACGATTCATGCTGGCATAAGCTGCAACTGCACACATCCCACACCAGCCATAACATGAATCAACCTGTTCTTTTTCATGAGAGGGATCATATATTGTGCAATCCTTAGTCCATGTTTTCCTTCTTTCACGTTTCCCTCCTTCAACTTTCCTAGCAATGTGAAGAGAAATGTCTGAGTATTACCTAAGCTAACAGGCAATCTACTGCTCTCCGTATCAAAAGGCGAAGTTTCATGGAGATGCTTTACCTAATACTTCTCATTTCCGTTTTCAAAACTTTTTTTGTTCTTTTCGTGATGAGATTCAGGGATAAATACGTTACTGACATGGTACTACTGCCTGTCACCCAAATCAGTTGTATTATCTGCTGTATTTTACTAATATATCCAGAACAGTGGAATGTATACATTTGTTATTGATTCATGTGCTTAGTTTTATGTTTTGTTTTGTTTTTAAGCTTTATATCAACCAAAGACCAGTATGGCTTTTTAACCTTGAGTAGTTGCAGACATAGCGCTCTACTGGCAATGCCTGTGTGCATGTTGTACCAAAACAACCACGTTACCGCATATGTTGTACCAAGCATTTGCACTAAGTGGTCTTCCGTCACTTGGCTTTGAATGGTGTTCCTGTTGTCTCGGAAAACCACTTCCTGAACGAAATGGATAATAACCCCCCTACTGCATTGCTGTGTAGGAAACAGGGATTTCAGGTTACCTATCATCTGGAAGCCACGTGGATGTAAAAAGCCCTTCCATATCTTCTAAGTGTGATCCTTTATTTGTGTATTGATTTACATTGTTTTGGGGGTTTTGGTACTTTTTTTGGAGGGAGCATATTGTGAACGAACCATCAATGGTACATTATTGCAACTTGTATTATAAGTACGAGGCTATGATTTATCTATATATATATTCAGGCTGTAATTGATTGATTATATGAAGACTTTCCTTTGCATTAGGCATTAGATTAAATATATAATATATTTGTTATTTAGCAGAGATTACTCATTATGCATGAGTGTTAGGAAGCAGACTGAAGAACCCTAAAGCTTTTATTTTCACAAAAAGGATAAGCGGGGTGAAATGATCCCTATGGTGTGGCCCAATACACTTAGGACCTAATTTTACCACCACTACTGAGTTTCTCCATAATTATACTTTCCAGACCAGTCAATTATTAGGATTTGCTATTACAATTGTGGTGGAACGTTTGGGAGTCTTTGTTCTGTAATATTTGTGGTCTTTGATTTTATTGTTGTACCACTCATTGTCATCATTACTACAATGCATGTGTGCTGAAAGTAGCACTTCTTTGACCGTCGATGCACATGCGCGTGTACTAAATATGTAGCATATGATAAAAAGTCCCCAAACAATCAGAATAACTGATAGATGACTATTTGCTATCCCATATATAATTCTAGGTACATAACTAAATATAGCAGGAATTTTGTGATTTTGTAGCTTTGGCAGCTGGCTCTGTTTATTTTCCAAAGTTTATTAACCTTGATTTTTTTCGAGCTTCCATAAAACACAACCTCATAGCTGCTTAAAAACACTCCCTAACTGTGCATATGGATAAAGAATTCTAGTAGTGTATCTACTGTACTTTATGAACACAGTGATTACTTCATGTTTGACCGCACTTGTGCTCTTTGTGTGTTTTTGGTAAAGTATATTTGTTCTGATCTGGTCTTGTTGCTCATACAAAAACTCATTGTGACCACAGGCAAGTAGTGGCTACAATGTGACGCAACGAAAAAAATCAAATGGTAACTGTGACACAGTCAGATATTCATAATGGACAGATCCACACCATACCTAACATTGTGTTAGCTGATGTGCATAAATATATATTAGAGCTGTATTACATCTATAAATGTGTCTATCAGGATATACTAGGTTTGACTGAGGATGAATGTATTGTATGACCATTTGTCCACTAAAACATGCTTCTTGGATCCATTTCTTCAGGCCTGGTCTTAGGATCTGAGGATCTTTCACTAATGTGAGCCTATGCTGGTGAATTGACTTGTACCATAGTAAGTAGGTTCTTTGTCACTTCTATCAGGGACTGTACAAGGAATTCAGTAACCCGTTTACAACAGTAAATATAAAAACGAAGTTCAAACATCTTATTGGTAGCCTAATACAATCACTATGAAGAGATTCCCGTGACAATAATGACCATATTGATGAAAGTTGGCAGGGAAATCATGTATAAATACCAGATATCCCGTAATACGGTTTTGTATATGTGTGATTTGGATCTATAGTGGGTTCTCCTTTACAATACTTCCTGGCTACTTTCAGGGTGAGGCCTGCTCAAGAAGTTTCTCATTGTAGTCCAACTCAGGGGTGTGAGCCTTATAAGTCAGTATAAAAGAAAAAGAAACCAACCATTTTATGGCCTCACGAGAGTACATCTATAAGTTCCTTATGGTAGTTTCTTAAAAGCTCAATATAGCATTCTATTTTGGTCCTGTAGCAGTGTTTTAATAGTTTATTAATTTACTTAGTATTCTCTTTAGTATAAAGTATAAAGTAAAACGTCACATTCAAACTGGTTAACACAACTATGGTCCATTCTAGTAAAACAGGTGTGTGATCCTCATACATAAGATCGATAAAAAGGGCAAGGAAGAAAATGCTCATAAAATATGACCTAGTAACAGCACTGTTGTTCCCGTCAACAGTCCTGCATATTTAGGCTTGCGTCTTATGTCACGTGCCCTTCAATTCCTTTGCCTACTAGTACAACCATTGCCATCATTACATGAAATACCAATATGATGCATTTTTACGAAAGGGTCAATAAATGTTGCTCTCCAGGGGCCGTTACTATAAAACTGCCTACAGTAACCATATAAATCACAATCAGTGCTACTTTTTGTTCAGAAAAATAAATCTGTGCAAGTCGATAAGATTATTGTCACTTGTTTTTTACACGCTAAATCAGTGTGATGTGAAAACATTTAGGCAATGTTTTCCTTTAAAGCACAAATTGTTGTTACCTTAAAGGAAACCTACCACTTGAGTGGCAGGTTTCAGTGGAATACCGAGCACAGCTCAGGGTGAGCTGGGCCGGGTGATTATTTGTTGTTAGTGTTTTAACCCATTTGTATTGCGGTTTTAACCAACCTTTTTTAAACTTTATAGCGCGCAGGCGCAGGGAGGTACGCGACCGGCGCTTCCATGCGCGCGACCGTGGCGCTCTACATAGGAAGTGAGAGGAGAGCCCGGCATGTAAGCGCCGAGCGCGTACCTCCTGCGCCGTGCTATAAAGTTAAAAGTGTTTTAAACCGAATACAAGTGTTAACAACATAACAAAAATAAGCTCCTGCACCAGCTCACCCTGACTGGTGACTGGTATTTCCATCTGAAACCTGCACTTCAAGTGGTAGGTGTCCTTTGTAAAAGCTACGCAGAGATATTTAAATCCTATGTATCGCCACGACTTAATATTTGCCCTTTAAATCTGTTCACACTGTTGGTAATGGCAAGGGGTTGCCATCATTGCTAGGGCCACCCCACTGCACACGGCCCCACCATAACCTGATTTTGCCAGTGCGACATATGACACCTAAGTAACGTGCCTGGCGGACGCCACTATAATTTTGGGCCCTAACTGGTAAATTTTGTGGCCCCCCCACCCCCTACAGAATGTATAATCACGCCCTGTGTAGACAATAGATCCCTGCACCTGGGAAGGGAGAAGGGTTTTCTATGACTAGCAGGGCCCCTCTCCTCCTTGGGGCCCAGAACACAGTCACACCAAAACCTCCCCTGGCTGGCACCAGGGTGCGGCACCCACTGCTCTACTATGGACCACCAAAATGGAGTTCCACTGGCTGAAAACAAGACACGGCCGTTTTTAAACATAGCCAAAAGGCTAAAATCTTCATATCAATTTGCCTCCTTGCCTCGTTTCACTGCTTGTGTGTTTTGCATTGGTGAACAAATCTGCCATTGCTTTTGTGGGCCCCCCCTTTTTTTCTGACTTCTACTGTCGTCTGTGGAGGTGAGTCATAGCATGAGACTGTTTCACTAGGGATTACTCCGTGCAGTGACTGAGTAGAGCTCTACAATAGCTATTAGGAGATCATTCTGCACACTAAGGTTTTTCACAAGAATCTCCTTACCATATGCAGCGAAAAAGGTTCCTGATCATTTGAGTGGCCCATAAATCCATTCATCCCACTCAACATGGTAACAGATTGATGTATAGAATAAGCTTCCTGACCGAGTTCGTAGTTGTCTTGGTTTCACATAGCGGCTAATCACATCGATTTATTGAAAAATTGATATTAACATACTGTTCACACTGTTGAAACATAATGGGGCAGGATGCTTTCACTCACATCTGGAGTGCACAATTTGAATTCTGTAAACTAACCATAAACTAATAGAGGTGGACATCAGAGAACCCAGTCTTCCACTACACCATATTTATCATCAGCAGACCTTTAATTAGATAGACCTGTGAAGCTTAGACTGTCTAATTTTGTAATTTCTGACACTCATTTGTTCATCATTAAGGCAATGCCCAAGATATAAACACAAAACACTGTTTTATCGGGCACCAAAACATTACACCTCACGCAAAAATAATGAATGCCTCCATTGGGTTTTAAATTCCATCTACATCTGTTTTTTTAGCGTAGAACAGTTCTAGTCATTAGAACAGATCAATGTGTATCCATGTTTATACTGCTAACAAACTTTGTGTGGACTTTTTTTTAAATTTTTGGTGCACAATTTGGTTGCACCGTTGAAGCCTGACACGTTTCCTGCTCTTCTAGTTTCCCACACTGTTTTTGGCCAATTTTCAGCTCACCCTAGATTGGGCAAAAAGCTGGTATATGGAGCTACTATTTCCCCATCATACTTGCAACAGTTCAACCCTTTGAGTCATGCACCATTCATTAAAGGAAACCTACCACTGAAATGGCAGTTTAAGAAAGAAAACACCGAACACCAGCTCAGGGGAGCCGTGCGAGCTTATTTTTTGTTAGTGTTTTAAAAACCGCGTATCTCGGTTTAAAACACTTTTTAAATTATAGCCGGCGGCAGGAGGTACGTGCTCGCGACCGTTCGCAGCGCTCATTGAAAGTGAAGGCGAGCCGCGCGCCGGTAACGCCGAGGGCGTACCTCCCTGCGCCGGCTAAAAGCTTAAAAGTGTTTTAAAACCGCGATAAAGCGGTTTTAAACACTAACAAAATAAGCTCCGTAAAAAAACCACTCCGCCTGAACTTGGTCTCAGTTGTTTTCTTCTTAAACCTGCCACTTCAAGTGTAGGTTTCCTTTAACTCCTTCGCCACAATTGCATCCAGGTTGTAGGCACATTTGTTGCGCCAAAAACACCCTCGCACAAAAATTCCCCACCATAAGCAGAGAGTTTGCAGTGTCATGATAATTGGGTTTTGATAATGGTATATTGGAGTTAGATAGGCCAAAAACGTAATGACTGAATCTCATGTATCTGCAATGTTGTGCATCTCTTCTTTGATGTATTGTAGCTACATAAATGTTGGGCAACTGCCTTTATAATTTTATTTCTTTGGTGATATCTGAGCCTGCCAGACCAGTGATAGTCCAGACTTGTTTAATCTATGTTATGATGTTTACAGAAGAATACTTTATCATTTGCTGTGTTAGTACAGTTGTCATTTTGGAAACCTCAAACCCAGCACCTTGAGAAGTACTGTATACTGTAGCTAAGGCCGATAAGATAGTTTCCTCCTTTCCTTTATTGCGCAGGTTCTTCATCTCCTCGTGAAAGGGGAAATCTAAAGGCCGCGTGGAGACATGGTCAGATTTGTCGTATTTACATTATGTAAAAGGGATTTGGTTGTACTCAGTGCATGTAGCAGATACTCTCTGGACACTCACTATACCATGTTTGGTTTATGTAAGACGAGCACAGCTTTATGCGTATCTCTGCATACAATAGAACCAAATGTCCTCAGCATCAGGAAGCTGCTTAGTTCATTCCTGCTGCTCTGTGAATTTTTTATTTGGTGCTGCTGTAAGGGGCGCTGAAATCGCCTTTACGGAATCCCTGTATACAGGAGCCAGTACTGAGTGAGGCTTGTGAAATCCGTTCAGATTGGGGTGGGGGCTTTCTCACATTGTCTACATTTAAGGAGCACATCGCCTAGCCCCTAGCAGCGCATACTTTAAATACTTTTTCACACTCGATCTGCTTATTAGCTTTGCAATCCGTTTTAAAAACCGTGGATATCGAACAAATGACTGCACAGCAAACATACACAAGGTGCTTTTATTGGAAGCAAAAGCAGGATATTCCTAACTTGAACAAATTTTATTTCTAGAGTTCATAGTTATAAACAGATCTTATGCTGCCTCATCATTTTTACATGTTGCTGCATCCATTTCAGTGTCTGGAAGATCAAACACATAAAGACCTCGCAACGTATAATGAGAGTAGAAGAGGGCAAAGTAATTTCATTAGTACAAGAATCATTGATGCCAGTGGCACGTAACGTGTACTGACCCCTATTCATCAGCTCTCTAGTATGTACTTTTTTTATAGTTTCCATCATGACCACCAGTTAACTAGTATTGAGTTGCTGGCTTTGATCTGGATCTTTCTAACAGCATAGGGAGCATTAACAGTGGAAAAAACTAGGACACTCTGAAATGGCGTCTAAATTGTGTCATTAACATAGTACAAAAAAAAATTTTGTAAAATCGGCTAATAACCACCATTAGAAAGGGTCTTCAAGTCCTTTAAATGTGCATATATGTCACTGTTAATATACTTGGTAATTACCTACCTTAATCCAAATAATAACATAATAGCCCAAAATAGTGGCCTGTTCTCTGTTGCTAAGCAAATTATGTTAGAAACGTATCTTAGATACGAGATACCCTAAAAAAAAAACCTTTTTGTCCGAACGCATTACGTAACTCCACAGAGAATATAGAAAGCTTTTACATTTCCTGACATATGATTAAAAAATGATATTATGTACACAAATAAATTGATGTATAGATCTGTTTATGGACATGGAAGGGCTACTATCACCGACCTAGTGTGCCTTGTGGCATTGCTGGATACTTTATAATAGTAAGTATAGTAAGTACTAATAAGTAAGGGGATCTTATTTTTTAGAAAACATACTTAGCAATATCGTGTTTTGGCTATTCTTGTTTCCTATTTTTCAGATAGATAAATAGTATTACGTTAACCTAAAGAAAATCGCCATCAAAATCCATCATTGATAGACTAGGAAACTTACTTATGGTCCCGGCACCATGACTGTGGGTAATCTGTTTCATTTGTTATCTCAGCCCTCAGTCCTCTAAATAACCTTTTTTATCAGATCACAGATGGGCTAGGTAGTTGAGTTATAAGGAAGGAGAAGCATAGATAACAGATTAGAACATAAACCATATTAGTAAGTGTCCCTGGTTTATCATACTTGATTTTGCTGGTAGATTTTTCTTAAGTATAGTGTCTTTTTCTTACAAGTTAACACATGACTTTTAACACTGGTGTTGCTATTCCCTTCCTCTTGGGCATTAAATCTTTCTTCTGCCAGTTCTTACTCTAAGCCTGATCTCTATTTCATTTGATCAGAGAATGAATAACTTAAGCAAAGCAGTCTTCTATAGTCATAATGAGCATATAGATTGTGAAGCCCTGACCGCCCTACCTACGCATGGTACATACACAGCCACTTATTTCTATATGTCCTATCTTATGCGTTTCAGAACACTCACTTATATGTTTCTGTCGAAGGAATATACAAGGTTTTAGGTTGTTTTCAAAGTTTTACATGTTTGTCCCATGACCTTGTAGATTGTGGCCGGGTTCTTTTATTTACAACCATTTACCTATAGCCTGGGAAGGCTACCCACTCCACAGCTTTACTACTTTCTCCCACACCCTGTTTGACCCCTTTCCCATTCCAGTTCCAATAGAAAAGCAGTGCTTTACTCCACCTGTGTTAGAAGGTATTGCCGTGTGTATTCCAAGTTGTAAATGTCAACCTTGTTTTGTAAAAAGGAAAACAAGATGGTGATGCATGTAAATAAAGCATATGGATCTCTGGGTCATTGTTGAGATTTATTTTTTTCATATACCAAATTACATTTCATGTCTTACAGATTAAGGATGTCCCTATGAATTAGCAAACACCATTTTATCATAGCTGGATCCTACTCCAGTTTTTTACACTGATTTTACACTTGTCTCAGTTATGAATAGACTGATTGTGAATCAATGTCTCCTGTTTCTGCGAATGGAACAGAACAACAGTACAAGGATCGGCAATCATGTACAGCTCATCTAGGATGGCGCAATGGGCCTTAGTTCTTTTTGATACATGGGCAATGCTCTTTTGTTTATTTTGTTATTTTGGCTTAGTTTTGTCCAGTTCCGCCTAATGAATACATGTATGCATATGGAGTGGGCCTGCCAATTCCACACATCTGATCTAATCAAGCCAATCCTGGTCATCGGTCTCCTTCCATCCACAATGCCATATTCACCATATACTGCCATGAGGCCCACTGATCCTTTAATTCTAGAGCCCTTTAGTAGGACATCTCTGTCATGGCCATCCAGATAATGCCTCAGGTGCTGTCGGTAGTCTACAGCATTGAGGTCATACACATTACTGAGCTTCTTTCCATCGCTACTTAATTGATCATCCTGAATCCTGAGTTTTAATGTCAGAATTTATATATAACGAGCAATACAAATGCCAAAACGTTACTTATAACTGACTTGTCTAGTTTGAACTTGAGCAATACACCAAACTAATCCTGAAGTTTTTGGTTGGCAATTTTGACTCTCTTCATAGCTTTTATCAAATTTATGCGAATTCAGTCGTGGACAACATATAATAAAGCATAATATAGATTGAAATACCAACAGCATTCCCCTTAAAAGGAACATTGGTAAAGTGTCTTGGACAAGATATATTGATGGCATTTACTATGCCTTTACTCTTGCCAGAATAAGCATTACGTAGTGATACCATGTGTACACTGTCAAGGGGAAAATTAAGACTGGTTTTTCAAAATAATTCCCCCCCCATTTGAGTTTGAAACAAATTTATGTCTTTTAAATCTGTTCCTGACTATTTTGATGTGTTGCGGACTGTTACTCTTGTGATAAGTCCTAGATGGTCATTTGTGGGACAAACATTTAGTTTCAACAAAATATTATTCTGGTTGTCAGAGAGGAGAGCGAGCCCCGATATAATTACAATGCCTCCAAAATTGAACACCTCAATCATACACAATATTTTGTGGAATACCAGGTGAAATATATTAAACTAAGACACACAACATCATATTGGGTACAGCCCAAGGAGCAAATGAAACATTTTCTAAAAACCAAATTGATGTTGGAATAAGTCATGGATATGTGGACCCAGGCCTATTAGGCAGAGGTCGTCAACATATAACTGCAGTTTATAGTGTGTAAAATAATCCCAGTGCTTGCCATGATTAACCATTAGAGATTCCAATTACTGAATACTGTATAAACTATTTTGTCATTCTTGATGACAAACACCCTTGCTCTGTGACAATTGGATTTTAAAAATGTGTGGTTGTCATAAGAACCAGGATTAACAATAAATCTTCATTGCAGACACCTGTGATAACTATTATAGCTGTTTATTGTAGTCTAAGGCTAAAGTACAGTAAATTACCAACATCCAGAGGTCCGTTTGTAACTAGGGGTCGTCTGTAAGTCGGGTGTTCTTAAGTAGGGGACCACCTGTATTGTGCCGGGATGCACAATACAGGGATAATAATACAGGGATAATTTTTTTTAACGATTTGGAAGCACACTAGATTAGCATGGTCAGTCCAAGTGGAAATCCCATGTGGATGGACCAGTTGCTCAGAAACAACCCTTCACTTTGGACACCTAAAGCCGAGTATGCACAGGGGAGTAGTGTGCTTCATCTGTCTTTCAATCGTTGTACACACTAACTAGTATAGAGCCTATCATTACTTGACACTCAAAATATTTCCTATACCGTCCGAACTGATGGATTAGCAATTTTTTTTTATGTTGAAATGATATTACCAACTAATGTGGCCGATCATCCAGCACATACTTGATTATTAGCAGGCATTAACCCATAGTCATGAGAACCGAGCCCCTTTTCCTGTATTTGGGGTTTGCCCTCGCGGTATTTTCACACAGACCGGACCACTTTCCTGTGACCCTCACCCCTTACCGCACATCATTGCTAAGGGTAATGGCCAAGAGGAAAAGCGCACTCACTAGATTACCTGCGGCCGCCCACATTCCTGATTTAAAGCCTTACAGATTATTATTTCTTTCCCTTTCTGCCGAACCTCTATTAAGGTCTTGAGCCTGTACTTCTCAGTTTTGTGCCATTTATATCTGGGCAATGTTACTGAAATCTGAACAAAAATGCATTAGAACTGACAAAAAAAAATACAGTTGTGCCATTTTTACCACGAGGACCAAAGAAATGAGTTGTATCACACAATTAAAAGCAAATTATGGAGAAATATATAAGTTAAGGCTATAAGATTCTCGCTTTTACCAAACCCCGTGCTCTTTTGTTGTTGGCTGTTTTTTACGAATAAAAACCAATTCTAAAACATGAGGGTTGGTTGTTTATATGTATACTTTGCTGGCATCTTGCACAGGTTTTCTTGAATCTGTGACAGCCTTGAAAAATCATCACCCACGATAAGTCTGACGTGCACAGTGAAACGTGATTTCTTGTTCTTTATCTGTTTATGGTGATCAAATAAACATGTGTTTCAAACAATTAAGGTGCTTTCACATGCGGCAGTCACGTTTGCGTTTCAAATGCATCAGAACACCTTGAAAGGAGATAGTTACCTCATTACATAGCGTTAACAATGCGTTTAAATATTTAAATAATGAGATATATTCAAATAAATAGTCCACTTATATGACTATATATTATATTGCTTTTCAGAAAGTTAATGTTATTTTTTAAATTACTTTTGTCAGTTTACAGTTACAGAAGCCCCAGTGACTATAACAAGAAGTTTCTGTAGGTTTTTCCTTAAAGGGGTTACTCCGGGAATATGAACGTCGCGATAAAAAACCCATGATCTATAAATAATGAATATAACAAAACTCATGTCATCCTGTCACAAATGGAGCTTGAATAGTTTGATTTTAATATTCACAAAACTTTTATTACCCTCTCTAAAGTATGAAGATACAGTGGTTGTACGCTTTGTAGTCAATTGTATTTTGGTGCCCCAGTGATTCAGTTTATCGTGGCCACACCAAACTACAAGTCCAAGATCCTTATCTATAACTCATCTACTCTTATGCTCTGTCCCATGATGATATACAGTTCTTGCTATTTACCATAGTAATGATGTGTAACTGCCATCACCAAACACTGGCCATACTCGTGCACTGCAACCAACGCGACTACAGCCAAACCATGTGATCACATGACCTGCCCAGCCATCTTCTGTCCTGAGTCTTCTCCCCCGCGGAGAATAAACGCCTGATTAAGGGCCATTAGCATTTGTAATTCTTCATTACAGTCTATGTCACCAGCATTTGTCTGCTAAGGGGACAACATTTTAAATAACAACTAATTACACGTAGTTTGGCATTTTAAAGACCCATTTGTTATGAAATAGGCGTGATTTCTGAAATACCCATTTAAGTTATACCTGTCAGGACAGGTATATTTTGTAAGTGTACTCCAGACAAAATACAGGAGGTCCCCTACTTAAAACACACACCCGACTTACAGACGACCCCTAGTTACAAACGACCTCTGGATTTTGGTAATTTAGTGTACCTTATTTACAATAAAGAGCTATAACCAGTTATCAAAGGTGTCTGTAATTAAGGTTTATTGTTAATCCTGGTTCTTATGACAACCCAACATTTTAAATTCTATAATTATACAGACCCAAAATTCTAACCTGGAGCTACAATTGTAAATGTATGCAAGGTCGGATCTGTATAAATTCAACTTAAGAACAAGCCTACAGAACCTATCTTGTAAGTAATCCGGAGACTGCCTGTATATATATACTGTATTTTTTTTAATAGCATTGGTCACAGTGAACAACTCTATAATCTTTGTTTTACTGCTGTACCCGTGTCCAGGTGAACATCACTTTATATACATATTTTATTAGAATAAAACTAAACATTAATTTGGCAAAAATCTTCAATGAGAACATAGTATTGAAATATGGAAGTTATAGACAAGCAAAGACATTTTGTAAAACTAATCTCGTAGACATGAACTGACCTGTTCAAGGTCACTCTTCAATCACTTCATCAACCTGGAACCCACTCTGTGATGAGTCTGCTTAGCACCTGTGAAGTTTCCCAGGCTAGGCTGCATTCTGTGCAGAAATTAGGGAGTCAAAGTTAAATCCAGCCCGTCTGCATCCATTAGTTCATTGCGAATGATCGTTTCCATATCGCTTCCAACTCCCATTGAAAATTTCCAGGTCCAAGTCGTTGGGAACTTTTCATGCACTGGAAGGCTTCATGCCTGTGAGAAGGACCCAGAGCGTGTCTGAAAGGGCTTGCATAGAATGGGCGACTGAGCACTGCTGCTGTGTGTTAACGAGTCCAGGTTGTTTGTCATTTAAACCATGTTTTTATGCTGTTTGACAAGGCACGGCTGCCACCAAGAAAAGAGCTATGAGACTGCTGCTGGTGGTGAAGCAAGTTCTGATTAAGTTAGACTTCCTCCACTTGTTGGACGGGGCGGCAAAAGACATCATTGGGTCATTCCCAAAATATTTTTCGACGGGAATTCTGAGCAGTGACTGCAGTACTGGCTTGGGACATCAGTGTCAGACTGTGTCATAAAACATCACAATGGCTAAGTGATCAGTGTAAGAAGGTCCTGAAGGACTGATTACTGTAATGTTTATGGAAGAAAATGTTGCTTGTTTGTTCTCCGTATGTTTTTGCATTGGGACTGACCAAGAGGTTAAAGGAAATTGAAGCTCTTGTGTTATTGAAGCTACGGATGAGAGCTGAGGCTTGAGACCCTTAGTGCCATAAGTAAAGCTGGAACTTCTCTGCTGCCTATACCAGGAGAAGACTGCGGAAAGTATTAAGGAAATGTCATCCAGCAAATCGTCCATAATATTATCTTTGCCCATCATTTAAGTTCATGGTTCCTGCCATGTCTGTTATCCTCGGTAACTCCACTGTAGATGGTTACTATAGATGGAACATACTACCAGGGCTTATACACATAGGTGATATTGGAGGAGTCATCATCTTGAACATCATCAAGTTCAGTGTATCGGGATTGGAGATAATCGACCACTTATGGTGCTGGCATTAGAGTTTGTACGAGAGCGGAAATCTGTCCATGCATCCAACTCATCACTGCTGCGTGTGTTGGGCTTCCTGGCACTTAAGTTGTGAAGGGCTATCATCAGAGCATCCTGGGCCACTTGCATGGAGGCTTTTTCTTTGCTGCTCTACCCCGGCTCTTAGTGTATTTGTACGTTGTCCATAGACACGCACGCCGCTGGGGTGCCCTTTCCACCTTTTCCTCCTTCTGGGTTTATCATCCACCAAGAGCTTTTTCCAGTGCCCTTCATTCTGGACTCGAATAAATCTGCTGTGCAGAGACAAATTGTGCCGGATTGAATTCTGAGGACAGAAAAAGAAATTGCATGTTAGAAGGTACAGATAACGCAAATAATAAAATAATAATAATAAATAGCTTCAAATATAGACTAATGCTGAACACTTTTCTCAATGGTTTCCCCTAGGATAAATGTATTGGTCATTAATCTCTCTCCACTATGTTTATTGTGCGACTTTCTATGTAATCATTATCCTTTCATTCAATGTCCATTGTATTAGTCCGTCACCTTCAGTGCAACTCAAAGACAAAAGACATGGTTCTGCCTTTTATCTTAGATTGGTATAAACAGGATCAAATCAGCTGTTGTGAAACTAGTGTTAAGTAGAAAAGGTAAATCCATTATGATGTGCTTTTATACCTTCAGGAACAATAAGGAAAAGTAGCAATAGAGTGTATTACAATTGTGTTTTTTTCTTTAGCTTATTTACCACTAGTTCATATACACATACACCTCCAACGTAAGCCACTATATGGTTCATATGCCTCAAACATAATCCATCTTATAATTCAAATACATTTCCAATGTAAGCCACTATATATTCATAGACATGTACATCCAACACACGCCACCACATATAGTAGCCACTATATGTTACTGTACACATTATAATCCTATAAACCACTATGTTTTATATACACCAATCAATCATACTAACTTATTAGGAACTTAAAATTGGATGTCCACATGGATGTCACCTAACGCCAATATGCCAATATGACTAAGGATTAACAACCTGTTGCTTTTTTGTCTTTTTATTTTCCATGTGCACTGTTTTCATACATGCTTCTAAATACGTCCACCGTATATACTCGACTATAAGCCGACCCGAGTAAAGCCGAGACCCTAATTTTACCACCGAAAACGACTGGGAAACCTATTGACTCGAGTATAAATAAAAGCCGAGGGGGTAATATACAGCCACCCCCATGTAGTATACAGCCAACCCCGTAGTATCCCAGCCAGCCCAGTAGTATACAGCCTGCCCCCAGTAGTATACAGCCTGCCCGCCCAGTATATCACCCCCCAGATCTACAGCTTTGTCCCCTTGCAGTATACATGCCGCCGCCCAGTAGTATACAGCCTTGCCCCCTTAGTATCAGCTTGCCCCCAGTATATACAGCTGCCCCAGTGATATACACGCCTTGCCCCCCGTATTACACAGCCTGCACCCAGTAGTATACAGCCTGCCCCCATCATGTATACAGTCTGCCCTCAGTAGTAACAGCAGCCCCTATACAGATAAAGAAATAAACTATAACTCACCCTCCGTTGTCCGATGTTCGTTCACGCTCCCGCGGCTTCCGATCCCCATCGCGGCTCCCGGCGGCTTCTTCACTCTTCCTGGCCGGGAGATACCGCGCTGGCCGTCGCACACTGTGATGCCGCGCTGTCGCCGCTGATGACGTCATCCCGCGCACACACCTCGCATCAACAGTGTGCGACGGCCACGCGATCTCCCTTCCAGTGGAAAGTGAAGAAGCCGACGTGAAGCCGCCGCAGGATCGGGGAGCCGCGATGAAACATCGGGGACACGGAGTTGAGTATTAATGTATTTATTTTATCACTGACTCGTGTATAAAAGCCGAGCTAGGTTTTTCATCACGCTTTTTTGTGCTGACCCGGCTTGATACACGAGTTATACGTAGTTTTAAATTTGCCCTTCTACATTTTACCAATGAGATCCACATTTATCTACTCATAGAGGCGCAATCCTTTATCAATTGGACTCACGTACACAATACCTCCATACAGTGGAGCTCTTACCGAGCTGCCCAATTCTCTGGGAATGCCCTACCCCAGTCATTCGATTAATATCCAACCCCCAAAGCTTCAAAGTGCTCTGAAAAAATCCATTTATTTGGCAGGCCTGTCACATTTGGTAACTGCATGCAACTTTAACTCTCTATTACCAATTCTGGGTACTCCCCCAATCTGCCCTTGAAAATGCCAGGTCCCAGCTACAGGCTTCTCTGCATCCCACTAACTTGGGATTTGTTTTCAAGATGACGGCTGATGGCTGGTTCAGGCAGCAGCATTTTATTTCTAAATTTTTTATTCCATTCCCTTATAAACTTGTGGACCATATACAGACCTTACACCTCGTGTCACCCCCTAATCCTCAGACTGTAATCTCCTGTTATTACTTTTAATGTTCTTTATATTTGTATATGTTCCCCGAATCTGTGCTACAAGTGCTACGGAATTTGATGGTGCTATATAAATAATGATTATTTTATTTACCTCGTGGTGACGAAAACTTTTTCTTACCATCATTTTAACAGTGGGTATTTTTAAGACTAAAAGTGTGTAAATGTGAAGCCTGATGTATCACTAAACATCATCATGCTTTGATCTGCTTGTGGCCTATACAGGCGGTCCTTTGTGACGTACAAGATGGTTCTGTTGGTTTGTTCTTAATTTGAATTTGTATGTCAAGTCGAACTAGTAAGATACTTTAAATTGTAACCCTAGCCAGAATTTTTTTGGTCTCTTGTGACAATTGATTTAAATGTGTGGTTGTCAAAGAACCAGGATTAACAATAAATCTTCATTGCAGACACCTGTGATAACTATTATAGCTGTTTATTGTAGTCTAGGATCTAAAGTACGTAATTATCTCAACATCCAGAGGTCCTTTTGTAACTAGGGGTCGTCTGTAAGTCGGGTGTTTCTACTAGGGACCACCTTATTGTGCCGGGATGCACAATACAGGGGATAATGAATGTCAGATAATGTTTTTGTAACGATTTTGGACGCACCTAGATTAGTATGGTCAGTCCAAGTGGAAATCCCATGTGGATGGACCAGTTGCTCAGTAGTTCTCACTTCATTCCTTTATTTAATAATCTATAACTTTACCCCTCTATTTTATTATTTTTGTACAAAAATGAATACACTAAAACATACAGCAATGTCTTCCAAAACTGTCTGGTTGGATCTAATCCCATATTGGTTTGTGTCAGAGACAATTAACAAGCTGTTCACCTGTCTTTACCTACTGATAGGGTACACAATGAGGCACAACAGAGCAATTTTACGGATTGACAGCTCCATCCATATCTGTATTGTGGTCCATGTCAACAGCTGTAAAATTTTATGTTTACTGACAAGAGCATCTACGTAACCCCCTCATGGCTAGAAAGTATTGAGAAAGAAAACCAATTCAGCAGCTACAAAAAAATAGCCTTATAAATGCAGATATTAGTAAGTATATGGTAGACTTGAGACCCTCCATTGATTACTGTAAACTTTGCAAACCTACCATAAATTGATCTAATATATAAGTTCATTTTGAATTAACTCATTTTTTGTATTCTGCTTAAAGAGAAACATGCCCCGCCACAAACCTTTTACTTCTTTGTATAGGCTCTCTTCATTGATTCTGTCAGGACAAGAGCCACTCATGTGGTATTAGAGAGACTAATTAGCATATTAGACAATAAACGTATGCTAATAAGGCTACGCTATTATTTAAATTGAGTATAGAGAAAATTCTAACTTTACCAAGAGAGGTAGGAGACCTTATAAATGCAAAGACTTGGAGTGTATGGATGTGGTAAGTGGTCCTCCTCATTAGATTTTAGATTTTAACAAACCCTTCACGCTCGCGATGATATATCTATTCCGCAGAGCATGAAGGGTGCATGAAAGGGCTCAGCGGCTGAGCCCTCTTCATACAGAGAAGTGCTGCCTGCTGCAAAGACCCATCGCTATCACCCGCGGTCGGTGCTTGCACCGTTTTGCGGGGTGTTAACCTCTAGTATGGTGGCCGCCAGCAAAGACGCTGGTGGCACTTGCAACATGGGCAGTGGCGCCCTGTGCCTAACCGCCATCTTTCATTAGCGACGCGGTCCCTAGAATAGTTGAAAAGATATATTGAAAAAGATAAGTTTTTAAAATGAATGTAAAAATTCTAAATAAAAAAAAATCACCCCCCTTCTAGAACTGATTAAAACTAATAAACATACACTTTAGGTATCACCGCTCAGTCTCCCAAATGCCTGATTTTCAAAATATAATAACGGTTATTGTCGTCGTGACCTCATAAAACAAATTGAGGCCTTGCCAGAGAACCCCATTAAAGAAATCCCCTTCCAATCAAATTACTAGAATTTGGAATGGATTTGGAGATAAATGTTGTTTAATGGACACCCCCCTTTAAATAACTGCGAAGAGTTTAGTGGCTGTAATATAACTTGCTGTTCGACACTGTGTTGGAGTACGTAGCAAGTTGGTATAACCAATAAATGCAGACCGAGCCAGAAAATGTGAGAACACCAAGGAAAACACTGTGGGATGCTCTGCTTTCCAGACCTCTAACGCAGCATTGTAGTGTAAACATATAAAGAAGCTGGTAGACAGTCTGCATTCAGACCGCTTAACAGCTGTTTGCTGCTTTCTGTCCCGCTGGAAGAGCTTTTGAGAACATTCCATTCTACACAGTCGCACATTCAAATCTGGCATAAACTACAGGCCATTGATAGTTTTTGTATGAGGTGAACATATAAAAGATCTGGTATGTCAACATTTACTTTGTGAAATGATAAAAAAAGACAATAAGTTCCGAAAGCAATTCACAACTTTACTGTTACCTAATGGCATATAATGCTAATTAATGTAAAACTAGAGTTCTAAAAATGTCAAAATTTTATGTATTCATTTCTTTGCATTTAACTCAATAAAAAGATTAAACCAGAGAAAAATACAATAAGGAGCTTTTAAAGCATTTCTTTAAAGAGGACCTGTCAACAAAATTTTCGGCACTGAGACTGCTTACAAAGTAAGCAGCTCCTAGTGCTTACTCACGCACAGAGTTAGCTATAGTCACACTGCCTTTGCCCGCCCGTACCGTACCGTAGCGGGCACGGCAAGTGTACGGGGAGAGGAGGAGGAGGTGAGCGCAGCTCACCCCCGCCCCTCTCTATAGTAAGTAATGGGCGCACGGCGCCGATTACGGTAAAAGATAGGACAGGCCCTATCTTTTTCCGGGTTAACGGAGCGGTACAGGGCACGTGCTCCATTGCCGGCGATGGAGGACGTAATATCAGCCGTATCGGCCGTATTCTACGTCTCCATACGGCAGTGTGAATGTAGCCTTATAGTGATAGCGTACCCGGAAACCGCCGTAACGGCTATCAAACCTGCGGCGGGTACAGTGTAATCATCGGACAGTGTATTCATGAGGGGGCGGTCCGATGCGCCTGCCTCTTTCCCCGTGCCCCGCTCGCTCCTAGGCCCCGGCAGTGACTGCCTGCCGCGCGCTAGTCGTCAGTCACCGCCCTTGGCCACGTCCCAACCCCGCCCCGCTCATGGAAACTCTGACAGTCTTCGATGCTGTCCGACAAGTACATCCTACCTCCGCCACAGTGTATGCTAGCGTTACCGAGGTTTCCAGTAACGCTATCACGTCTAACACTGATTCTCTTTTTTTTATGTGATCCTGGTGTGTCAAGAAGATAGCGAAGACAGGCGGCGGGATCAGATGAAGAGGAGTAAGGTTAGTATTTTCAGTGTTTTTTTTTACTAACTTTTTTGCTACTCGTTGATTTCCTTTCATTTTACTTTGTTTAAAATTTAATAATTTTAATTTTTTTCCACCCCATATATACCGTTTCCCTTTACATGTCTATATAAGAATCTCAGTGTCACATACCTGGTAGCCATGGCAAGTGACAGGCGTAGCGCCCGAACAATGCGTCTCTTTAGGTCTGTGGTTTGACTACAGCACATAAAATTACCCCCAAAATTGCAAATAAGTTTTCCATGATGCTACCTTGAAAGGCGCCTCTAACTCAGCCTGACTTCAGAAGCCTAAGCCATGATGTGGGATTGAGCCAAACCAGTATATCTATTCCTGAAGGAACATATTCACATCACTCATAGTCTATAACAGATGTAATAAAATGGAGGAGCTTTTGAAATTTTTATTATTTTCTACTGACCACCAATATTTATAATATATTTTGATGGACCCACCAGTCCCTCACGATTACATGCTATAATCAAAAAATAGATGGAGAAGGCAGGACGGCAGCTGGTTGAGCATGCTACAACAGACTTTAACAGCTGCCATGTCTTGTCTCCTCTACAAGGGCTTGGTGAAACTAATCTGAGAGGAAACCTTCCACCACAAATGACTATTTTTCGAGGTAATAATCAGTTTATTTTGCTATTCTGGAAGGAAAACTGTATGGGTAATAAATGTAAGCTGTAAATTTCAGTTTTCATTAAAATCGATTAATCATTTTAGTTTTCAAAACTAAGGGCCAGATGTTATCACTTTTCTTTCTGCTCTTACGAGAACCTACCCCACGAATCTCTACCTATAAAGGTAGATCGGGTGGTAGGTGGATGTAAAGGCTGAGGAGAGCTCTTTTTAGAGCTAAGCCTCACGTCCCCGCTAACTTTTGGGAAACGTTATTAAACGCTAATTGTAAATTTATTTATGCGTCTACTGGGACGTGGAGTAGCCGGCACGAGGCTACACAGCGCGGGCTACTCCACGCCCCGTGCCACATTACTCCTCTCTACCACTCCTCTACCTGTTTGTCCGGCGCGCGCTCATCGTAGCTGCTCGCCCTCGTCCCGATTATTGATGGCTGCATCGCGCAGAACGCGTCTGAGCCGTCCCACTCCGAGGCCGGAGCTACTACTGCGGCATGTGCATAGGCGCGTCTTGGTCAGATGACAAGCGCAGTAGCTCCGGCCTCGGAGGCTGGACGGCTCACCGTCGTTCTGTGGCGCATGCCGCAGAACGCCATCATATCGGACGCTCCTCGTAGCTTTGCTGCGCGCCGACACAACAGGGTAGGAGGATAATGGTGGCTACTGGGGCGTGGAGTAGTCCGCTGTGTAGCCTCGTTCCGGCTACTCCACGCCCCAGTAGCCTCACGTCCCTTACATCCACCTAGCCACCACGATTTTACCTTTAGAGGTAGATTCTTGGTGGTAGGTTCCCTTTAAGTGTAGTTCTACGTCTATATGCTGCACACTTTGTTGCGCCTGAATTATCACAAGTTACACCATCTGTGTTTTGATGAGTTCCTGCCTCTTATTATCACTTTAATCTTTACGTTAGGCGCCATGTTAGATTCGTACACTTACATGTTAGCCTGCTACAGCTTCTCCTCCCGCACTCCCACATGAGAATGACACAGACAGCAGAGCCCAGGGTGACACCCTGCACCCAGTGACCTCCTCAGCAGTGGAGGTATCCTCAGAGGGTCTCCCCCAGGGTCTGAACTTCTGCTGTCCTCCGTAAATTCTACCATGGGTCCATACTGCTACACAGGGAACTTCTCTGTAGTATCCTGCAAAATCCTCCTCACTTCTCTTTCTCTCCTGCTCTGAGCTGAGCTTTTGCCAGATTGTTTTGTAAATAGAAGGGCATGAACTGTTAAATAAGGCTTCATAGTCTCTGTTGTGTCTGTACAAGTACTGCTTGATCTCTGCTGTGAGATGAGCTGTTTTGCACAGAGCTCGTGTTTGCTTCTCAGTTTACCCACCTTCAGGCTGGAGTGTTTTTGGCGCCTGAATGAAAATTTGTATGATGAATATATTAGTACAGAAAACATCTGGTATTTGTAGGATAAATAGAAACATGAGTATTTTTGCTGTGCGGCTAGTCTGGTGTTTAGTCGCCAAATGGCGCAAAAACATGCGACAGTATGAAAAGGCGCAAAAACCACAGAAAAAGTGATACATCCTGGCCCTAATTCTCAATACATGTGGGTCCACCGAGCACTGAAATCAGTTTAAAGTAACGAAACACATCCAGGTTTTTTATTATCTTAAGTACTTTTACTGACCATATAACAAGTAATAGTGCCCAACTGTATATCTAAACTACCTCTGTCATGCCACAGATTTAATTGGGATAGATTCACAAAAAAGAAAAAAAGAAAAATTTGTTTTGTTTTTTCACCAAGATTTTGACACCATAAAATGTCCCAGGTGCCTAACACTTGGCAAAACTACAGGATTTAACACAAGCCTAAGGTATGCTGCCTAGTCCGTATTATAAGAATAACATTCTTCAAATGTTGACACCACGTCCATGGCCAAAGTAACTATGAATATTATTGCACACTGACACGTCCCTATGTACCATCAATATCTCTCCATTAGCAAAGTCGGTCCCCCTATATTTTCAGCTGACAGCTTGCCAAACACATGACTCAGAAACTACCAAGAACACTTGCAAAGCACACAAATTGAATGACAACATTTATTTCATATGTCAGCATCTTCAATGTTTACATGAAAATCCTTCAAAGAAGGTAGCCTTTTTCTGGGTTACTAAAGGAATGCAGTCTATCAATACATGAAAACTTTTAGAAGATAAAACGGCACATGCTCTATGCTGTCATTCTTGATAAATACTATGTTATACGGTATACCATCTGAAGACCATACAAAGGATAATCCCACTTTACTTCATCCTTTACTGCTATTCATTCTACAGCCTTCTCACCTGGGCTCATGTTTTTTTTACAAACAAGTTAAAACTTAAGATTATATAATATTATATATATATTTATATATATATATGTATACATAGCAGACACTACCAACATTAAGCTGCTGCCAGTTCCTCCTGCAGTTTCTATTTATTTATATAGATTTGTGAGAAGCACCTGTACCATTCGCGGCAGTGATGCCTCAATGTTTCATTACAGGAAGGTGTGAATGGGGTCTGGACACTGAACTGTCTATCTAACTGTGATTACTCTAAACAAAAGCTAACCAAAAACCCCCCATTGGATGAGCACTCATGTAAAACACTGAAAACAAATAAAAAATTCAATTCTACTAAGGATTCCCGTGTACCCTTATATGCCATTTATTATGCATCTGTTTCAAAACAACGCAGATAATATCTCCCCAGCACACAAAATAGTACATATAAAAATACAGCTGATTTTAACAACAATGAACAAAATATTAGATAGAAGCACATCTACATAAAAATGGCTAGATCTATTCGATTTATAGAATTGTAGCTCTTAGTCATGGCCTACATGCTTCCACACCTGCATATTATTAAACTTCTTATTGCTAGTAATAGAATTAAAGGGGAGGTGGAAGAAAGTTAGAGATACAGAAAGAACAATAAATATTGTTAATTATATAAATATACTCAATAATAAAAACATCAGATCTGTTTTATTGTTTAGACTTTTGGATATCTGGTATCCAATTGAGGATCCAGAAGCCTCCCCCAATTTTATCAACTTCCAACCCAATCCCCTTTCCTACTGGGAGAATTTCTCTTTCTATGTTCGTTTGCTTTCGGGTACGTGCCACAAGTGTGTTTTCAAATGCAGTTTTTTGAAGCCAAAAGCAGGTGTGAATCATTATAAATGCAAAGACTTGGAGTGTATGGATGTGGTAAGTGGTCCTCATTAGATTTTAGATGTTTTAACACCTTCACGCTCTGCGATGGATATATCTGCCGCAGAGCTATGAAGGGTGCATGAAAAGGGCTCATGGGCTGAGCCCTCTTCATGCAGAGAAGGGCTTTGCTGCATATTGCTGCAAAGACCCATCGCTATCACCCGCTGTCGGTGCTTGCACCGTTTGCGGGTGTTAACCTCTAGTATGCCGCCAGCAAAGACGCTGGTGGCACTTGCAACATGGCGGCGCATGGGCTCCGCCATCTTTCTTACGACGGTCTAAGAAATAGTGAAAAAATAATTGAAAAAAAAGTTTTAAAAAATGTAAAAAATTAATAAAGTATAAAAAAATCACCCCCCTTTCCTAGAACTGATATAAAACATAATAAACAGTAAGTTTTGCCCACATAGGACAGTCACAAAAGTCTAGAGCCATATTCGGTCCAGCTTGCAATGGCTTGCTTTTTGGTGTGCACTAAGAAGGCTAAATTATCTAACCATTCGCATTAAGTATAGAAGACTGAGAACGGGAAAGGTCATAATAATGCGCTACACCTGCTGGTTTAGGGAGTTTTGAAAGTGGTAAATTCGCCTTAAGGATAAGTTCATAGTTTCATCATTAACAATCAAAAGTAGTGTTTCTTGTTCCTCAGACACCTTACAGATTTATATTACACAAGTACACCAAAGTTATTAGTGTCCAAATCTCAGTGATGGATTTTGGACTGGCTCAATTCATGATTTTGTGGCCTAGGGGCCACTCTGCTGAGGCGTTTTTTTGCGCGAGTGATTGACTGGGTTTCAGACAGTGTCTGTTCTCAGGACAGGCGTGTTGCTGGACGTTATTGTCTGGTTCTGTGTGTTTTTCATTTGGGGGGTGAGTGAAGCAAGAAACTAGTGAGTTAGTTAAAGGAGGAGGAGCTGGTTTAGGTCAAAGTGATTGAGGATGGTGTGTGGTATGCTAATGCCCTGGACGCCCTGACACTGTGTTCTACTTCATGAAGACCAGTTTCCCTCTGCTTCAATAGTTGAGGGGGAGGCCAAGAGGACCACCACCCACCCAGGTCATGATAATGGTATGGCTGCTCTGGATAGATGCTTTCTGAACACTTACCACCATAGCTGCCCAAACTTCCCGGTTTGGCGGAGTAGGAGTCCATTTTTTATACCTCTGTCCGTATAGTAAATTACTTCATAGCCAGAAACTGCTATTAACTGATGGCTCTAACACAATCGGGCAGGCAATCCTTTGAGACGAAGTGTCGGGTTGCAGAGAGCAGGACCACGTCCTCAGTGTTCAGATCTTATCCATATATGGTAACACCTCTTAGGTGTCCCAGAGCAGACATCAGCGCCGGGAATCCTTTTGAGAAATGTGTCGGGTTAGCGGGAGCAGGACATCATTTCTCATCATGTACATATCAGCATCTGTACCATATATGGCTCCTAGGGCTCGCCCAGACACAAGCTCTTTTTTAATTAACTAAAAATTTATGCCTCAGGACCTCTGCAAGAGAGATGCCTTGACCCCTTACCCCACTAGGCTATAAGCTCTGGGGATGTCAGGAATAGCATTTTGGTAACTAAGAGTTCACTGTATACATGGTGGCACATGATAATAGAAGGGATCTTCTCAAGAGGATTTATATTGAATTATTTATATTGAGATGATGATTTCATTAAGGTGATTATTGAGATTATTACTATTGACATTATTATTATTGGATTATTAAGTTGAGATATTATTAAAATTATAGATACAATGATAGTATCATAGATATAACCAATAAAATAATAATAGTCGCTCGATAATTTACAAAGTAATATCTGAGTAATGTATCTCTAAACACCGGGCATGGAAGCCTGGTCATGTGTACCAGGTTACCAAGACTTAGTGAACAGAAATCCCCCCCAATAATTCTAGGGCCAATTAGCACGTGGATAGAGGCTCCCCTTCTGTTTGCAAGTTAAGAGTCTGGAGTTCAAATCCCAAGCTAACAGTTTTTTTTTTATTATTATGGTGATTATTATTATGTATTATTTGAAGATATATTAGTAATACAAAGTTTGGGGCGTAGACAGGAGCGGGAGGGTGACAGGGGTGTGGCGTTAGGGGGGATGGGAAATCACCACGGTGCACTTTTTTTGGTTGACTTTTAACAAACAAAGTTGCACTTCACTAAAGAAATCCACAGTTGCAACACAAGGAACATCTAACAAAAGGTACTCTAAAGGAAACTGGTGCACCATCATAGAATAACTTAGAAAGGAGGCCGATCATTCATGGCTATTGGCGCCTACGCCGCTGGGCCCCCGGATGCCGGATTTTATGGTCTTGGGCTTTTCCGGCCCTGGCGCCGAGTGTTCAGCTCCTGATGGGGCCCCCGGAATCGGGCCCCACATCACCTCGAGTAACGGGCAGGGGCCTGGCCCCCTCGGACCCGTGAAAACTCCTGCCTTCACTGTATAGTGCTCGATGCGGGCCATTCCGGCCGCTCGAGCCTACTTATGGAGGCTGATGGCTAGAAATATCCCGTGCGCACAACGCTCCTTGAACTGGTATGTGGCGCTGTCCAGCGTGATGACGGTCAATCACCGGCCGGCACCGCTTTGTGTCCACCCCGGCAAGAAGAAAGAAGCCGCGGGGACCCGAGTGGCGGATATAGGTTGTTTTTTTGTTTTTGTTTTTAATTTGAAATCAAGACCAGCATTCAAGATGGTTGGGGGTTCGGCAGATTAAAAATAATTAATTGGGGTGGGCATCGATATAAAAGTGTATGTGGGGAGCAGCATATTAAAAAGTTAAATGTGGGGGGCAGCATATTAAATAGTTAATTGTGGGGGGCAGCATATTAAATAGTTAATCATAGCGGGGCAGCATATTAAAAAGTTAATTATGGGGGAGCACCATATTAAATAGTTAATTGTGGGGGGGACAGCATATTAAATAGTTAATTATGGGGGGCAGCATATTAAATTGGGTGTTTGGGAGGTACAATATTAACTCCCTAATTCTCTGAGGCTTACATGTATGGAGCAGAGGTGTGATTTGCTGAATATTGAATCAAACGCCCACCACTAATACCCACGATTGGTGCTAGCGCCGACCACGGGTATTAACCCTTTTGATACTGCCGCCAACATTTAAAGGACGGTGGCACATTGGCGCTGCCATCTTTGTTCTGATTGTTACTCGCTCCCTGGGACGTCATGGGGGGGGGGGGGCAGCGATCGGTTGCCATGACAGCTTTGGGTCTTTGTCAGACCCAAGACTGCATGGCATCTGCAGTTTCCTTACAATGTGCCAGTGCCTCATTGTAATGAATACTATTTAAAAATGCCATATACTGCAATACAGTAGTATTGCAGTATATGGTAGGAACGATCAGACCATCTAGGGTTAAAGAACTCTAAAAAAATTGTAAACAAAATATATCACCCCCCTTTCCCTAGAACTGATACTAATTTATTAAACAGTAAAAATCACAAACACGTTAGGTATGGCCGCATCTCAAAATATCTGATCTATCAAAATATAAAAACGGTTATTGCTGGTGTTGAACCACATAACCGAAAATAGCGCCCAAATGTCTGATACCACTTTTACACCATTTTACATAACATAAAAAATGTAATAAAAACTGATCAAAAGGTCTCACAGTCCTCAAAATGGTAGCAATGAAAACGTCGGCTCATCCCGACAAAAATAACTCCTCACGCATCTCAGTACCTTATATACTCATGTATAAGCCAACACCTGCCCCTGATATAGCTCTCCTTCTGCGTCTGTATATAGCCTTCCACCTGCCCCTATATAGACAGCCAGCCCCCAAATATACCCAGCACCTGCCCATGATATAGCCTACCCCTGCCCCCGTATATAGCCAGCTCCTGCCCCGATATATCCTGCCCACGTATATATCTAGCTCCTGCCCCTGTATATAGCCAGCTCCTGCCCCTGTATATAGCCAGCTCCTGCACCCGTATATAGCCAGCTCCTGCACCCGTATATATCATATAACTAAATGTGGGGGGGGGGGGACAGCCTCTAAAATTCATGTGGCACCCCAGTAGTAGAAAGGGCCATAAATAGGTAAATTAATTCATTAAAGGGGGCAATATGTATATATGAAGTCATGGCGGAACCATATATTGTGTAATTTGGGGGGTGACATATATAATTAGGGGTACAGTTTTACTCAGGGTCTGTAGTACAGTAATATATGCCGGGGACACAGAGGTTTTATTATGGGGTATTTTTGGGGGGCATATTTCTGTTATCCAGGTGACATTATACTGTGAATAACTGTGGGGTATGTGCTGCCAGGAGCAGAAGACATCTGGGGGAAGATTCTTCAGCCATAGGTTACATGGATTCTGGATGTGAAGGAGAAGACACGTCACCTGTGAGGTACTAGATGCTACTTATACCAGTGTCAGATTAGTATTGTACTCACAGATTAATCTTCTAGTGTGAGACAGCTCTCAGCTTGTACTGTACACAGAGGTCGCATTAACGCCTCACCACGCGTCATAGACGCGCGATGAGGCGCCATTACCCCCCAAAATAATTGCCATGCGTAAAGATACGCTTGGCAATTATTCCGTGTAGCGCGCGGGCTGAGCAGCCCAGCTTACGCTGCAAAGGAGGGGAATGTCAGTAGCGATTGCAACGTGCACCGGGCCGCTCAGCAGGATGCGGAGATGTGTGGGATTTGTGAGCACCGACCCCGCGATGCTGCTGCTCCAGGTCTCTATGCCCGCAGCAGCGGCCAGCGGTCATGTGATCCCGGCAGGACCTGAGAGAAGTGCCGGGTGAGTGTGAGCCGCGGTCGGGGGTACACTGCACTCTGTGTATGCGCTGGGTGATCGTGTGCTGCGTGTGTCTGCCATGTGCTGTGAGTGTGTGCTGTGCGAGTGAGTGAGTGAATGCTGTGCACTGTGAGTGTGCCATGCGCTGTGTGAGTGTGTGTGTGCTCTGCACTGTGGGAGTGTGTGGTGAGTGTGTGCTATGCACTGTGAGTGTGTGCTCTGCACTGTGTGAGTGTGTGGTGAGTGTGTGCTATGCACTGTGTGAGTGTGTGGTGAGTGTGTGCTATGCACTGTGAGTGTGTGCTGTGCGAGGGAGTGAGTGAGTGAATGCTGTGCACTGTGAGTGTGTGGTGTGAGTGTGTGCCATGCGCTGTGTGGTGTGTGTGTGCGGTGAGTGTGTGCTATGCACTGTGAGTGTGCGAGGGAGTGAGTGAATGCTGTGCACTGTGAGTGTGTACCGTGCGCTGTGTGAGTGTGTGCAGTGCTGTGTGTGGTGAGTGTGTGTGCTATGTGCTGTGTGAGGCTGCTGTGTGTGCGCTGTGCAAGGGAGGGAGTGAGTGTGCGCTGTGCGAGGGAGGGAGTCAGTGTGCGCTGTGCGAGGGAGGGAGTGTGCGCTGTGCGAGGGAGGGAGTGTGCGCTGTGCGAGGGAGGGAGTGTGCGCTGTGCGAGGGAGGGAGTGAGTGTGCGCTGTGTGAGGGAGGGAGTGAGTGTGCGTAAATACAAATTTGAGGCCTTGGCCAGAGAACCCCATTAAAGAAATCCCCTTCCAATAAACATTACTAGAATTTGGAATGGATTTGGGAGTAAATGTTGTTAATGGACACCCCCTTTAAATAACTGCAGAAGAGTTTAGTGGCTGTAATATAACTTGCTGTTCGGGACACTGTAGTTGGGAGTACGTAGCAAGTTGGTATAATACAATAAATGCAGACCGAAGCCAGAAAATGTGAGAACACCAAGGAAAACACTGTGGGAGTCTCTGCTTTCCAGGACCTCTAAACGCAGCAGTGTAGTGTAAACATATAAAGAAGCTGGTAAGAAGTCTGCATTTCAGGACCTTAACAGCTGTTTGCGTTCTGTGCCCGCTGGAGAGCTTTTGAGAACATTCCATTCTACACAGTCGCACATTCAAATCTGGCATAAACTACAGGCCATTTATAGTTTTTGTATGAGGTGAACATATAAAAAGATCTGGTATGTCAACAGTTTACTTTGTAAAATGATAAAAAAAGACAATAAGTTCCAGAAAGCAGTTCTACAATTTACTGTTACCTATGCAATATAATGCTAATTAATGTAAAACTAGAGTTGCTAAAAATGTCAAAATTTTATGTATTCATTTCTTTGCATTTAACTCAATAAAAAGATTAAACCAGAGAAAAAAATACAATAAGGAGCTTTTAAAGCATTTCTTTAAAGAGGACCTGTCAACAAAATTTTCGGCACTAGGAGCTGCTTACTAAAGTAAGCAGCTCCTAGTGCTTAATCCAGGGGTCCCCAAACTTTTTACATAGGGGGCCGTTCACGGTCCCTCTCAGACTGTTGGAGGGCCGGACTAAAGTTTAAAAATAAATAGCGGTCGTACATGCCGCTCCGTAATACATCTGGTGACTCAGGCCCTCAATAATATACTGCATCCCCCTTGTGAAGTTTTTATATATTGGGCCCAAGATTATAATTGGGTCCAATTAATTGCTTAAATATACGGGGACGCCCTCTCCATGATATTTAGTTCTATGCTGCTCCCGCCCATTACATTTATTTCGCTGATGCTAGGCTACCCTCTTATTAGTTTCCTTGCCTTGCCCCCCACCATGAATTTTTCCCATACTGCCGCCTCTCATCATGTATTATGTCCGATGGCGGCCCCCAAAACCATGTATTATTTTCCATACTGCGCCCCCCACCATTAATTATTCCCTATACTGCCCCCCACCGTATTTCCTCATGTGTAACCTCGGACATTATTGTGCCGATCTGCCGGACCTCCATCATTAATATTCCAGAAAACATGGCCCCTCCTCAGAATAATTGGCCATACTGCCCCTCCAGAGTATTAGTGCCATCACTGCCCCTCCCAGATTATGGCCAACGCGCGCCATAGTGGCACAGACTGCCCTCCGCATTTGGATTTGTCAGCCAGACTTGCACCTCGCATGCATTGAAATCTTAATGGAGATACCCTGCGGCTGGTGGAAAAAAATGAAAACCACCGACCAACGCTGGGCGCGGCTGCCCGCCCGCGTCTTTTCAGCTGGGCGGCTGGGAGGCGGGCGGTCAGGCAGTGATAGGCCGGCCGTCATCGAGACGGACACGCGGCCGCGCAGCCGGTAAACCAGGGAGCGATTGCGCCGGGGTTGTCTTCGGCCACAGTCCGGCCCCACCTAGGAATATCGTGCTCGAGCGCGACATCGGCCCATCGAGCACATTAAAGGTACGGGCAGAGCTTCCTTGTCCGGCACGGACGGAGGCTCCTGCCCGCACTGCCGCGACCTGCCACTCCTCAGCAAGCTGCTGGCGCTCAAGTGGGCGGGGATGCCCGACTGAAAACGCCTTGTGGCCGCATGGTGGCCCGCGGCCATAGTTTGGGACCACTGTTCTTATAAATACGCAGCAGGTGTAGGCATATTTCACACTGCTGCATGCCCGCCCTACCGTACCTGTAGCGGGCAAGCGGCGTGTACTGGGGAGGAGGAGGAGGTGGCGACAGCTCACCCCCCCGCCCCTCTCTATGAAGTAATGGCGCCATCGGCGCCGTACTTCACGGTAAATGCAATAGGACAGGATCCTTCTTTTCCGGTGTACTGTAGGGCGGTACGGTGCCCCGCACGTGCGCCCATGTCCGGCTAGGAGACTGAAGTCGCCGTATATACGTCCTCCAATACTTGCATGTGGAGATGTAGCCGTATAGTGATGTGTTGACCGCGGATAACCTCTCGGAACCTGATCACACGCGGCGGGGCACTGTAGAATCCTAAGCCAGTCCCATACCCACCCCCAACATCATGAATACATTGGGACAGGCTTGGCGAGCTGTCCGACAATTACATCCTACCCCAACTGCCACAGGCTTGTTTGATAGCGTTACTGGAGGTAATGCCGGTACGCTATCACTCTAACCTGGGGGTTCGATCGACATTGCGATAATTGGGTGCAAAGGTCCTTCTTATAACCATCTTGTGTTATACCTCTCCCCTCCTTGACTTTATAAAACCAAATTTACGTCTCATCTTCTAATTGATTATCTAGGTGATGCACCACAACACCAGCCAGGAAGTAAACATCATCTTGCGAAGCGCTCAACTGCTAAACACATAATGTGCTAATGTGGTTTATTAGGTCAAGATTCAAAGACGGTCTCTTTAAGTATTTAACTGTTGCCACTTGTTAACTATAAGCCACATTTATTCTTGTTGAAATTCTGAATTTTGTGGATCAAGATTGTGAAAAACTGGCAAGTGCCATGGAGAATGTTTCACGCATTAGGATCATGTATGTTGAAATTTCTGATAAATTGGCATGGTCAAACTCGGAATACACCTGAGCCTAGTTTAATGGGGTTTTTTTGCCATTTAATATTTTGCCTAGGTATAAATGGCACATCGTGTAAATGGTAATGTTACTGTACTTTAAGTACCTTGGCTACATAAACAGCTAACAGCTTATCAAAGGATGTCAGCAATTAAGATTTTATTGCTTATCCTGGTTCTTATGACATTCAACATGTTTAAAAATCCAATTGTAACAGAACCAAAAAAAATTTGTCTGGGACATACAATTATAAATATACTGTTTCTGCGCCTTACATACAAATTCAACTTAGTAACAAACCTAAGCACCTATCTTGTCCATGAACACTAGCAGAGGACTGTCTTACACACCTATGTTCCTCATCATCTTGCCCAGGCACTAGAGTTGCTAGCTTGACGACGTTGTGATCACACCTAGAAAAGAGACTTATGAAAAGCAGGCGAAGCTTGGGGTGTGCAATCCTCGGCACGTACCGGCTACAATTATGCATCCCTCTCGCACCAATCTCTTTCATGCTGAGGAAGGGTGAATCCAACACGTGACAAGCGTGAAGTCACCATCCTGTGGGTAGAGATTGCCCCCTCTCCCATGTTTGAGAGTGCATAATTAGCAACCCAACTCCTCTTTTTTAATGTGATCCTTGTGTCAAGAGTAGCGAAGACAGGCGGCGGGATCAGATGAAGAGGAGATGGTGATTTTCAGTGTTGTTTTTTTTAACTTTTTTTGCTACTGTTGATTTCCTTTCATTTTACTTTTTTAAAAACTAATTATAATTTTAAATTCTTTTCCTTCCCCCCATATATACCGTTTCACGTTACAGTCTATATAAGTCCTCAGTGTCACATACCTGGTAGCCATGGCAAGTGACAGGCTAGTGCCCAAACAATGCGTCTCTTTAGGTTGCTGTGGGTTTTTTGACTACAGCACCTAATAAATTACCTACCAAATTTCAATACAATAGAGACCCCTTTGTTGGCTGCTTTTACTGTTAAAAATGGATTATTGTGAAGATTTTTGAGTGATCCCATCTCCATTTTCATCACATCAAATTCTGTTTGAAAAATGTCCATTTCAGTTGCTCTAGAGTCCATTGGATAGTAGGCTGGATTATAAACCTCTAAAAAATACAAATATCAGATTCCTGTATTATTTAGTCCATACTAGTCTCTTTGGATAATGGATGTAGTTGTATTATTGCACATTGTTCTCCAAATGTAAAATCTTTGAATTCTTTGTCCTATCTATGTGAAACCCGTATATGTATATAACATCCAAATATGCTAATCCCATATGTAAAAAATGTTTTTTTAAAGTCAATGGCCCAGGTGCACTATGGTTTCTAAATCTCCCTGTCTCTGACACTTTTTCAGGTTTCTAAGACCCGCACATCTCCATGAATATGTCGGCTTGTAGAATGTAAATACCCAGCCCACCACATTTACTATAGTATCCATCAGAGATTAGAGCAAAACCTCCACCAGTTCCCACTTGGTCTACAGGTCAGAACTGTCATAGTTTGCACCCATATTCCCTAAGACGCCAGCGCCTCTTAGTGAATATTGGCGCAGGACAGCTAGTGGGGGAATTTTAAGACTGCCATTATAAACAACAGTCTTAATACATTCGAGAGCCTGCAGTGGTGGGGCGGAGACGGGAGCGGAGTTGACACGGGAGCGAAGGTATGCGGGTAGTGGCAGGCGGGAGCACATTGTCGGCCGGGAAAACGGTATCCCCGGCTGGAAAGTGGAGCTGGCTGGCAGGGGGGGGGGGGGGGGAACATCAGTGCCGGCGGGGGCGGGCGCAAGGTGCCGGCAGCGGCGGGGGGCGGGCGCAGGGGCCGGCAGCATCGGGGAGAAAGGTGCCGGACGGAGGGCTGCAACGCGGTCCCGTCGGCGTGCGGAGCACGGTGCCGCCCCCTTGTTGAGCAGGAGCCGCGCCGCCTGAGGCGAGATGCTCAACTCGCCTCATGGCAGGTGCGGCCCTGCCCCCATGTGCATGTAAATCTAATTACATCCAGTAAAGTATTATATAATTTGAATCCTGTATATGGCACAAAATTAAGATCTTTCGTACATTGATTTGGTGTTTATTGAGAACACAAGCGGAGAGATGTAAAAAGTAAATTCTTCACTTTTTCTATTTGACAGTTCTTCCGTGTGTTGTATGTCCAGGGATCTGCGTTTATGTTTCTTTACTCCTTTCCTATATGTGTGGTTTTTTATTTCGTTGTGTTGGTATTTGCACTGCAATTCGGACTGCAATCAGAATGTAATTCATCTTTTTAATTACAAAGTGTGCACAGCACCAATTCTATAATCAAGCAAGTCTCTATTAAATTTTGATTGTTTGACATGAGTGATGTAATTTTCCATTTTTTAATATTTTGTTGTAATTTACTATCCAAAGTCTTAAATTCACTGGTGTCAACATGCTTTTGTAGAGACCATCGAATCTCCAATATTTTGGCACCAATCTCAGTTTTTTCTGTTCATATTTAACTATTATTTGCAATTTAATCAAGCATTCCGACAAAACATTATTCCATCTCTGTAATGGTATTCATAGTAATGAATCACTTTTTATTGGCGAACTCTGACTGACATTCTATGCCCTGAAATGACCTAGCAGTGATTCATTACTGAAGAAACAAGGAGGTACTGGGCTTGGTACTATAAAGGAACATGAATCCATGACAACATCAATTTCTAAAAGCTGATCCTGACACTTAGTTTGGTGAGGATCTACACAACCGGAGACCTTACTCCTTCATCTGGCAAACTACAGAATGAAATGTTATTTAATAGTATGTAATACAACATTCTGTTTTATTGTACAGCAGCAGCTCTTCTGCTGTTGCTAAAATCTCTGGAAGTATGTACACATCTTGTCTAGATTAGATTAAGTCTGACAAGAATATCTACCTAAAATAAAATAAATAAATAAATAAATAACTTTTTCAGGTTTCTAAGACCCGCACATCTCCATGAATATGTCGGCTCGTAGAGTGTAAATACCCAGCCCACCACATTTACTATAGTCTCCATCAGAGATTAGAGCAAAACCTCCACCAGTTCCCACTTGGTCTACAGGTCAGAACTGTCATGGTTTGCACCCATATTCCCTAAGGGTGAAGACACACATGGCGTTTTTGGGGCGTTTTTGGGGCGTTTTTACTAAGTGCATTTTCAGATTTTCCGTTTTTCATTGCGCCATTTCGGAAAAATGGACAAAAACGCATGCGTTTTTAGAAAACGGATGCGTTTTTAACGTATGCGTTTTTAACAATCTGAAATCTGAAAACGGCCCAAAAACGGCTCAAAAACGCCATGTGTGTCTTCACCCTAAGACTCCAGCGCCTCTTAGTGAATATTGGTGCAGGACCGCTAGTGGGGGAATTTTAAGACTGCCATTATAAACACCAGTCTTAATACATTTCCCCCATGTGCATGTAAATCTAATTACATCCAGTAAAGTATTATATAATTTGAATCCTGTATATGGCACAAAATTAAGATCTTTCGCACATTGATTTGGTGTTTATTGAGAACACAATCGGAGAGATGTAAAAAGTAAATTCTTCACTTTTTCTATTTGACAGTTCTTCCGTGTGTTGTATGTCCAGGGATCTGCGTTTATGTTTCTTTACTCCTTTCCTATATGTGTGGTTTTTTATTTCGTTGTGTTGGTATTTGCACTGCAATTCGGACTGCAATCAGAATGTAATTCACCTTTTTAATTACAAAGTGTGCACAGCACCAATTCTATAATCAAGCAAGTCTCTATTAAATTTTGATTGTTTGACATGAGTGATGTAATTTTCCATTTTATTAATATTTTGTTGTAATTTACTATCCAAAGTCTTAAATTCACTGGTGTCAACATGCTTTTGTAGAGACCATCGAATCTCCAATATTTTGGCACCAATCTCAGTTTTTTCTGTTCATATTTAACTATTATTTGCAATTTAATCAAGCATTCCGACAAAACATTATTCCATCTCTGTAATGGTATTCATAGTAATGAATCACTTTTTATTGGCGAACTCTGACTGACATTCTATGCCCTGAAATGACCTAGCAGTGATTCATTACTGAAGAAACAAGGAGGTACTGGGCTTGGTACTATAAAGTAACATGAATCCATGACAACATCAATTTCTAAAAGCTGATCCTGACACTTAGTTTGGTGAGGATCTACACAACCGGAGACCTTACTCCTTCATCTGGCAAACTACAGAATGAAATGTTATTTAATAGTATGTAATACAACATTCAGTTTTATTGTACAGCAGCAGCTCTACTGCTGTTGCTGAAATCTCTGGAAGTATGTACACATCTTGTCTAGATTAGATTAAGTCTGACAAGAATATCTACCTAAAATAAAATAAATAAATAAATAAATAAATAAATAATAACCAAAAAAAAATCAAGGCTTCTAAATACCACATCTGGATTCATATACAGACAGTGCCCTACTTAAGGACACCCGACTTACAGATGAACCCTAGTTAAAAACGGACCCCTCTGCCCACTGTGACCTCTGGTCAAACTCTCTGGATGCTTTACTCTAGTCCTAAACTGCAATAATCAGCTGTAAGGTGTCAGGGATGAAGCTTTATTGATAATACTTGGTCCAATAACAGCAAAAATTTTGGAAACTCAATTGTCACTGGGGCAAAAAAAATGTTTTGTCTCGATCTACAATTATACAATATACAATTTTGACTTACATACAAATTCAACTTAAGTACAAACCTATGGAACCTATCTTGTACATAACTCGAGACTGCCTGTAAATCTAGAACAGATTGAGCCTAAAGTGAACAATGGAGTGGTTTGGTAAATAGGTGAACAAATCGGCTAATGCATCTTGCAAGACATTTTGAAGGCAGTTCACACTTGTGCCAGGGCTTTTCTTTACACTTTGTAAACTAAGAACAGCATGTGAATGGAAAATCTCCATTCAACTTTTGTCCCTCATTGCCTTCAATGTACAGAAAGATGCCTTCTGTTAAAATAGTGGGAAAAAAAAGAGCCTGGCTTAAGGGAGAATGGAACCTTCCAAAACTGCGATAATAACCCTCCCCCCACATTGTCTTTGGGTTCTATTGTTCTCTTTATTGATTACAATGTATACAATATCTACCCTTAATGAGTGAAGGTAATTTAATAACTTTGCGGCAAGAAAATAAAATTGTCTCCTTACTATGATGCAATAAAAGTTGTTTGACTTTGTTTACTTTGCACAAATCCACAGGAACAGCCAGTGAAGTATCAAAATGGTTTCTCACTAGCAGAGATACAAGTTCCAAGTCATTTGGAAGGATACAGTCAATCTAGTCACAAGGCTGTGTCACTGGAGGACACATTTCCATGACAAGTTTCTTCACTTCTCAGCAAGAACATGAGGGTCAGCACTTCTGAAAATACAACTAACTACAAGTTAGAGTCGCCCTTTTTCCTTTCTTAACAACCTTTTAAAGATATTCTACATATTATGATGTTTTTTTTCATAATGCTAGAACAATACTGGGTGACCAGTTAATAACATGATACATGTTTAGGACAATAACAAGCCTAGATATGCGTAGTATATTCATTTGGTACCAACATACTCTGCACTGTCATCAAAAACCGGTATATAATAAATAATGTGTTACGATAAAATACACAAAACAAACAACTAAATTTACTTACCTTATATACTCGAGTATAAGCCTAGTTTTTCAGCACAAAAATATGTGCTGAAAACCCAAACTTGGCTTATACTCGAGTAAACAAAATATAGGTTTTACCAGGTTTTTGTGGTAAAATTAGGGGCCTCGGCTTATACTTGGGTCGGCTTATACTCGAGTATATACGGTAATTTAACTTAATTGTATAGCATAAAGTCATAGGTTTCACTGGTGTCACTGTCTTGTCTGCCAAACAAGGGTAACAAACTCACTTTTCAGCTCTACATACTTTACAACAAATAATAAGTAATGACTTTGCATATTTATTTCACAGCAGCTCATGTGTCCTGACAGGGTTAATGTGCAACCTTATTCCACATCAGAATAAGGGAAGGCTTATGAACTTGTCAGTGATTCACATGCCAAGAAAAAAAAGAAGTACCGTACTTTAGCAGGAAACACTTATTATAACTAAGTCAGCAAAATGCTTGAAAGCTGTCAGATTTGGCAGGATGGAAAGAACATTTCTTTATAATATATACTAGTAATAAAATATCTAGGTATATTTGCGTGAAGTCCAGTTTTTACAAATTATGGAAAATCAAAAGTAATATTTATTATAACATTATTGCCTCAATACTCCTTGGACTGCCACTAATCACAAGAATGGGTGTACCACCCTAAGAAAAGGGCGTCCGCTTCTTTATGTTCAGCCACTCCATTTACTTTATGGCATTCATGGCGATGGCTGAGCAGAAGAAAGAATAAGGCAGCACTCTGCATGCTGAACCTGAAGTCCATTTGAATGGGGGGACTAGCCAGCATACAGATGCTAACCAGTCTTGTAGTTATCTGGATAGGAGATAACTTCATATCAATGGATTACCGTATATACTCGAGTATAAGCAGAGTTTTCCACTCGGCTTATACTCAGGTATAAAAAAATAAATAAACTGAGTACTCACCATTCCGCCGGCCTGGGCAGCTCCTCTTCTGTCTTCATGTGCGCACCAGGTCCGCAACAGCTCTTCATGTTGGAGCCAGGTCCGCGTGCACGGCCCGGCCAGCGCACTCTGTGATGTCAGCAGCAGCTGATATCAGAGTTGTGCGCTGGCCAGGCCGTGCACACGGAGCGCACATGAAGAGAGAAGAGGCGCCGCCCACAGAGCTGACGTGGACCTGCCGCACATATGAAGAGAGAAGAAGAAGTGCCAGGGCTGTCAGAATGGTGAGTACAGGCAGTCCCCGGGTTACATACAAGATAGGGTCTGTAGGTTTGTTCTTAAGCTGAATTTGTATGTAAGTCGGAACTGTATATTTTATCATTGTAATCCCAGCCAGAACTTTTTTGGTCTCTGTGACAATTGGGTTTTAAAACTGTTGGGTTGTCATAAGAATCAATATTAACACTAAAGCTTCATTACAGACACCTGTGATAACTGTTACAGCTGATCATTGTAGCCTGGTACTAAAGTACAATAAATTATCAATATCCAGAGGTCCGTTTGTAACTAGGGGTCGTATGTAAGTCGAGTGTTCTTAAGTAGGGGACCGCCTGTACACCATTTTTTTTTATGGGTAGGCTATGCACTACAGGGGGCTGGAAGGCTATACGCTACAGAGGGCTGGCAGGCTATACGCTACAGGGGGCTGGCAGGCTATACGCTACAGGGGGCTGGCAGGCTATATGCTACAGGGAGCTGGCAGGCTATATACTACAGGGAGCTGGCAGGCTATATACTACAGGGGTCAGGCAGGCTATATACTACAAAGGTCT
Source organism: Engystomops pustulosus (assembly GCA_019512145.1). Classification (NCBI taxonomy): domain Eukaryota; kingdom Metazoa; phylum Chordata; class Amphibia; order Anura; family Leptodactylidae; genus Engystomops; species Engystomops pustulosus. The sequence goes on along the minus strand of CM033643.1, from coordinate 119,254,201 downwards.
GGCAGGCTATATACTACAGGGGGCTGGCAGGCTATACACTACAGGGGGCTGGCAGGCTATACACTACAGGGGGTTGGCTGGCCATAGACTACAGGGGACTGGCTGGCTATAGACTACAGGGGGCTGGCAGGCGATAGACTACAGGGGACTGGCAGGCTATACACTACAGGGGATGGCAGGCTATACACTACAGGGAGCTGGCAGGCTATATACTACAGGGACTGGCAGGCTGTATACTAGAGGGGGCTGACAGGCTATATACTAGAGGGGGCTGGCAGGCTATATACTATTGGGGCTTGCGAGCTATATACTACAGTGGGCTGGCGAGCTATATACTGAGGACGCTGTGACCAATGCATTTCCAACTGGACTTATACTCGAGTCAATAGGTTTTCCCAGTTTTTGATGGTAAAATTAGGTACCTCGGCTTATACTTGGGTCGGCTTATACTCGAGTATATATGGTATCCCTTTAAGCCAATAGAGGTACTAACCACCAACTGTGTATAAATAAAGGGTACAATGTAAGACAAAGAAGATCTGGAAATTGTGACTAAATGTATAAAAACTCTGTTATTGTAAAGCCTTGTTGGTAAAAGGACAACTTTTCATCATTACAGATATTTCCACTGTAGCTGGAGAATAAATGGAACAAAGCATACATAAAGGGATTAGGCGAATATAAAGTGCAGCTTAAACTAACAGATACTTTAAAATAGTATAAAAGTTTAAAATAAAGTTTAAAATAAATATATAAAAGTACAACAGACATTAAGAAAATGGGGGTAGTCTTTTGCTGTGCCAGATTTATCCCTGTCATGATGAATTCTGGTGCAGTATAAGACTATCGATTCCTGTTTTAGACCTACTTTTAGTTGGTCTAAACTGAGCGCCAGAATTTTGGGCACACGGGCGATTTCCTGCAAGCCATGCCCCTTTCTCGCAAGGTCACACCCATTTTCCCATGCCCCTTAATCGGACAAGTCAGAAAAGTGCCAAAAAAAGGTCTAAAAGCCCTGGTAACTATGGTGCAAGGCATTTTAGACAGTGTTTTGGGCACTAAACCACCAGAATTGTGGCACAAGGGTGTTTATAAATCCCACCAATGTCATTAAAATTACTTGTAGTGTTATAGACTGATTTCTATAAAAAATGTTTTATTAAATAAGTTCGATATTATGAAATGTTATCCTTTCTACTCTTTATTAACAAATGTATGCTGTGTTTCTAACTTAATAAGTCAAACCCATTCCCTCTGGTTGCTATGAAATATATTATCAACAAATAGCAGGCCTTGGATTGATACACTAGTGTCCATGTCTCTTATCAGTCTGCCCTGGTGACTTTCTGCTATCTACAAGTGTCACAGCAGGGCTGGGAGGAATCCCATCTGTTTATCTCATCCAGATGAGCTGTCCGAGCTGAATGTATAAACTACAGCAAATAACCAGTAAAGGCAAACTGAATAACTAGATTTAATGGTTTTAAGGAAAAATTGTGAAAAAATATTTGTAAAATTTAAATAGAATATATATATCTATATATATATCTATAGATAGATATCAATTATATAATATAACTGCTATTCATGAAGCACAAGAAAGATATTAAATGAGTTACCACTATTTGTAATACAATTTTAGATACATGTTATTTGAAATATTTCCTACAAGAGCACCCTTCACCCAGACCAGATTGCTTATGAAATATTTTAAGCTCCACCATATACTATGGTATGTATAATAACTAGTATAGATGGAGACCACGTTTAACTGGAAATTTAAATAGTCGCCTCAAAGAGGTTTAACTCTTTATAGGTCACACATGCTTACTGAATTATCAATACTTGCAACTACTAAATTCACCAACAGCAGTAGTATGCTAAAAACACACCAACAGATGAACAATACTTTAAAATCTGCATTTAAAGTGAATTTAAAGGGGTATTACCGCAAAGACATGAGTCTCAAATGTACTCAGGATAACAAAATAATACATTCATTTTACCAAAAATACAGCATTTCACAGATATAAGTCCAACCTGTCTTTATCAGTCTTTGTGTACACAATTTTGGTTGCTCCTCCATCCAACCCTGGATCTTCTGACTTTAGGGTCCGAAGATGTATTGTTCTCCTATCTGATGCTGCACTGAGCTGCTATCTGCAGAGGTCCCCACGCTTGCATTCCAAGATGAGCTCACACATACAGGCAATGACTTCCTGCCGGCAAACAACAGCAGCATCGTGATGACAGTAAAGCTGCAAGCTGCAGGCAGATAAGATCTTTATCCAGGGGAGGAAGGGATATGGGTAAACACAGTGGCTCAGTGGTTACCACTACAGCGTTGTAGCACTGGTGTCCTGGGTTCAAGTCCCATCCAGGTCAACATCTGCAAAAAGTTTGTAATTTCACTCCATGTTTGCAAGGGTTTCCTCGAGTGTTCCTCCCAAACATACTGGTAGCTTGATTAGATTGTTAGCCCCATGGGGATATTGGAGTATATTGAACTGTGCTCAATAGGGTCCGCTGCCCTCCTCCGCCTTGCCTCCTCCAGTCACTACCGAGTCCCCCTCTAGTACTGCTGGCCATGCAGGGTTCGCAACCGCGGCTCTGGTCTGCAGTGGCCCGGAGCAGTAGTCGGCCTTCATATACAAGGCGCACCGGACTATAAGGCGCACTTTGGATTTTCTAAGGAAATCTTAGGTTTTTATGTGCGCCTTATAGTCCGAAAAATAGGGTACATGCATTGGGAAGAAGATGGTGAACTTCGGCGGACCTGATTGGGGAAGCAACACATGCAGGATATCGGGCACACGCTGTAAGTGAATCGCAGCAGCTGTGCATTCTGGACAGGGATCACGCAGGGACAGGTAAGTAAATGTGCCCCAATGTGCTCTATAAAGTTTGGCGTTTTAAAAAAGTACTGATAATCCTTGGTTCCACTAAAGGATGTAGAAATACACTCATGTAATGTCACATGTCCACAACAACATATGGTACATGTTTGAAAAAGAAAAAAAAACTGGCTGCAAAAACTAGCTCCAATAGAATTGATTCTATGATTCTACAAATGCTGAAGTGCTCACTTTATATGAGAATATACATACTTTTCCCTCAACAGCCCCTTCACTCCAAACTAAGTCATGAGAAGTTCAGACTTTCAGTCGTCCATTTCAAACCATTTGTCAAGTTAACGCCCTGTTGGTCTAGTAAATTTCAGATTCTTTTCTTGACAATTACAGGCAAAGTACAATGCTCATTTTTTTCTAACTTGGCCCTTCCAGGAATACAGCCAAATCTTTTGTATACTTCCAGAACGCTGCTATGCTCCTGTTACTAGTTGTTTATAAGGCAAAAAAATGAGGCAAGTGAGGTCCCACTTGAGATCATAGGGAAATTCTACTGCCTTGTGGTTTCATTTAAATAAATACATTGGAGCAAATTTATCAGGGCTTCTGCACCACAATGCTAACACTTGCAATTATTTAGCCCAATCCACCACCTTCACGCCAGTCGGACGTGAAGGGGGGGGGGGGGCACATTGTCCCCGCACTTGCGTACTCGCTGCAGCCGGTATGATATAGAATATAATACTACATGACAAAATACTAAATGTTTGAAAAATTATTTCCACGTGAATGTAATTCTTTGATGCACATATGTACAAGTGTTGGATCTTCACATGTATAAGTAGCACAATACATGGCTGAATGCTGGCCATCATATTCCAAATTATATTGGCTTTCATTGAAGCCTAAGAAGTTGTTAACCGTTGATGGGAGGCTACCGGATACTAGGAAGGATCTGTAAAGTGCTACGGAATTTGATGGCGCTATATAAAGATTATTATTAGTATTTATGTCATTGCATATTTTAACTAACAATAATAAAGGAGGAAGTGCATTCCCTACAACAGTGATGGCGAACCTTTTAGAGACAAGGTGCCCAAACTACAACCAAGACCCACTATTTTACCATCAAGTGCCAACATGACAATTTAAACAGTAACTTATTGCTCCCTGTTCTTCCACAACATTAAATTGTTTCGGCCCCCTGAGGACACCAATACAATTTACAGCACAAGGGCAAATTTAGACTTCATTATAGTTTTTCTCCAGGTTCTCTCTGTACAGGAAGAATCATGGGGCCAGCAAGGAGAAGATAATCCAGCCCTGTTCACACCATCTCACTTTTCCTGCAGTTCCAATCAGTCAAGGATGTGTCACCTTAAAAAAGAGGGCAGCATCTCAAGATGTCTGGGACTGCAGATAGATTCTAGTCCTGCCTGGTGAACTCTGTCCTGGGGTGAAAGCCTAGGTGCCCACTGAAAGGGCTCCGGGTGCCACCTCTGGCACCTGTGCCATATGTTTGCCATTGCTGCCCTACAAGGTAATATAATAACTATATTTATATGAACCACTGCTCATGGACCTAGTGTGATGTCAGAACACTTGGATATGGTGTTTGATACTTTATACAAGAACTATGAATCAACCATTGTGCTCTGCCATTATTATCGCAGAATGAAACCACTTATCTGTTTTGAAGACAGATGGAAAGAAGTTAAAAAAAAAAGAGTAAGGCCACCAGGACTCCTGTGGCATCCAATTGAAGTGGTTGCATTCAGGATTATAGGCATACAGTGGGATACGTCTGTGCCATACGTTTTCAGGACACGTAGGAATCCTCCCGATGCATCCTTACAACATATGCACAAAAATGAGGTGTGAACCAATGGACAGTAATAGCAAACAAAAATTAACCTACCGTTTATACTCGAGTATAAGCCAACCATAGTATAAGCTGCGACCCCTAAGGGTGAGTATATAAGTTTTTTTTTTAATAGACTCGTGTATAAGCCAAGGTGACATTTTCAGCACATTTTTTGTGCTGAAAAACTCGCCTTATACACAAGTATATATCTATATACAAGTATATACAAGTATATATACACAAGTATATATCTATATACAAGTATATACTACATATCTATTCAGTCAGTCAGCATATTCAGTGAAGATAGCTGATGTGAATAATAAAATAATGATTTTGGGTGCCCTTTCACACAACAGGGTTTGGAGCCAAAGTATCAGATAACAATAGTCTTGTAGTATACCATGCAAGTCCTCCTGGAAGCACTCCAACTTCTACACAAGTGCTGCCATTCCAACAACAAAGCTGCTTTATTGAAACAAGCAGACTTCATCTTAATTCTGGCAGAGCTGAATGGAGAGTACACACTGGCTGGGGAACAATGAACTAAGAAAAGAGTTACAAATCTCCAGTGACAACTGCACGCAAAGAAAGTGAGCCGTGAATTTGTGTTTACTCCTTTCTGCCTGTATATTTCAGGCACACAAAAGGACTTCTATATTGCATCCAGGCACAAATAGCCTTTCCCATATGTGTACATGCATACAATTGTGTGCCAGTTACCCTTTCCTTGTTGAAAATTGACCCGAAACACAACAGGGAAAACCATAAAGAATAAAAACACCAAAAAAAAAACTTAGAAAAAAAAGTTCCAGGGCACAGTACATTAATATTCTTGAAAGAATGCACTAGCACAGTTATTCACCCCAGCATCTCCTTCTAACCCTCCCCCAACTGTTACCTTTGCTCTACATTTTTAGAAAGTCTTTACAGAAAGCTTTTACTATAAAGCACACATAAAACCTTCACACATCCCACTGTGAAGGACAGCTTCATGCGAAGGAAAAAAATCAAGACAAATGTGGCTGATAATTCTTTTTTCTGTGGAAAGGTTTCTTGTGGATCATGTGTCATATGCCTAAAATACGAAAGAATCAACATTGATTTAGATCTCAACATGTTCTCACAATAGTCAACCCAAAATGTACCTACAAATCTTAACCACAAAAGGAACAAATAGATGTCTTACAGAATTCAAGTTCTTTATTATCCAAAAAAGTTCACAAGACAGAGACCGATCTCAACAACTGCTACTTATTTTGGCAAACAAGCAATGGTACTGATGGAACAATGCACTTTTCTATCCAACTATCCTCAGCAAAGGACTTGTTCCATAACTAGCAGACATTATACCGCCCAAAATCGAAAAGCTTAAAGAAATGATATGATCCCCATGGACCCATAAGGTGAATTAAATATTTATCCATATACAGTTTTCTAGTGATTGGAGTAAATCCATTATTCAAAACTATTGAACATCTAACAGCATACCAACAAGTCTCACATATTTGGCAGTGCTGGGTGTGTTCATGTCAAGTTTATTCAACACAAGGAATCTTTATGTCAAACCAAACAGCTGCCTTCTTGTCACTGAATTAGAGCCATTTATAGCATATAGTGTGGGTTACAGAAGACTGACTGTGTATGTCCAAGGCTCAAACCCCAATCAATCTGAATTGAATGGAGAACTCAAAATAATGTACTGCAATAAGCTATCTCTTACTCCAAAATTACAAATAAGCCTGAGAATTTTTTTTACGTTACAATAGTTGCCATTAAGACATATTACAAAACAAGTTAATTACAAAGTAAAAAAAAATAATGGGGACACAGCCTTTGAAATATAAAAGGAAATATGTACCTACAAGGATATACTCCTAAAACACCTATGTGGAAATAAGTAGGAGTACATATGATCGATCACCTATCACTAAATTACAGCCATAAATTGACACACAGGGAGAAATTTATCATTAGGTAGGATTTTGAACAGTTGTGTTAGACTGGCAGGTTTCCAGCAGTTGGACTTACAGTCCAGTGTATGTGCAGTGTTAAATGCCTTCCTATGTGAGTATCAGCTCTGTGTGCTCTAAGCGAATAGACTGCACCAGTCGTATGTATATTTAACATCTGCTCAATTTCTGCCTTTTAGCGATGTTTTTGCAAGAAAATTCTCAGATACCTCAAACATAAAATTGAGCAAAAACTTCCCCCTGTAGTAGAAATGGGACAACATACACCACCTCCTATGTGTTGTAGTTTTGCGATTAAATTTGCATTCTTTCGAAGATTCTCAGTTGATAAATGTGGTGTTGCACTGTGTTGCACACTCTGTATTTTTTCCGACATTGCGTGACTTTAGAGTTGCGGTTTTTTCTCACTAAAAAACCCCCAGCAAAAACGATGTTTGCGCAAAAATTTACGACAATTATTACGCCAAAAAACTACATAGGGCTAATGATAAATCTCCCCCATTTAAGTCTATGAAGCAGATTTATCATGCTTTTGGACTGATGAAGTCCCAAAAATGGATAGTCCATGTTTTATGTCTATAAAGACTTCATTGTTAGACCTAAAACTCCAGCTTGAGCAGAGCATCAATTTATACCCGAGTCTTTCTACCTGTCCATTTAATTGCACATATCCATCCGTTCTTTTGGGACAGGACACGCTGTATCTCCACTATATTCCTTTGGCATAATATTCCTTTGGCATAACATTGATAAATCTGCCCTTATGATTAGGATTCAAGGATACTTATGGTAAGAAAAAATGTCTGTACTTATGTCACAACTGAAGATATTCAATTACAAATGAGAACCAATGAGAAACAGATTTATTGGGGTTTGGCATTGGGGCATTCATTATTGTAGGGTTGTCTATAAACAGAAGATTATCAGATTTCTGCACATTATAAATTCTCACTCCACTTAGAATAATACAAATGGAGGTCTTCAATTCTAAAAGCTGCTATTCAAGAAAGTCTCAGGAATGTTAATGGCACAAGACAGATATGGGTGTTTTACTGCTTCTTTCTGGGCCTTCATTCACACCACAATACAGAGGAAACTCAGCATTCCAACACAGGGAATATGCCATAAATCAGTTATGTAAACACATGTCCAGCATGCACATGTATAAAAGAAGGCCCTGGGAGCATTTGCGACGAAGAATGATACATTGTGTGGATGTCATTTAGCAATTCCAGTGCTTTACAATGAGATCTGGAATCCATATCACTACTACCAACTTCATTCGGAAAACAGCAGATAATTACATATGGGTTACCCAGGGAAACCAGCTTGGTCATTATAACCCATGGGAGTTCAAGAATAGGTTATATGCAATAAGGCTATCGCAAGGTCAAACAGTTCTGGATTCATAGCTGGGTCTATAACTTTAAAGGGGTATTCCCACGAAGACAAGTTTCTTATATGTACTCAGGATAACAAAATAACAGTTTCTTTAATTCACTGTTATTAACAAAAATGCAGCATTTCACAGATATAATATCAACCTGTCTCTATCCGTCCTGCTGTACACAATTTCAGTTGCCCCTAGAAACGACCCTGTAACTTCTGACTTAGGGTTGGGCTGCCATCTTGGATTTCTGTGTGAGATTGTGCAGATGAGATTTCTGTCTCTCTCTGCTGATCGTCTGTAGCCACGCCCCTGTACGGAGCTCAGAGACACTCACATCCTGCCAGGAGATCATGAGTAGTGATGGGAATTACAGCTCTTCTTAGTGAGTCGGCTCATCAGGCTCCGCTCATTAAGAAGAGACGCCTCTTCTGACTCCTGAACGGCTCCCTATTAAATATATAATAGGGAGCCTCAGGCTAGTCAGTCACCCCACACTCCACTTTTAGCCTGATAGTATCGGGACAAAGGGGCCAGGGTGAGATGTTTAGGGGCGCGGTTAAGTGAGCTCGCTGATGGCTCACTGATGGGAGACGGCTCTTGTCGTTCACGAACAACACATCACTAGTGAGCAGAGAGAAAAACTACAATGAGATAAGTGATCCAGTGAAGGAGGAGGCAGGCACATATCTGTGAGATGTAGCAGAGCTCACAGTGTAACAGTGTAAAAGTCTGTAATAGGCCTCATGCATCTCATCATCTGTCCCGTGTCATCTCTCTTTCTATGTGTCAGTGTTAGTACAATATCAGAAGCCAGATGAAAGTGCATATAGACCTGTACCCTGATAATCTAACCACATTGTTACCCCAGAGAACTAAATGGATAATAATTAGAGATGAGCGAACACTAAAATGCTCGGGTACTCGTTATTCGAGACGAACTTTTCCCGATGCTCGAGTGCTCGTCTCGAATAACGAACCCCATTGAAGTCAATGGGAGGACTCGAGCATTTTTCAAGGGGACCAAGGCTTCTGCCCAGGGACTTGGCCAAACACCTGGGAACCTCAGAAAAGGATGAAAACACCACGGAAATGGACAGAAACAGCAGGGGCCGATGCATGGATGCCTCTGAGGCGCCTAATGCACAATTATGCCAAAATTTGGGCAACAGTTAATGGGCCAGACCGAGTGACAGAATAAAGCTAGATAGCATCTAAAACATCCAATCATGACCTGACACTAAGGAGGACGGCAGGCAGAGGCGCAGGGCAGCAGCGGAGGCTAGAGAGTGCATGGCGACATACCCTAAATGGACTCAGGCTTCAAACCAATGGGTGGCAGAGAGGAACAAAGGAGTGAGCAGAAGCGCTCAAATAATATCGCTACATGATAAAAGTTTGCCAGTATTATTTGTGGATTACACAGCAGGGTGGCGACAAAGTTAACATGGAAGCCTTGAAAACAACCCAAATTCTGCCTGGACACAGCTTGTTTGATAAGGGGACATGTATGCTAAAGTTCATGCCAGTCGCTGCACTTGCTGCCCGTCTCCTTTCGAATAGTTTAAATAATATAAACCCTCATCCATAAAAGCTCTGTATAAGCTGACCCCCCTACCTCTCCTCTCTTATCTCAGTCTATCGCCAACCCGTGCTCTTAGATCCGCCAGTGATCTTAGATACCTCTACCTGTGCGGACCTCCACTCGCGTCTCCAAGACGTCTCTAGAGAGCTCGCACCAATTCTATGGAATGCTCTGCCCCGGACTAATCAGACTAATACCTAACCTCCAGTTTCAAAAGTTGCCTTAAAAACATTTCTGTTAGGCAAGCTATAACACTCATTAACTGCATGAAGTTTTAACTCTCTACTAACCCGTCCTGTGTCGTCCTTCCAATCTGTACCCAGCAACCAACAGGCACAGACTTTCTGCAGTCCCATTCACCTGGACCTGGTATATAAGATGACGGCTGAGTGTTTCAAGCGACAGCAATTCCATTTATTATTTTTTTTCTATTCCCTAGAAGAATGCTTGACCATTAAATATTCTTTTACCTCGTGTTACCCATCATTTCATAAACCGTAAGCTTCTGGCGAGCAGGGACCTCACTCCTGTGTTCATACAAATGTTGTGCTCTGTACATTACATTTGTATTTGTTTCCTATGATTTGTAAAGCGCTGCGAATATGATGACGCTATATAAATAAAGATTATTATTATTATGGAGGCAGGAACTAGTAGTAGATTAAAGGTGCTGCAACTATGTTAGTTGGATCTTGTGATGGAGCTGGCGCTTGCAGCCAGGCGAGCTTCGCCAATCCAAGCCCCTGTTTCTAGGCTACTCCCAAACAGCACTCTAAGAACCTTTTGTTGATCAAGGTAGTAGCGTTCTTATAAGTTTAGGATATGCCGGGTTGAGGGGAATGTAACCAGATGCGCAAGAAGCGCTGAAATAATATCCCTAAATGGTTAAAAGTTTGCCAGTATATTTTGTGATAACACAGCAGGGGGCGACAAAGTTAACAACTTTGATGTGGAAATCCATGAAGAAACAACCCAAATTTCTGCCTGACACACTCGTTTGATGAAGGGACGATGTATGGAGGCAGCTATATGGATGACTTTTGGAGGTAGCAATGGAGTACAACGTGTGGAGGCTGCTATGGAACAATTTTTGGAAGTGCCTTGGATTTGTTTGGGCAGTCCCAAACATTTCAACCAGAGGGCAGGTAGGTGGCCCTCAGTAAAATGGAATAGATTGAGTGCCTGATGTGGCAGTCCCAAAATGTTCAAACCAGGAGAGCAGGTAGGGTGGCCCTCCAGTAAAATGGATAGATTTGAGTGCCTGTATGTGGCAGTACCAAAAATTCTTCAAACCAGAGGAGCAGGTAGGTGGCCCTCCAGTAAAAATGGAATAGATTGGTGCCTGTAGTGGCAGTCCCAAAAATTCTTCAAACAGAGGAGCAGGTAGGTGGCCCTGCAGTAAAATGGAATAGATTGAGTGCCTGTATGTGGCAGTCCCAAAAATGTTTCAACCAGAGGAGCAGGTAGGTGGCCCTCCAGTAAAATGGAATAGATGAGTGCCTGTATGTGGCAGTCCCAAAAGTGTTCAACAAGAGGAGCAGGTAGGTGGCCCTGCAGTAAAATGGAATAGATTGAGTGCTGTTGTGGCAGTCCAAAAATGTTTTCAAACAGAGGAGCAGGTAGGTGGCCTCCAGTAAAATGGACTAGATTGAGTGCTGTATGTGGCAGTCCCCAAAATGTTCAAACAGGGAAGCAGGTAGGTGGCCCTGCAGTTAAAATGGAATAGATTGAGTGCCTGTATGTGGCAGTCCAAAAATGTTTCAAACCAGAGGAGCAGGTAGGTGGCCCCTCAGTAAAATGGAATAGATTGAGTGCCTGTATGTGGCAGTCCAAAAATTTTTAAAGAGGACCGGGTAGGTGGCCCTCCAGAAAATGGAATAGATTGAGTGCTGTATGTGGCACTCACAAAATGTTTCAACAGAGGAGGGTAGGTGGCCCTCCAGAAAAAGGAATAGATGAGTGCGTATGTGGCACTCACAAAATTGTTCAAACAAGGACCGGGTAGTGGCCTCCAGAAAAATTAAATGCATGACGACTATAGCAAGAGCCAGGGGCCCGTCAAAAAATAGCCATTTTCCTCTGCTTTACTGTACAAAGAGGAGGAGAAGGAGGAAAAGGAGGAGGAGGAGGAGGAGTGGATCAATTATTCAGGTTGAGCTTCTTCACCTGGTGGAGTATTGGAAATTCTGAGAAATCCAACCTTTATTCATTTAATAAGCGTCAGCCTGTCAGCGCTGTCAGTCGACAGGGTGTACGCTTATCGGTGGATGATGCCACCAGCTGCACTGAAAACCCGCTCGGACAAGACGCTAGCGGCAGGGGCGCAAGAACCTCCAAGGCGTTACAGCGCCAGTTCGTGCCACATGTCCAGCTTTGAAACCAGTAGTTTGTAGGGAGCTGTGTGATCATTTAGGAAGATGGTATGGTCAGCTACGTACTCCCTCACCATCTTTCTGAAAGAGCGCCCTACTCTGCCGAGAAGGGGACATGGTACAGTGTCTTGTGGGGTGACTAAAAGCTGGCAAAAGCCTTGTAAAGCGTACCCTTGCCAGTGCTGGACAAAGCTGCCTGGCTCGCCTACTCTCCCTGCTACTGTCACGCCAGAACTACGCCCCCTCTGCGCTAGCGCTGTTCAGAGGGAAAGTACTGTTTAGCTCTGTGCAACAGGGCCTCTGGTATTCATGCATTCTACACTCCTTTCCTCTGCGGGATGAGAGTGGAAAGATTTGTTGTACCGTGGGTCCAGGAGAGTGAACACCCAGTCTAATCGTGCAATGGCTAAATTCTTTGAACGCGAGGGTCACGGGATAGGCAGCTAGCATGAAATCTGCCATTGCGCCAGAGTACAACGCGTAAGAATTCACTCCCCTCACTGCCTGACTGTCCATTTCCTCCTCCTCCAACTCCTCCAACTCCTCTTTTCTGCCCATACAGCTGAACAGTGAAGGAATCAACAATGGTCCCTCTTGTGTCTCGCCAACATTCTCCTCCTCTTCCTTCATCCTCCTCCACCTCCACCTCCCGATATGCGCTGAGAAACAGACCCAGGGTGCTGGCTATCAACAAGGGAATATTCTTCCCCGTCTCTTGTGACGAGCGCAAAGCTTCCGACTTCATGATGACCAGAGAGTTTTCAACAGGCCAAGCAGCGGGGATGGGTGAGGCTGATGATGGCGGCATCGCCACTGACATCTGTGTTGACTCCTCAAAGTTAACTCAGCACCTGAAAGATATCAGCATACACGTCCACTCCTCATGTAGACTTGAGGAAGCGGACTGACTGACTACCAGTTCTGGTGGAAGTTGACATCTGGCAGTCTACAATCGCTCTGCGCTGCTGGTAAACTCTGGATTAAATGGTCAGTGTTGAATTTCCACCTCGTGGCAAGTCGCACAAACAGTCGGTGAGCGGGCAGTTGGAGCGGCGCTGCGCTGCCCTGAGAGTGGCGCATCTGGGCTGGACTTCTGAAATGCGCACAGATGCGGCGCACCTTCGTGAGCAAATCGACAGATTGGGGGTATGTCTTGAGGAAAACGCTGCACTATCAGATTTAAACATGGGCCAGGCATGGCACATGTGTCAGTTGCGAGTTGCAGAGCCGCCACCAGGTTACGGCCGTTGTCACACACCAACCATCCGGATTGAGGTTCAGCGTGCCAGCCACAGATCAGTCTGCGCCGTGATGCCCTGTAATAGCTCTTGGGCGGTGTGCTTTTGTGGCCTAGGTCAGCAGTTTGAGCACCGCCTGCTGTCGCTAGCGACGGCACTGCTGCTGTGCCTAGAGCTACCGACTGATTTTGGCGCCGTGGCCCACGGATGTAGTCGGAGGAGGAGGGTGGAGGAGGGGGGGAGGAGGAGGAGGCATAGTAGCCTGAAACACCTGGGACCCGAGGTAGGGCCCCGCAATCCTCGGCGGCGGCAGTATATGAGCAGCCCAGGCGTCGATCTCGGTCCCAGCCTCCACAAGTTAACCCAATGTGCCGGCAGCGATATATAGTGGCCCTGCCGGCAGCACCGTCCACGTTTCGTGCGTCAGGTGGACCTTGTCAGAAACGACGAGTCTGGTCAGGGCACGGATGATGTTGTCGACACGTGATGGTGCAGGACTGGGACGGCACATCGGGAAACAGTAGGTGGGGCTGGGGACGAATGACCGAGGGCGGCCGCCGACATGAGGTTTTGCGAGAAGCTCGGGGCTCTTACTGCCTATGGGCAGCATTCCAGGCTAAGGCAATCTGGAGATTGTGCACAGTAAGGGCTTGGGGTGCGGGTGGGTTGACTATATTTGCGTTTCCGCTCCAGAGGTCTGGGGTATGGAGAGCTGAAACGCTGGTGGATGATGTGGGGATCGTGGAGGCGAGATGGGGTTTTTGTGCCAGGGCCTGGCAGGGGGTGACTAGACAGATCGAAACACAGGTGGAGGAGGAGCCAGTGGTGTGCACGGCCGGGGGTAACGGGCGTGTGCCACTGGTGCGGGGGCTTAGTCATTCATATGCTGCGCATAACCTGGTGGTAGTTAAGCTAGTAGTGGGGGAACCCCTTGACTGAGCATGTTGGCAAATGTGCACACACACAGTCGTAGGTCATCCGTTGTTTCTAAGAAACCTCCACACTTTGCAAGGATTTAGCCTCGCCGCAAGGAGCCCTCACCACGGGGCTTCACTATGTTGACTCTAGACAGTGGCGCTGATGCCACCAGCTGGCCCTGCCTCTCCGCTGGCCCCACCACGGCCTCTCCAACCTGTTCAGGGGTCGCAGGACTCTCCTCTGTCTCAGAAGCACTGTGTTCACCCGCCTTTCTCAACCCAGCTTGGGTCTGTCACCTCATCATCCCCGATCCCTCAGTCTGCTCCCCCTCGGGACTCCATGCCCTGACAAACAACTTCCCCACTGTCTGACAAACCCGTGGTCTCCATCATCGTTCGGACACCTCTTACCACACTTCCACTACGTCAAGAAGGTCATCAATCACCCACAGTACTGTGATGGTGGAAACATGGGCATCGGAAAAATGCTCAGCAGCAAACCGGACAGTGGTTTGTGACGGGGAAGGGCCCACGAAAACAGTTCATCAGAGTATGCCGGTTCAATGGCAAATTTTCCTGGGAGGGGGCAGACTAGCGGGGGAGGATCGGAGGAGGGAACGAGGTGGCAGCGGAGTGGAGGAGGGGGGGATGTCGAGTGAAAGGGTGGACTGCGCCCCCCCCCGCGATGAAGACTGGACTGGTGGTGGGACAATTGCTCGAAGCATTGTCAGCAATCCACGGACAGTCCACTGTTCGCAATGTTCTGGGCCCCCCCCCCTCAACAGCTACACCCGAGTCCCAGTAAATTCAGACATGAACCTAGGGGTGTTAGCTCTGCGGCGTTCCCATGCTCTCATCAGCAGGTGGTTTGTTCACCCACGCCCAGGACCACGGCCTATTTGCCCTGCAGTAGTTGGACGCCCACGTCCCCGCCCTCGTCCTCTACCCCTAGCCCCTCGGTTAAACTTTTAAATGGAGTTATAACTTTTTTTTGTTTTTACTTGCTTTTTGTTTTTTTTTGTGTTTTTGTGTTTTTTTTT
The DNA here is from genome assembly GCA_019512145.1 of Engystomops pustulosus. Taxonomy (NCBI): domain Eukaryota; kingdom Metazoa; phylum Chordata; class Amphibia; order Anura; family Leptodactylidae; genus Engystomops; species Engystomops pustulosus. The sequence continues at coordinate 119,238,976 of CM033643.1, read as the reverse complement.
TTTTTTTTGTGGTTTTTTGTTTTTTTGAGTTTTTAAAACCAAAACAATCCTATCCTATGCTATGGCTATTTTCTAGCCAAGTTATCAAAGGAAGCCACTACTATGCCAGATGAGATGACACGAGTTAGTGCCTAATGGAAAAATCCAACCCCATACTGAATTTTGCCACTTCGGCCTTTGCTATGAGATGTGCGCCATAAGAGCAGAAACAACAGCGGTCGCAAGTCTCACTACAAATTGTCAGATTGGCAAGTACATGCCATGCAGAAACACAGCCACCAGCAGATCAACCAGAAATCAAATATATAGAACGCTACTGTAGGCTTCAGAAGCTGTTTGTATTCTCCTATGGCTATTTTCTAGCCAAAGTTCAAAGGAAGCACCACTACTATGCCAGATGAGAGACACTGAGTTATGCCTAATAGAAATCCAACCCCTACTGAATTTTGCACACTCTCGGGACCTTATTAGGAATGATATGTGCGCCACTAAGCGCTAGAACACAGCGGTCGCAAGTCTCACTACAAATTGCTCAGAATTGGCAAGTACATGCACTGCAGAAACTACAGCCAACAGCAGATCAACCAGAAATCAAATATATAGAACGATACTGTAGGCTTCAAGAAGTGTTTTGTATTCTCTTGGCATTTTCTAGCCAAGTATCAAAGGAAGCACAACTACTATGCCCAATGAGATGACACTGAGTTATTGCCTCAATAGAAATCAACCCTCCTGAATTTTGCCACTTCGGCCTCTTTTTTTCCTTTGCTATGGATTGTGCGCCACTAAGCGCAGAAACAGCGAGGTCGCAAGTCTCACTACAAATTGCTAGAAGTGGCAAGTACATGCACTGCAGAAACTACAGCCACCAGCAGATCAACCAAAATCAAATATATAGAACGCTACTGTAGGCTTCAAGAAAGCTGTTTGTATTCTCTATGGCATATTTTCTAGCCAAGTACTAAAGGAAGCACACTACGTTGCCAGATGAGATTACGGACTGAGTTATTGCCTAATAGAAATCCAACCCTACTGAATTTTGCCACTTCGGCCTTTGCTATGGATATGTGCGCCACTAAGCGCAGAACACAGCCGGGTCGCAAGTCTCCACTACAAATTGCTCAGAATTGGCAAGACATGCACTGCAGAAGATAAACTACAGCCACCAGCAGCATCAACCAGAAATCAAATATATAGAACGCTACTGTAGGCTTCAAGAAGCTGTTTGTATTCTCCTATGGCTATTTTCTAGCCAAGTATCAAAGGAAGCACATACTATATGCCAGATGAGATGACATGAGTTAGTGCCTAATAGGAAATCCAACCCCTTACTGAATTTCCCACTTCGGCCTTTGCTATGGATATGTGCGCCATAAGCGCAGAACCCAGCGGTCGCAAGTCTCGACTAAAAATGCCAGAATTGCAAGTACATGCATTGCAGAAACTACAGCCACCAGCAGATCAACCAGAAATCAAATATATAGCAGTATTGTAGGCTTCAAGAAGTGTTGTATTCTCCTATGGTATTTTTCTAGCAAGTATCAAAGGAAGCCACTACTATGCCAGATGAGATGATGACACTGAGTTATTGCCTAATAGAAATCCAACCCTACGAATTTTCCCACTTCGGCCTGCTATGGAGATGTGCGCCACTAAGCGCAGCAACACAAGGGTCGCAAGCTTCACTACAAATTGCTCAGAATTGGCAAGTTACATGCACGCAGAAACTACAGCCACCAGCAGATCAACCAGAAATCAAATATATAGAACGCTACTGTAGGCTTCAAGAAGCTGTTGGATTTCTCCTATGGCTATTTTTAGCCAAGTATCAAAGGGAAGCACACTTACTATGCCAGAGAGATGACACTGGTTATTGCTATAGTAATCCAACCCCTACTGAATTTTCCCACTTCGGTCTTTGCTATGGATATGTGTGCACACTAACAGCTAAAACACAACGGTGCAAGTCCCCTGCTTAATCCTCACAAAATGGTATAGATGCAAATTAAAATAAAAAAAGTTAGAACGTTATTGTAGCCCTAGAAGGGCTGTGGGTTCTTTGAGTCATCCTGCCTAACAGTAAGCTAATAGAACCACCCTAACAGCTTTCCCTGACCAGCAGCAGCTCTCTCCCTAGCGGCATCAGAGACAGAATGATCCGAGCAGGCGGGCCAGCGGCTAGTCTTATCCAGGGTTCACACTGATCTGGCCGACAACCACTGCTATCGAGGTAAGGGACCACGTCATGCTGGGTGGAGTGGCAGAGGTCTCTGGCTTGTGATTGGCTCTGTTTCTGGCCGCCAAAAAGCAAAACGGCGGGAGCTGCCATTTTCTCGGAGCGGGCGAAGTATTGTCCGAGTAACGAAGCAGTTTCGAGTACCCTAATGCTCGAACGAGCATCAAGCTCGGCAAGAGCATGGTTCTCATCTCTAAATAATAATGTGTCTGCTTGTATGCACATTCCCAACCCGTTTTTATAAATACTTTATAAATGCCTTTTTTAGTTGTAAAGATATCAAAGAATATCAGCCCGTCACTTCACTTGCTGACCGTTGTAAAGGTAACTTATATGAAAGAATACATTGATGTCAGTGTCCAAAGACCTGCCTCTGTCATTAGCAAGTTAAAAAAAACAAAACACTCCCATCTTCCTCATCGGTAAGTCATATCAACCAGCCATCTTTGGTGCTATTTGGATGGTACTAGTATTAGGCCGTATTACACTATTAGGGACACAGTGTTAAAGCTACAAGCAGGATGATGCTGTTAGAGTAAATACAATACACCCAAATGTTTGTTTCAAAGACCAATACCCTTAAATAGGTGATTTAGGTCCATGAAAACAGGTCTGACTCATAAAAAAGCCATGCATGTACTTATTTTCCCTGATAACCAACAGCTCATGATAGTCTCTGAATGGCAACAAGAATATTTTCTTTCACATATACAGTAGCAACCAGAGGACCTTGAATATGCTGATGAATTGAGAAGCAAAGTATATAAGAACGTTGTAAAGCTTTTCCACATCCAGTAATTACGCTTTATTTACACAGAACCAGGAACCTTTTAACCAAGTTTTCCTATGTTAAAGTTTTCCAAGGAATACACCCAGCCTTAAATACTTTAAAACATCTTCTCTAATCAGTATCAACCAAACCAAATAAATTAAAATTGGCAAAACATGATGTTGGCATGTTATGCTGTCCCACCTAGAAATCGCCAGATGTGGACTAGACGTTCCAAAATTAGATTCCATGCTTCCATAGTGTGAAATTCCATTACTTACTATTTGATTTTAGGTGCAAAGTAAAATTTAGTGAGGTGACTTTTATTTTCCACTTTACTACGATAAGTCAATAAAAGGTTGTCTGGTCTATGCAGTTCACAGGTCTTATCTTGATCTGAACACAGATGACAGGTGCCAAATTATAGAGATAAAATGAATATGGGGAAGGAGTGTTTCTTTAATAGGTGCATAATTATCATTATTGTCATAGATATCGACTAGTTGAGAAGACCAGATATGTGTACATCAAGAAGTTATCACAAAGGGAATGGTATAAAGTAATAGAAGTCCAATGAAATATAATAGCCACAGTTAGACACTTGCTAGACCCTAGACCTAAAAATTCACATGCAATTTTATACTGTGTAAACACAATGTAATGAGCTCACTGTTAGCAAAGAAGGCATTCATTTTAGTAATGAGAAGGCAAAGCTAAGTTAAATAAGGATTCCCATGTTATCACCAGACAATATGTGCTAAAAGAAATACAAAAGTCAGCCAGGGGCTGCAAAGAATAACAAGGTTAGGTATAAAAAAACAAGAGCGGCTTATAGGAGCTCATGCGTCTAAGCAGACATTATTCAAGTTTTCTCCTCTAGAAGTACAAGTTTTTGTGTCATACAGCCATAATGAAACTGTTGTTTCTTGTATCTACATACATACTGTCATGCAAGATTCTCTAATGAAACTATAACAGCAGGTTATGTTTACATGTATTTTACTAGCTTTTCTAGAAACTAGGGTTAAAATATTCTAAAATTATATACCATATAGATATGGAAATGTACATATATATATAAGGGCAACTATACTATGTGTATACACATCAATGTAGTACAAAATTTTCCATTCTCTTGTATACTATACACGCTCTATGGTGAAGATGGCGCCACTTGATATATCAATTCTGAGTTCAAGAGGGTCATGCTGCTTGACTATGTAAAGAAACTTTATTTGCCTACAGGAGACTCATCCCATCAAAATCAAGCACAATAAACCAGGGACACTTACTCATAGATCCATCAAAATCAAGCACAATAAACCAGGGACACTTACTCATAGATCCAGTCACCGTGACTGTGTACATTTGTTATCCGTGGCCCCCTTCCTTCTAAAATCAACTTTTAAAGCTATGCCAATGAGCCTGAGGGGATACCCTAACCCCTCTGTGGTCTGGCTTTAAAGGCTGTTACACTGTCTCATATGAAACTCTTATGCTGGAAAAAATGTAGAAGGGTTGATCAAGAATTTTGTATGACTATTTTCAAAACAGACTCAGGTGCCAGATTTATCACCCTCTATGTTAAATTTAACAAAAAAAAAATCCTTCGCCCCCCTCCCCCCCATGAAAAAAGACAAGCACACATTTCTAGACTAAAGATAAAATTACTCCATTAAAGTAGTTTTATCTTTAGTTTAAAGGGAGCCTGTCATCAGAAATTGGCCTACTAAACCGCTAGCAGTATGTTATCAAGCAGCTGAGCAGCTTCCAGATGATGTTTCTTTCATGGCCTTCATGATTTTCATCCAGTAAATCATCTTTGAAGTGAGATGTTAACTGATTTTATGAAGTCAAGGAGGTGGAGAGTTTAACACTGAAATTAAACTTTCCCTGCCTTAGAATGCCTCCTCCACTGTAATTGATGGTTGTGCATCCAGAGACATCATAGAGCAGATTTCCTGGCGCATGATGTCAATCACATGGAAGGTGGTGTTCAGGGGAAGGGAGAGTTTAACTTCAGTGATAGACTCTCCGCCTCCCTGACTTTATACATCTAAATTACACCGCACTTCAAAGTTGATATTCTGGATGATGCCACCAAGCTGCTCAGCTGCTTGACAACATACTGGTAGTGGTTTATTAGGTCGATTTCTGATGACAGATTCCCTTTAAGTAGTAAATGTTCAAGCAGATTTGCAGACTACCACTATGTTTACAATATATAGAAGGAATAAATGTAGAAGTTGCTATGTGGTATAGACAAACAACCGCTTTAACAATAAGGAGTATTGTACCTATGTAGTAATGTGAACATATAACTTTCCCAAATGTGATGGAAACAAGGGACTTCATATTTGAACCAATGGGGCACATTTACTACATCAGTTTTCTGTCAGACTTTGCAAGTTCTTTTCAGTGCAAACTGCTTGCACATGTATTTAATAAGTGCGTGAATGGAATTTATGGTAGCATATATGACCAGACCAGTCTATCACTGGCCTCCGTTGAATTACATATAAGAAACGAGTGCATGCTTTGTGCCCTGTCTAATGTCAGCGAAAGGAGGCCTAACTATGTTGCATGTACTTCTCAGCATAGGCCTATGGTTCTTCACCAGTAACACCAGTAACAGTATATAATGAGGCCCATTTAATGCAGTTTTCTTTTTTTTTAGTAGATATTGAAGCAGACTGGGGAACAAGGAAAGAAAAAAAATCACTCTTGCATCCTGTATTGTTTACAGGTCCCAGTGAGTTTGGCAGTGTGTTCTTTAGTGAACCCTGCAGCTATACACAATGATACAAGATAGACTCCTAAGATCTGCAGGGGGGGGGGGGTGATTTTAGGTCAATAAAGACCTAATGTACAATACTCATAATTTACACTACTTATGATCATTCTGCTATAGCAAATTGCCCCCTGGAAATAACGTTTATACTATATATGAAAGTGATATCGGACCAAGTAAGAGACAGATTTCTTTTTACTGGCAAAGTACAGAGATGAGTTTTATTTCTCCGGAGGGAATGCAATGCACCCTATTCTAGCATGCCAGACATGTCTCTTCTCTATTGAAACCTAGACTCTAGTTCACTTTTTAGTGCAGAAGTGTTGCACAGAAATAAATCTGTACTATTTAAGTCAAGATCCACCTTACAATGACCACCTTTAACACACAATTCAAAGTGGCCTTTATAGGGCAATCGATATCAAGAAGGCTAAGCTGACATTGTGTCTTCTACAATTATGTTGAAGAAACTACCATTGTGAATCTACATACGAATAGTTCAATGGTAGTTTCCTCGTACACTCTTTTGGTTAGTCTGTGATAAACTAATCCAATTTTATAAAATGACTATCTTAGATGTATGCAATTAACTGAATGGCTACTGAACATGGAGCAGCCTGCCATGGCAGGATGCTAAGACTATCTCAATCCCCGGTAGCATCCGGAGTGCTACCCGATATTAAGCGTTTCTGTCACACTCCGTAGAGGGAAACGAAAACGCATGTGCGACTCTCTGCAATAGTTGGGCAGCATGGGCCGGAAGCAGGGTGCGCAAGCCACAAGGATGGCACAAGAATGTTGCAGACCGTTTGAGGGTTTCTGGGGCAATAAACTAGCCTTAGCGTCTTGGCGTTCACAAGGCTATCCACATACCGGTGTAGCCTTCAACTTAATTATCTAAGAGTAGTATTTATCACACTAAGATAACATTTTATTGTAATTGGCTATTCGCATGGAACTGCTCCAAAAGTGGGTGGGGCAGTAGGAAACTTCAGTATCGAATCTAGATTAAAGTAGAATTCCACCATGTGGGATTCATTTAAAATAAGAAAGTAACATTTAGACAAAACATTGAGAATGTGACAATAGGGTCAACAGCACATTTTAGAAAAAACAACAGTAATACTACATATACTATGAGCAAAAGATTTAGCTATATTGATAATTTAAAATGTACCGTATATACTGCGAGTTATAAGCCGACCGATATAAGCGGGCCCCTAATTTTACCACAAATACTGGTTAGGAAAACTATTGACTAGAGTATTAAGCCGAGGGTGGGAAATTGCATTGGTCACAGCCTCCAGTATATAGCAGCCAGCCCCTACCACAGTGTATATACCCAGGCCAGCCCCTGCCAGTGTATATAGCCGCCACGACCCTGCCCAGTGTAATAGGCCTGCCAGACCCTGCCCGTGATAAGGCCTGCTGCCGCTGCGGACAGACGCAAAGAACGATAAACAGGGGTCGCAGTAAGTGAGTTTAGATATATCTATTTTTTTGACTCGAGTATAAGCCGAGTTTGGGTTTTTTTAACACCAATTTTTGATGCTGAAACAAACTAGGCTTATACTCGAGTATATAAGGTCTGTTTTACTCTCCCTCCAAAGGCTTGCTTGTAGGCTGGAAAATGTCTGTTAATGTGGATACGATAACGGATGGACCTCTGGGACATCTGTCGATGACATAAAGGAACAGAATAAGTATAATATGGTCTTCTATTCAAAAAGCAGATCCCATTAAAAATCAAATCATAGCACGTTGTAGTCAAGATCCAGTCCACCAGCCCTATTATACTTTATAATAAATTCTATTGTAAAAGAAAGGAAGGGACACATTAGGACACATGCTGTACTTTATATGGAAGCAGCTACAGTAGCAAGTAACCCCCAGCCTCGAGGCTAAAATACAGCTAGATGGAAATTAGATAATTTATTTAATTATTGTTCACGACGGACTAGTTACACAGGAAAGTGTGTTTAAGCTTTTGTACAAAACCATTAGCCTAAGAAAAAACTTCAGCGTAAGATCTGACACATGTGAAAACAGCTCAGCTCGGCCAATGAGGACAAGTTGTATTGTGACGGCCATCAGTTTCTCAGGCTATTTTACAAAGTTGTGCCAATTTCAATGTGCACTACATATGTCCTGAACTTAACTGGCATATACCACACCTATAGTGCAGCTCAAGTTTATTATATTATCGCACCAGATTATAGATGGAATCAGCCTGCAAAACTTGCCCTGATGTGGCATCTTCTGTCACGTTGCATGTGCTGCAAGTGTAGGGTAGTATTTAGAAAGACTTGGAACGGCTCCAGATTAAACAAAGCTTGCTTGGTGAAGAAGGACAGCCAGCAAATTCCACATTGCTTGTTGACTATATGAACTTATAGTCAGACTGAGGCGCGCACACAGCAACAGACAATCACAGAGGGGGAGGGACGGCAATGCAGCCAATAGCAATTTCAGCCAGTGCAGCAAACAAAGAGAGTTGCATTAACTCTGAGATTGCTGGAAGAGTAACAAACTGAGCGTTCCAGCTCTTCGAAAGTAAGACTAGTATAAACAATAAAGACAGCAAGATCACGGGATTATATGAGCCCTTGGGTTTCTGACATTTTTACTTGGGATTTCTAAGGGCAATAGATGGAGGCTAAACTTAACCTGTAAACTAATCATTCAGGTAAATAAAAGGAAACTGCTGTAGGAGGAAAATGCCTCCTCGGCAACAAAGCTGCATAGTAAACTGTCCAGATCTGTATCCAATGAAAAACGATTTTCACATAGCGGAGGGGGGGTGGGGGAAGGGAGGGTGGGACTGTGGTACTTCTTCTTAGGCAGACTGACAGATACTGTTAGGAGGGCTTACAAATTGCTTGACAATCTGGCAAATGAAAGTGAAAAGAGTGAAAAGATTTGAAGTTCAATCTTATTTCCTATGCCGGATTTGATGCGCAAAATTGAGCATTTGTAAAAAAAGTTGTAGTCATAATTCGATTGCACATCTGGATGCTTGGAGGGTCTGGTTTTAGGAGGAAGAATTGAAACAGGACTAAGTTTAACTTTACAGAATAGGCACAAATGGCGCAAAATGGCTGATGCAACAATTCTGCGTGTTTTGTGGCCTGTGTGTCAAAAGTTATGTCCATTAGTCTCCACATATGGCTGCCAAAATACACCATGTGTAGCATATTTTTCAATTAGACTCCTATGGGGAGAGCAGAGCTGAACAACAGGCCAAGAATGGGACCTGCGCCGGGATTTTTGTCAGGGTGCAGCCAGGCATTCCGTTTTTCAGAGTGCAGTTTTTGAAGCCAAAAGGCAGGCGTGGTTATAATTGAAAAGCTGCTACTCCTCCTCTCTTTACTCCATTGCTGTTTAGGCATCCCCAAAAATCCATCTGAAAACTCTGAACGTGCACCTCAGGGAAACTCGGCTGTGATTGGGCTTGAGGAATCTCAGCTATGTTATGAGCCCATGGAAATACATGGAGCGATGACACAGCGTTAAATAAAAACGCCAGCCTTATCATTGGGCAATCAACGTTCGGCCAAGACCCGCCACTTGACGTTATAAACACCATCACGACAGAGGGATATATCAGGAATGGCAGATTTGTTAGCCCCGACTGAAAAGTGACTACGCTGTTAGCAGCGTAGTATAACGCTGATGAGAAGAGGAAAGACTTTTCCTCTATATTTAGTGCATATGTAAAACGCGAGCCTGAAGATCAGGGTGTATGAAGTCTCCCATGTACTGATGAGAGGAGAAAAGACTGACCCGAGCCGCATACTGAGGCAGGAATTGGATGTTCTGAGTTGACTAGGGCAGTCATACATGGCACATAGGAAAAACATGGGACATTTACCAGCCATTGAAACAACGGCTAGCAACACATTCCAAACTATGGGGCAGATTTATCATTAGGGCAGATGTTACTGCAGTTGTCTTAGGAGCTATTTACATACTGGCTGCACAGATAGATAAATGTGGAAACATGCAGTGTTAATATTGCAATGGATATGATAATTACAACATATTGAGACATTTAAAGATAAAAAACTGACGTTCAGTGATAAATCCCCCCATATGCCGTGTGTTTGAGGATAAGGCCGGCGCCACACGTGGCGCTTTTGTTGCCGCGTGCCAACGCAAACGCAGACAAAGTCGCCGCCCACGGATGCGATCGGGCCGAGGCCCGCCCCGGTGGGCGCGACTTTGTCTGCGTTTGCAAGCGCAGACAAAAGCGCCACTTGTGGCGCCGCGCCTAAGGGTGACGACACACTGGCGTTTTGGGGCGTTTTGGGGCCGTTTTTACTAGTGACGTTTTAGATCGTTAAAAAACGCATGCGTTAAAAAAACGCAGGCTTTTTTGAAAAACGCATCCATTTTTGTCCGTTTTTTCCGAAATGCGCAATGAAAAACGGAACAAAACGCATGCGTTTTCAAAAAAACGCATGCGTTTTTTTAAAAACGGATGAGTTTTTTAACGCTTATGCGTTTTAACGATCTGAAAACGGCACTTAGTAAAAAACGGCGCCCAAAACGCCACGTGTGTATTCACCCTAAGGGTGCAGACCCAGTGGTTTTTAGGAAGTTTTTGGGTAGTTTTGTTAGTGCGTTTTCAGATTGTAAAAAACCCATGCGTTAAAAAAGGTTTGACCAATTATCTTAATTCAAACTGGTCAAAAACGCATGCGTTTTTTACAATCTGAAAACGCAGTAACTAAAAACGGCCCAAAAACGCCACTTGTGTCTTCACCCTAAGGGTGATGGCACACATGGCTGCTTGAACACGTTTTGGGCCTTTTTTAAGCTGTCCGTCAAAAACCAGATGCGGTTTTTGAAAAACACATCGTTTTAACAGGTTTGACCAATTATCTTAATTGAAACTGGTCAAAACCATGCGGTTTTGTAACGCTGCGTTTTTGATGGACTGCTTAAAAACAGCCCAAAATGTGTTCAAAATGCCACGTGTGCCATCACCCTAAGGGTGCTGCCACATGGCACGTTCTTGGACCATTTTAAATGGACTGATAACGCATGCGTTTTTAAAAGATGCATTTTTGTAGCTTACATGTGTTTGGCGGTTTTAATGTTTCACAGCTGCTATCATTTCTGGAACTAAACAGGTTCAAAGCAGGCAACGCATGGTAAAACGCATGCGTTTTTAAACAGACTAAAAGCATGCGGTCCAAGAACGTGTGTGTGGCATCACCCTGAATCGAACTTTTTGCAAGATGTAAAAAGACAGCCCAACATTATGCTGTTTTTATTTCTGTACACAATTTACAAAATTTACTGTCACTTGATTTTAAGAAAAAGACGATTCAATAATATAACAAATTTGTGTTTCCTGTGCTGTCAAAAACTTTTTCTTAAAGTAATTATCACATTCAACAGCACAAAGTAATTTGCATTTATTAGAACAGATTATCTCAAATTACAAAGAGTAATTAACTACACTGACATGCCAGGTGGAAATATGGTGTGACGCCTGTCAAGAAAGGCTGTATTTTAGATTTTGGACAGACACCATGAGGTTTGCCCATGACTGGCACTATATCTGATTCAATTAAAGACTAATGGTTGCTAAGTGACAATGATCTTGATCTTCCAGATTGGTCACTATGAGAAGAATTGCAACCAATTGGGTTAGAATATACAGTCCAGTACATGGAGCCTAATACTTGTCTATGAGCGGAAGCACAGGATTAGGTGGTGCCGAAGTACTAGTGAGTGACTGGACTGTAGGTCAGGAGACATGCTAAACTCACATTTGCACCAACAAAATGTTAATATCTCCATTGTTAACTTGTTGTCTGTAATAAAATAGTGCAATCATTAGTGTAAAAAAGATATCCATTGAAATCAGGTTAAAGGACATCATCCTCAGGATGACTGTGCTGGACTCTTATTAAGAACTGCTCACTTGTCATTCTGTGTCTGTAACTGGTCTGCTTACATCTGAAAACAAGCTTTTGGAGAAATACAATTTTAAATGATTTAACTACTCAAGGCACTCAGGCGAGTCACATGATCGCTTTGAATTCCGCCAAATTTAATCCATTTGCCCTGCACTGACACGTTACAAGAGCCCATCGTAGCTGCAGATTCAAAGCTGTTACAATAAGTAGACATGTTCTCACCCAACCCCTTGCTCTCTCCCACTCCCCTGCTGTGCAATCTAGCAGCAGGGAAGTGAGGGAGGGTCATTGTAGAGCCAATTGAAGCTACAGAACTAAGGGGCTCTGGAAAACACCAGAGCGTTCAGGCTCATTAGGATAATTTTACAAATGATTTAAAAGGAAGGAGGCCAGGATAACAAATATAAGAAGGACTGTTATAGTCACGGCTGGGTCTATGAGTAGTGTGCTGGTTAATCATGCTTGATTTTCATGGTAGATTTCCTGGAAGGAAAAGGTAAGTAGGGAAGCCTTTAAAGTGCCCTAAACAATGTGGATGTTACTTCTGAGGTGATTTAGTGCTTGAAGACTCCATTTAAAATCTGAGCACACTCAAAAATTTAAGTGTGCCCATTACCAAAGTGGAAGGATAGTGCAATAAAGGGTGATAGCAATGATATTCAGAGAGAGGGGTGAGAAGAACAACTGGCATAGAAAGGTACCATAGTTACACACTTGAAATATCATCTTAAGAACATTTCATGTGAACGTCACAAAAATATTTTTTCCTTTTTTTCAACTTGGTTTCAGAGACGTCTTACACTCTCAGGCATCCTTGTTTATGACTATATAAGTCCGAGAGACCATGTGGCATTAAATGGAATTTCCCAAACAAATGGTAGGATAGTAATAGCATCCAGCTGTGCCAAACAGAATGCCATTGCGCTACACACTATTATACAAGCATTATGCTACCTCAAAAAACTGCATGCTGGTTACATATATGATATGGATCTGCTATATCTTAGGCAATGCAAGTGAGGTTTATTTTATATTTAGTTTTCTTTAGTGCTTGCCTTTGCCTCCTATCATCTGATCATGGTATTGAACATTACTATGTAACTTTGCAAAATAGTAAAACAGGTTAAAACAACACTGAGAGATCACTGCCTATTTGTTGTTAAAGGGGTTGACACTTTCAGCATATAACTGATATTGGTTGTAATGAAAAGTTATACAACTTTCCAATATCCTTTCTGTATCAATTCTGTGGGTTTTAGATTTCGCGCTGCTGTCATTAACAAAGGAGGCTTCATGTTTTAATCCTGAGGTCATGTGATTCCACAGGTGCATGGTAATACAGTAATCAGCAAGGGTGTTTGTCATCAAGAATGACAAAATAGTTTATACAGTATTCAGTAATTGGAATCTCTAATGGTTAATCATGGCAAGCACTGGGATTATTTTACACACTATAAACTGCAGTTATATGTTGACGACCTCTGCCTAATAGGCCTGGGTCCACATATCCATGACTTATTCCAACATCAATTTGGTTTTTAGAAAATGTTTCATTTGCTCCTTGGGCTGTACCCAATATGATGTTGTGTGTCTTAGTTTAATATATTTCACCTGGTATTCCACAAAATATTGTGTATGATTGAGGTGTTCAATTTTGGAGGCATTGTAATTATATCGGGGCTCGCTCTCCTCTCTGACAACCAGAATAATATTTTGTTGAAACTAAATGTTTGTCCCACAAATGACCATCTAGGACTTATCACAAGAGTAACAGTCCGCAACACATCAAAATAGTCAGGAACAGATTTAAAAGACATAAATTTGTTTCAAACTCAAATGGGGGGGGAATTATTTTGAAAAACCAGTCTTAATTTTCCCCTTGACAGTGTACACATGGTATCACTACGTAATGCTTATTCTGGCAAGAGTAAAGGCATAGTAAATGCCATCAATATATCTTGTCCAAGACACTTTACCAATGTTCCTTTTAAGGGGAATGCTGTTGGTATTTCAATCTATATTATGCTTTATTATATGTTGTCCACGACTGAATTCGCATAAATTTGATAAAAGCTATGAAGAGAGTCAAAATTGCCAACCAAAAACTTCAGGATTAGTTTGGTGTATTGCTCAAGTTCAAACTAGACAAGTCAGTTATAAGTAACGTTTTGGCATTTGTATTGCTCGTTATATATAAATTCTGACATTAAAACTCAGGATTCAGGATGATCAATTAAGTAGCGATGGAAAGAAGCTCAGTAATGTGTATGACCTCAATGCTGTAGACTACCGACAGCACCTGAGGCATTATCTGGATGGCCATGACAGAGATGTCCTACTAAAGGGCTCTAGAATTAAAGGATCAGTGGGCCTCATGGCAGTATATGGTGAATATGGCATTGTGGATGGAAGGAGACCGATGACCAGGATTGGCTTGATTAGATCAGATGTGTGGAATTGGCAGGCCCACTCCATATGCATACATGTATTCATTAGGCGGAACTGGACAAAACTAAGCCAAAATAACAAAATAAACAAAAGAGCATTGCCCATGTATCAAAAAGAACTAAGGCCCATTGCGCCATCCTAGATGAGCTGTACATGATTGCCGATCCTTGTACTGTTGTTCTGTTCCATTCGCAGAAACAGGAGACATTGATTCACAATCAGTCTATTCATAACTGAGACAAGTGTAAAATCAGTGTAAAAAACTGGAGTAGGATCCAGCTATGATAAAATGGTGTTTGCTAATTCATAGGGACATCCTTAATCTGTAAGACATGAAATGTAATTTGGTATATGAAAAAAATAAATCTCAACAATGACCCAGAGATCCATATGCTTTATTTACATGCATCACCATCTTGTTTTCCTTTTTACAAAACAAGGTTGACATTTACAACTTGGAATACACACGGCAATACCTTCTAACACAGGTGGAGTAAAGCACTGCTTTTCTATTGGAACTGGAATGGGAAAGGGGTCAAACAGGGTGTGGGAGAAAGTAGTAAAGCTGTGGAGTGGGTAGCCTTCCCAGGCTATAGGTAAATGGTTGTAAATAAAAGAACCCGGCCACAATCTACAAGGTCATGGGACAAACATGTAAAACTTTGAAAACAACCTAAAACCTTGTATATTCCTTCGACAGAAACATATAAGTGAGTGTTCTGAAACGCATAAGATAGGACATATAGAAATAAGTGGCTGTGTATGTACCATGCGTAGGTAGGGCGGTCAGGGCTTCACAATCTATATGCTCATTATGACTATAGAAGACTGCTTTGCTTAAGTTATTCATTCTCTGATCAAATGAAATAGAGATCAGGCTTAGAGTAAGAACTGGCAGAAGAAAGATTTAATGCCCAAGAGGAAGGGAATAGCAACACCAGTGTTAAAAGTCATGTGTTAACTTGTAAGAAAAAGACACTATACTTAAGAAAAATCTACCAGCAAAATCAAGTATGATAAACCAGGGACACTTACTAATATGGTTTATGTTCTAATCTGTTATCTATGCTTCTCCTTCCTTATAACTCAACTACCTAGCCCATCTGTGATCTGATAAAAAAGGTTATTTAGAGGACTGAGGGCTGAGATAACAAATGAAACAGATTACCCACAGTCATGGTGCCGGGACCATAAGTAAGTTTCCTAGTCTATCAATGATGGATTTTGATGGCGATTTTCTTTAGGTTAACGTAATACTATTTATCTATCTGAAAAATAGGAAACAAGAATAGCCAAAACACGATATTGCTAAGTATGTTTTCTAAAAAATAAGATCCCCTTACTTATTAGTACTTACTATACTTACTATTATAAAGTATCCAGCAATGCCACAAGGCACACTAGGTCGGTGATAGTAGCCCTTCCATGTCCATAAACAGATCTATACATCAATTTATTTGTGTACATAATATCATTTTTTAATCATATGTCAGGAAATGTAAAAGCTTTCTATATTCTCTGTGGAGTTACGTAATGCGTTCGGACAAAAAGGTTTTTTTTTTAGGGTATCTCGTATCTAAGATACGTTTCTAACATAATTTGCTTAGCAACAGAGAACAGGCCACTATTTTGGGCTATTATGTTATTATTTGGATTAAGGTAGGTAATTACCAAGTATATTAACAGTGACATATATGCACATTTAAAGGACTTGAAGACCCTTTCTAATGGTGGTTATTAGCCGATTTTACAAAATTTTTTTTTGTACTATGTTAATGACACAATTTAGACGCCATTTCAGAGTGTCCTAGTTTTTTCCACTGTTAATGCTCCCTATGCTGTTAGAAAGATCCAGATCAAAGCCAGCAACTCAATACTAGTTAACTGGTGGTCATGATGGAAACTATAAAAAAAGTACATACTAGAGAGCTGATGAATAGGGGTCAGTACACGTTACGTGCCACTGGCATCAATGATTCTTGTACTAATGAAATTACTTTGCCCTCTTCTACTCTCATTATACGTTGCGAGGTCTTTATGTGTTTGATCTTCCAGACACTGAAATGGATGCAGCAACATGTAAAAATGATGAGGCAGCATAAGATCTGTTTATAACTATGAACTCTAGAAATAAAATTTGTTCAAGTTAGGAATATCCTGCTTTTGCTTCCAATAAAAGCACCTTGTGTATGTTTGCTGTGCAGTCATTTGTTCGATATCCACGGTTTTTAAAACGGATTGCAAAGCTAATAAGCAGATCGAGTGTGAAAAAGTATTTAAAGTATGCGCTGCTAGGGGCTAGGCGATGTGCTCCTTAAATGTAGACAATGTGAGAAAGCCCCCACCCCAATCTGAACGGATTTCACAAGCCTCACTCAGTACTGGCTCCTGTATACAGGGATTCCGTAAAGGCGATTTCAGCGCCCCTTACAGCAGCACCAAATAAAAAATTCACAGAGCAGCAGGAATGAACTAAGCAGCTTCCTGATGCTGAGGACATTTGGTTCTATTGTATGCAGAGATACGCATAAAGCTGTGCTCGTCTTACATAAACCAAACATGGTATAGTGAGTGTCCAGAGAGTATCTGCTACATGCACTGAGTACAACCAAATCCCTTTTACATAATGTAAATACGACAAATCTGACCATGTCTCCACGCGGCCTTTAGATTTCCCCTTTCACGAGGAGATGAAGAACCTGCGCAATAAAGGAAAGGAGGAAACTATCTTATCGGCCTTAGCTACAGTATACAGTACTTCTCAAGGTGCTGGGTTTGAGGTTTCCAAAATGACAACTGTACTAACACAGCAAATGATAAAGTATTCTTCTGTAAACATCATAACATAGATTAAACAAGTCTGGACTATCACTGGTCTGGCAGGCTCAGATATCACCAAAGAAATAAAATTATAAAGGCAGTTGCCCAACATTTATGTAGCTACAATACATCAAAGAAGAGATGCACAACATTGCAGATACATGAGATTCAGTCATTACGTTTTTGGCCTATCTAACTCCAATATACCATTATCAAAACCCAATTATCATGACACTGCAAACTCTCTGCTTATGGTGGGGAATTTTTGTGCGAGGGTGTTTTTGGCGCAACAAATGTGCCTACAACCTGGATGCAATTGTGGCGAAGGAGTTAAAGGAAACCTACACTTGAAGTGGCAGGTTTAAGAAGAAAACAACTGAGACCAAGTTCAGGCGGAGTGGTTTTTTTACGGAGCTTATTTTGTTAGTGTTTAAAACCGCTTTATCGCGGTTTTAAAACACTTTTAAGCTTTTAGCCGGCGCAGGGAGGTACGCCCTCGGCGTTACCGGCGCGCGGCTCGCCTTCACTTTCAATGAGCGCTGCGAACGGTCGCGAGCACGTACCTCCTGCCGCCGGCTATAATTTAAAAAGTGTTTTAAACCGAGATACGCGGTTTTTAAAACACTAACAAAAAATAAGCTCGCACGGCTCCCCTGAGCTGGTGTTCGGTGTTTTCTTTCTTAAACTGCCATTTCAGTGGTAGGTTTCCTTTAATGAATGGTGCATGACTCAAAGGGTTGAACTGTTGCAAGTATGATGGGGAAATAGTAGCTCCATATACCAGCTTTTTGCCCAATCTAGGGTGAGCTGAAAATTGGCCAAAAACAGTGTGGGAAACTAGAAGAGCAGGAAACGTGTCAGGCTTCAACGGTGCAACCAAATTGTGCACCAAAAATTTAAAAAAAAGTCCACACAAAGTTTGTTAGCAGTATAAACATGGATACACATTGATCTGTTCTAATGACTAGAACTGTTCTACGCTAAAAAAACAGATGTAGATGGAATTTAAAACCCAATGGAGGCATTCATTATTTTTGCGTGAGGTGTAATGTTTTGGTGCCCGATAAAACAGTGTTTTGTGTTTATATCTTGGGCATTGCCTTAATGATGAACAAATGAGTGTCAGAAATTACAAAATTAGACAGTCTAAGCTTCACAGGTCTATCTAATTAAAGGTCTGCTGATGATAAATATGGTGTAGTGGAAGACTGGGTTCTCTGATGTCCACCTCTATTAGTTTATGGATTAGGTTTACAGAATATCAAATTGTTGCATCCAATGTGAGGTGGATAGAGTCTGCCCCATATGTTTCAAACAGTGTGACATATGTTAATATCACATTTTTTCATAAATCGAGTGTGAAGCGCTATGGAAACCAAGACAAACACGAACTCTCAGGAAGCAATTCTGGTCCACAATCTGTTACCAATTTCTGAGGGGATGAATTGGATTTTATGGGGTCCACTCAAATGATCAGGAACCTTTTCTGCCTGCATATGGTAAGGAGGATTCTTGGAAAAACCCTATAGTGTGCAGAATGATCTCCATATAGCTATTTGAGGCTCTACTCAGTCAACTGCGGAAGTAATCCCTATGAAACAGTCTCATGCTATGTCACCTGCCACAGATGCACAGTAGAAGTCAGAAAAAAGGGGGGGCCACACAAAAAGCAAGGGCAGATTTGTTCACCAATGCAAAACACAAAGCAGTGAAAACAGCATGGAGGCAAATTGGATATGAAGAGTTTTCCTTGGCTACTGTTTACACAACGGCCGTGTCTTGTTTTCAGCCAGTGAACATCCATTTTGGTGTCCATAGAGAGCAGTGGTGCCAGGCACCCTGGCTGCCAGCTCAGGGGAGGTTTGGTTGACTGTGTTCGATGGTGCCCCAGGAGGAGACAGGGGCCCTGCTAGTCATAGAAAACCCTTCTCCCTTCCCAGGTGGCAGGGATCTATTGTCTACACAGGGCTTGATTATAATTCTGTAGGGGGTGGGGGGGCCACAAAATTTACCAGTTAGCGGGCCCACAAATTACTAGTGGCTCCTGCCAGCACATTAACGTAGGTTGTGACATATGTCGCCTGCAAAATCAGGTCTATTGGGGCCTGGCATGGTGGCCCTAGCAATCTGATGGCAAACACCTTGCCATTAACCACAGTGTGAACAGATTAAAGGGGCAAATATTAGTCATGGCGATACATAGGCATTAAATATCTCTGGTTAGCTTTTACAAAGGAAACCTACACTTGAAGTGCAGGTTTCAGATGGAAATACCAGCACCAGATCAGGGTGAGCTGGTGCGGAGCTTATTTTTGTTAGTGTTTTAACCTTGTATTGCGGTTTAAAACACTTTTTAAATTTTATAGCAGGGCGCAGGGAGGTACGCGCTCGGCGCTTACATGCGCGCGGCTTCTCTCACTCCTATGTATCGGCGCACGTCGCGCGCTGGAAGCGCCGGTCGCGTACCTCCCTGCCCGCGCAGCATAAAGTTTTAAAAAAAGTTGTTAAAACCGCAATACTAAGGGTTAAAACACTAACAAAAATAATCGACCCGGCACCAGCTCAGCCTGAGTGGTGCTCGGTATCCACTAACCTGCCACTTCAAGTGGTAGGTTTCCTTTAGAGGTAACAACAATTTGTGCTTTAAGGAAAACATTGCCTAAATGTTTTCACATCACACTGATTTAGCTGTTAAAAAAACAAGTGACAATAATCTTATAGCGACTTGCACAGATTTTATTTTCTGAACAAAAAGTAGCACTGAATTGTGATTTTAGGTTACTGTAGGCAGTTTATAGAGGGCCCCTGGAGAGCAACATTATATTTTACCCTTGTAAAAATGCATCATATTGGTATTCAGTTAATGATGGCAATGGTTGTACTCAGTAGGCAAAGGAATTGAAGGGCAACCGTGACATCAAGACGCAAGCCAAATATGCAGGACTGTTGACCGTGGAACAACAGTGCTGTTACTATGTCAATTTATGAGCATTTTCTCCTTACCTTTTATCATCTTATGTATGAGATCAAACACACCTGTTTTCTAGATGGACCATAAGTTTGTTCCAGTTTGAATGTGACTTTTTACTTTATACTTTTATAAAGAGAATACATAATAAAGTTAAAAACTATTAAAACACTGCTACAGAACCAAAATAAATGCCTTATTGACTTTTAAGTGGAAACTACCAAAGGAATTATAGATGTACTCTCGGAGGCATAAAATGGTTGGTTTCTTTTTCTTTTTATATGACTTATAAGGCTCACACCCTGATTGTGACTACGAAGAGAATTCTTGAGCAGGCATCACGCCTGAAATACCAGGAGTATTGTAAAGGAGAAACCCACTATAGATCCAAATCACATATACAAACCGTATTAAGCGGGATATCTGTATTTATACATGATTTCCACCTCCACTTCATCTAATATTGGTCATATTGTCACGTGGAATCTTTCATAGTGATTGTAATTAGGCTACCAATAAGATGTTTGAATGTTTTTATATTTAATGTTGTAACGGGTTACTGAATTCCCTTGGTACAGTCCCTGTATAGAAGTGAAAGAGAACATACTTACTATGGTACAAGTCAATTACCACGCCATGGTCACATTAGTTGAAAGATCCCAGATCCTAAGACCAAGGGCCTGAGAAATGGATCCAAGAAGCATGTTTTAGTGTGACAAATGGTCATACATACATTCAATCCCATCAGTCAAACCTAGTAATACTCTGATGAGACACATTTAATAGATTGTAATACAGCCTCTATATATATTAACTAGCACATAGCTAACACAATGTTAGGATATGGTGTGGATCTGTCCATTATGAATATCTGACTGTTCCACAGTTAACATTTGATTTTTTTGTACTGCGTCACATCTGTAGCCACTACTTGCCTGTGGTCACAATGAGTTTTTGTATGAACGCAAGAAGACCAGATCAGAACAAATATACTTACCAGTAAAACACACAAAGAGCACAAGTGTCGGTACAAACATGACGTAATCACTGTGTTCAGTAAAGACAGTAGATACACTACTAGAGTATTTTTATATCCATATGTCACAGTTAGGGATGTGTTTTTAAGCGCTATGAGGTGTGTTTTATGGAAGTCGAAAAAAATCAAGGGTTAATACTTTGGAATAAACAGAGCCAGCCTGCAAAGCTACAAAATCAAAATCTGCTATATTTAGTTATGCCTAGAATTGATATATGGAGATAGCAAATTAGTCATCTACAGTAATTCTGATGTTTGGGGACTTTTATCATATGACTACAATTTAGTACAGCGCAGGTGCATCACGGTCAAAGAAGTGCTACTTTCAGCACACATGCATTGTAGTAAAGATGACAATGAGTGGGTACAACACAATAAAATCAAAGACCACAATATTACAGAACAAAGACTCCCAAAAGCTTCCACACAAATTGTAATAGCAAAATCCTAATAATTGACTGGTCTGGAAAGTATAATTAGGAGAAACTCAGTAGTGGTGGTAAAATTAGGTCTAAGTGTATATGGGCCCACACCATAGGGATCATTACCCCCGCTTATCCTTTTTGTGAAAATAAAGCTTTAGGTTCTTCGTCTGCTTCCTAACATCATGCATAATGAGAATCTCTGCTAAATAACAAATATATTTATATATTTAATCACTAATGCCACTAATGCAAAGGAAAGTCTTCATATATCAATCAATTACAGCTGAATATATATATAGATAAATCCTAGCCCTCGTACTTATAAATACAAGTTTGCAATAATGTAAACCATTGAATGTTCGTTCACAAATGCTCCCCAAACAAAAGTAACCAAAACCCTCCAAAACAATAAATCAATACAAATAAAGGATCAACTTAGAAGAATATGGAAGGGCACTTGTTAACAGCCACGTGGTTTCCAGATGATAGGTAACCTGAATCCCTGTTTCCTACACAAGCAATGCAGTAGGGGTGGTTATTATCCATTCTCGTTCAGGTAAGTGGTTTTCCGAGAACAACAGGATAACCATTCAAAGCCAAGTGACGGAAGACCCTATATGCAATGGCTTGGTACAACTATGCGGTAACGTGGTTGTTTTGGTACACATGCACACAGGCATTGCCAAGTAGAGCGCTATGTCTGCAGACTACTCAAGGTTAAAAGCCATACTGGTCATTTGGTTGATATAAAGCTAACAACAAAACAAAACATAAAACCTAAGCACATGAATCAATAACAAACTGTAGAACATCCACTGTTCTGGATTATTAGTAAAATACAGCAGTATAATACAACTGATTTGGGTGACAGGACCGTAGTCCATGTCAGTAACGTATTTATCCCTAATTCATCATCACGAAAAAGAACAAAAAAAGTTTTGAAAACGGAAATGAAAGATTAGGTAAAGGCATCTCCATGGAAAATTCGCCTTTTTGCATAACGAGAGGCAGTAGATTGCCGTTAGCTTAGGTGGAATACTCTAAATTTCTCTTGTCACATTGCTAGGAAAGTTGAAGGAGGGAAAACGTGAAAGAAGGAAACATGACTAAGGATTGCACATATATGATCCCTCTCATGGAAAAAGAACAGGTGTATTCATGTATGGCTGGTGTGGGATGTGATGCAGGTGCAGCTTATGCCAGCATGAAATCTGGTTGCAAACACCACACGCAATAACAAGGACATGCCCACAAGAAGATCACATTTCTTCCATCCATGTTCTCTTCTTGTGGCAGCATCTTTGCATACTTGAACAATGACCCGGGGAGGAGTGCAGAGTGCTGTATGAATCCTGGAAAGAACTTACTTGAGCTTGAAGGATTTCTGCTAACAGTCATCGCAAGGTAGAAAATTGGTGCAGGATTCATGAAAAGGTCCTATAGCTGTAAACGTTCACTGTCCGCTTGCTGACGCAGTTTGGCAAGGGGTTTTCTTTTATAGGGCCTCTTTCAGTTTCCTGGGCTGCAGAAATAAAAAGAGATTGCATATGTTACCTAAGGAAATTAACCAACAGCCTTACTTTTCTATCACTCATAACCCTGATGATTCTTGATTGGCAGCTCCTAGTAACACAGGATGACACCCTGGGGACTGCGGCTCATTTTGTGCAGAAGTCAGAAACAGAGTAACTTAAGTGTACGCAGTGGTAGGCACCAATGTAGTTCAGTTTTTTTTACATGAGTGCAATACGTTGAGAATTTATCATTGGAGATTAGGTGTAACTGCTGTATAGAAGACAATATGGAACATTTGACTCCCCATACCAGAGATTGTTTCTGTTATTATACTACTATTGGGTGCATAAGCAAGGACAGATATGTTGCTGGATTAACCCCCCCCACAAAAAAGCGAGTATATTGATTTCTGTCATACCAACTCTAAGGTTCATATGTGAATAACAGGCAATCGTGGTGGAGAAACATGGTCGCTGATTCACGACTTTGGGTGATATCATTATTTAGTGAATCGGAGCTACAACATATGGTGTGAATTTAATAGGAAAACAGCCGTGTTGCATTTTGGGTATTTCCCCACCGCAAACCCTGCTGTACAGATAATATCACTTCCATGCCAATAAGTAAACCAGAAACAGATCGAATGGAACAACCAGCTAATTAACATTGTGACAGTAACTACGAACGTATCAAAACAGCTGAACACATGTTGACCATGCTAACAAACCATCTTACTTAAAGGAGCTACTGTACAAGATATTTGCAGTAAAATATATATGTAAAGATAAATATAAAAATTTCCTCCAATGATACAAAAGTCTTAGTCTTAAAGCACAAGATGAGGGTGACTTATCTAACTACGCGAGGGTGTGTGGCTGCACATCGAATAGGCAGGTGCTATGTGCTCGGATATCCACCTCCAATATATTATTAGATGAAGCCCAAGCACTCATTTTGATGCAGAAAATCTTTTATGGAGGTTAGGCAGGTGATTTCCTGTTGGGGGGCGTTGACAAACGTTTGGCCGATCGGCCATGTGAAACGCAAAAGGCAGTCGGTGGCGCATTCTGTCATACTGACATAACCCACCAACTGCTAACTGCTCTGCTCATGTCTTCACTTCCTCTTGTCCAATGGTCTAGCGTTGACAAAGGGGCCGACCGGCCTAACGGTACGCACACAACAAGAGGAAAAATACCTGTCTACTTCAATGAAAAAGAATTTTCATGCATCAAAAAAGCTGCTTGGGCTTCTCTAAATATCTAATCATGCAGATTGTTATGTATGTATTATGAGCCAATGCCTGCCCTTCAAACAATAACAAATAATCAACCATTCACTGGAGTGTGGATTGACCAAGAATAGAACAATCAACTGGCATCTACAGTTAACATCTAGAGTTGGCGAAACAGATTCCAAACTCTAGGGTACAACTTTTCTGCATACAAGCACTGAATATCTGCAATTGAGGGCATGAAAGGAGCATCACTGGCAGTGAACTGCCTATATCGGTGGACCATACAGGTCTGACACAGTCGATAGGCAACTAGCGCAATTCTACTCAGGAAACTTCTGTCATACAATTTAGGCAGAACAGCATGCGGTCCACGGATCCTGTGGTATCCGACACGAGCATATATGTATATGCCGCTGTATGATAAATATCCCCCTGGAATATGGAAAACATTACTAAGAGATCATTTCACTTTGGAAGTTCTTCATATCTAGAAAATAATTTTTCTCCAATGAAATGCGGCCATTTTCTTTCTAAAGCTTATGGAATTTCTAATATAAAATCTAATCACTTGTAAGATTATTAAACAAACACAATTTACATTAGTTTTAGTGTTCAATTGATAATTAGTCGTGGATGCTACTGTATTTTGTGCAGATCCAAATAAGTTTCATCATTCTTACATTTTGGATGCTTTATGAGTTTAGTAAAATTAGCGAGTGTTCTTTTTCCTGTGCTAAACATGAAGGTGCAGTAATGTGATAATTTAATTGTGTATGTATACCACCTTTACTGTAACAGGAACTTAAGTTGACAGAAAGACTGTGAAAAGGGATCCATTGGATGCTGTTCTCATATAGTGTCACACCCCAAACTTGCATTAGTCCGTTCCTTAAGTTCAGCAGAAATCACACTGATTGCTTTAGAAAAAAAGCACTACACTAAGAAAGGTGTCAGAACAATCACATAAGAAACTTAAGGCAAAGAGGAGATGTTTTTTTTTTGCTGTAAAATACAAAACAGCCAATATATAGAGATTATTCATTACTGAAAGTCATGAAGACAACCGAAACAGCATAGGATGAGTGGGTGGAATAAAAAATAACATCTCAAGGGGAGATCTGAATTTTTAATATATGTTCGTTAATTACTTCTAAAAACATTAGGAAGATCTACATCGGAATCTAATTACGACGCAATGGACGTGCAGGGTGGGTGGCGCAGAGGTACTTGGGGTGTGAAAGCCTTAGCCCCAGGAGAACAGAGGTAACTCTACGCTTGAGTAGTCTCTGCGGTATTTGTAATGGTAATAAAATACAGCGTTAGCCTATAAATATGTCATACTAAAAAAAAGTGCGATTTTCTTCAATCGGGTTTGCTCAAGAAAAATTGGCTAGATAAAAAATGTGCATATAAATAAGTATCACACTGTAATCGTAGTGAAAATACACCGATAAAAATAACACTAAAATTTATTTTTATGTTATGGTGACGCCAAAAAAGTTGCCAAAAAATTTTAAAAATTGGTGATCTTCTTTGTGTTCACATTTGAAATGCCATATTACTTGTATTATAGCTACGACCCGAGTATAAGCATGAGGTAACTAATTTTAAAACATAAAAAACTAGGAAAAGCCTGGATATAGCCGAGGATGGGGAATGATTGGTCACAGGGCTCCCCAGTATATAGCCAGCAGCACATCACACCCCCGTATGTAGCCAGCCGCCCCATAGTATAACCCAGTAGCCCCCTGCACATGACCAGCAGCCTATCTCCATATATTATGCAGAAGCCAGCCCCCCGTGTACCTGCCATATATAAGGCCAATCCTAGACTTGCAATATAGCAGCCGCCCCTTTGTATGGCCAGTGCCTGCCCCCTCGTATATAGCCGCGCAGCCCCCTTGTATAAGCTGCAGCCCCTTGCGCCCCCCGTATATAGGCAGCTAGTCCTCGTGTATATAGCACAGGGCTGCCCCCAGTATAAGCCATTGACCTGCCCCCGTATATAGCCAATCTGACCTGAATAAGACTCAACCCCCGTTAATATAGCCATGGCCTGCTACCCCCCATAGCCAGCCTTGTACTGCAACAGCCCCGCCCCACCGGTCAAGAAGCATGCCTCAAAAAAAAACCCTGAAAAAATCTGTTTCCTTCCAACTTGTCCCCTGCCAGGTCTCTTCTGTCTTAGCTTGTTCCGGCGCGGTCCTGTCAATACACCTGACGCTCAGCTGTCTGCTCATAGCTATGTGTGATGGTGGCGCACATACTTGATTGTTGGCAAGTGGCTCACGTCAGGTGCGTGACGCAGAGTGTCAGAGACCTGAAACGGAGACCGGAGCTGAAGAACGGGGGTCAGAAGATGATACAAGAATTTTTTTCATTGACTATCAGGAAAGCAGCCGCCTTAGGGTTTTTGTCGCACTTTTGTGAAAACCCTATCTCGAGTATATCCGGTTTAATAATCTCATTATAGCTATAGACTCTCTCAGATGATATGTATCAGTGTAACTCAAGAGAAAATAAGAAGCCTTAGCATACCATACGTTCACATTACCCAAAAAAAATTTCAATCTGTCCTGATTGCGCTGTCCTCGTGCAATTCCGGCCTGCGCCCATACAGCAAAGTTTACCAGCACATATGGAGGTATTGGCAAACTCAGAGGAAAATAGGATTATCAAACTTTGCGAGCATTTCGTTGTCATTTTTGCCCTAAATGATATGAGGTTTCCAAAAAATTACAGTTTCTAAATTGCCACTTCCATTTGTTTTGACCTGTGAAACACTAAAGGGTAACTTGTAAAGTTGTTTGAACATACACGAGGGGTTTAGTTTGTGGGTTAATTTATAGGGTTTTATTAGTGTTTAGGAATCAACTTATAAGCTGAGAGTCCCTCAATCATAGTTATGAAAATGAGTAAATTGACAAGATTCTGAGCTCATTAAAATCCTCAGATAACGAGCATAACAAAAACATGTTTTTTAGAACAATTCCAGAAATGCGAACATTTCAAACTTTGAAAATTAAGAATTTTTTTTGAATATTTCAAAATTTGCTTATTTTTCTGGCAAGACTTATTCATAAAATCTTTAAACTAACATAAAGCACATTCATACTGAAGTCACAAGAGCCGCAAAAAGGAAGAAAAAAAACACCGCCAGTTTTTCCGTTTGTAAACGCCATAATAAATGGAACCCCCAACATTGTCAAGAGAAACATCTGAAAATCCACCCTGGATATGTTAAAATTCGAAAGTTCATAATCCAATTATTGTGCAACGACTGTCAGATCTAAAAATCGAGTCTGGCATGAGACTGGAAAACAGCGTGGTGTTGAGGGGGTAAGAGGTTTTCCAGCAAAACATAAACAATGAATTAGAAAGGATTCTTCGTGGGCAGTAACAAAAGGGGCTAAAACACACAATTAAGCTCATTCCACAAATATCCTGGATATGTGGTTGCCAGATTTCACGCTCTGGGGAAGCTCTCTAAGCTTCTATACTTATGTATGACAGGACCTGAAATTGCCATTGCCAGGACAGTTGGTGTCAATAAAAGTTCAGTATAACCACATCAGCAGAACATGTAAATATAGGCGAGGATCACTGCTACGTGTTGGGATCGGTTCTTTCTGTGGTCATTTCAGAGAACATGGTTTTTCACTCTTGACATTACACTGGGAAGGTTGTGTGTTGTATGGAAATATCTGCTGATCAATAATGTTTCTCAGATTGAGGCATGCCGGTAGGCACTGTACACTTAAATTTGTGCCACAAATATACATTAAGATTCTTTGTGTTGAACAAACAGGAACTCAACGCCAAAACTCAAAAGCAAAATAAGGGTTTCATTCGGCAAAAAAATAACAGAAACATTACAGTATCTAATTGTCGGAACTCGGACATAATGGGCGCATTTACTATCCGGGTCATTCGACCAGCGCTTTCGCGTGAATTCGGTCGCGAGCGATCATAAGTGCGAAAAAACTCAAGTTCACCGGCTTCCTATTATGTAAGTGCAAGTTTCCGAACGACTTTTTTTTAAAAAATTGTGGTGGTTTTCCGAATTCGTCGGTTTTCCGTTCGGCCATGCGCCCCCGATTTCCGTCGCGTGCATGCCAGCGTGATGCGCAACAATCCGATGCGTGCCGCCAAAATCCGGGGCAATTCAGGGCTAAATCGCGTGCAAATCGGAAATACTTCAGTAACACGTTGGGAACTGCGAATCGGGGCCCACAACTTAGACAGGAAAGTTTCAAATGACAAGAGTTTGGGAAACCAAGACATCAACAAGCCGAATCCCTCACTCCTATTGTTTAGCATTTTTTAATATCTTATTTTGTTTTATATTTACTCCATGAACTGTAAAACTAAACGTTGTTATTATTATTATTAAAGACCAGGAAAAAAACTACACTCTGCAGGCCAACACTGACAGAATCATGTAGGGGGTACAACAGGTAAGTTTCAGGGCACACACTTATCCCTAGTACACTTATAGTAAGTAAATTTCATATTGTTGATTCAACACCTAGATAACAGTGACATTCAAGTGTGTCTTTAAAGGGGTTGTCCCATCGAGCAAGTAAGGTCCCTATCCACAGGATAGTCCTAACTTGCCTCTCAGTGGGGAGTACAGCGACTCGGCTATCTCCGTCAGCTACATGAGATGAGAACACCCAACCCCGAACTATGACAACGTGTGCTCCGTTCATCTGGGGCAAGGGGGTAAATCAAGACCCCCGTTCTCATGATTGGGGGGTTCCATCACTGAGACCCCGGCGATCAGCAAGTTATGCTGTGAATAGGGCCTACTTGCTAAGAAGGCACAACCCCTTTAACACATAAGATGTGATATTATATAAGCTTATTGACAACCTAAACAACTTCAGTACAAAAATTATAAAAGGGAAGTGCTATGTACCTGGCAATGAATCAATGTCAAGGCTCCTGCAATAGTAACAATACTGTCATGACAGTTTGCTTAAACGCCCAGTACTAGTCAGCACCGGGAACATCTTTGCTAAGCCAGTGCAGCTTTGGATACTGCGAAACCATAAAAATGTGTTGTGTACTGGCCCAACCTTCAGATTTCCGTAGGAGTCACCAAACCAAGTAATGTGTATGGAGACCTCCTGATTTCTGTCCCAAGCAGTGTGAATACGATTTTAACTGCTCATCCTTTGGTTGTGGAGATGAATGAGTGTATCTGCATCAGTTTTCTCCTTCTTCTGTTCTGAGCATGAATGAGCAAAGAGTGAAGTCACTGATTCCACTTCAGAATGGATGAAGTGTTAAAATAAGTAATGGGAGAAAATAATTATCTAACTCTGCCATAAATAAGCCGTCATGTGAAGTCTGGTGGCCATGTAAGAAGAGCGACCCTCCACCTTAGGGGGGGGGGGGGGGGGGGATGATTAGAGGACATCATATTTTTCCTGTACAAGTTAACAAAGGGTTGTATAATGTCCCTTATTGTGATATTTGTATCATAAAAGAGACAGACCCATTATATAATATGAATGTACACTCCAATACGATAATACTGAAAAGGATGTTATGACCGAGTCGGTGGACTATGGTGTTGGTGTTTCCAACGTAGCTGTTGCCTTCTGCACTGATATAGATTAATGTAAAT
The DNA here is from genome assembly GCA_019512145.1 of Engystomops pustulosus. Taxonomy (NCBI): domain Eukaryota; kingdom Metazoa; phylum Chordata; class Amphibia; order Anura; family Leptodactylidae; genus Engystomops; species Engystomops pustulosus. Next base: position 119,209,166 of record CM033643.1, on the reverse strand, counting down.
ACAGACAGATGAAAAGTTTGACACAGCCTTCTCAGTTCAAAGAGTTCTTCTGTATTTTATGACTATAAAATTGAGATTCACACTGAAGCATCAAAAACAGTGAATTACACATGTGAGGATTATAGTATTACAAAAAAGTGTGACACAACAGAAGAATATGTCTTATTATATCTAGGTTCTATCGTGAGCCGCACTTTGCTTGATACTTACTGCTTTGCGAATTGGCATTCTTTGAAGAGCTTCAGAGGTCAGTCCACACTGAAATGTCTTCCAACAGTCTTGAAGGAGTTCCCAGAGATGTTATCACTTGGTTGGCCATTTCGCCTTCACTCTCTCGGCCAGTTCACCCCAACTTTATCGACTTGGGTTAGAGGTACTGCTGACTGTGGATGCCAGGTCATCTGGCGTAGCACCCCATCACTCCTCTTCTTGTGTCAAAATTGTCCCTTCACAACAGCCTGGAGAGATGTGTTTGGGGTCATTTCTGTTGAAAAAATGAATTTGCTCAGAAATGGCACAACCAGATGAAATAGTAATGGCGCTGCAAGATGAGCTGTGTAAACATGCTGGTTCAGTATAACCTTTGTACGTATAAACCCAAACAGTGTCACAAGCAAAGCACCCCCCACATACACACCTCCTCCTCCATGCTCCACGGTGGGACCTGGCATGTAGAGTCCATTTGTTCACCTTTTCTGTGTCGCACAAGACTTGCTGGTGGAATCAAAGATCTCAAATTTGGACTTAATCAGACCAAAGCCAGTTACCACTAGTCTAATGCCATTCTTGTGTGTGCTTTAGTCCCAAACAATTTCTTGTGCTTGTTGCTCTGTCCTTAGCGAGTGGTTTCCTACACTATTTTACCCATGAGGCACTGCTGCCCACAGTCTCATCTTAACAGTTCTGTAAGATGTGTCCTGCTGATAGACCTCTGTGTGGCAATGGACCTGGTGCTTCTAGCTGACTGCTGATACCTGCCAATTTCTAAGGCGGTGACTCAGATGAAACTTATCCTCTGCCAGCAAGGGTGACTCTTGGTCTTCTTTCTTGGGCGGACCTCATGTGAGCCAGTTCCTTTGTAGCGCTTGATGGTTTTTGCACACTGCAACTGGGTGACACTTTTTCAAGTTATTCGGACCTCATGACCTTCATTCTTGAAGAATGATGACCAACTCGTTTTCTTTACTTAGCTGCTTTTTTTAGCCATAATACAAATTCAATGTCTATAGTAGGATATCAGGGTGTATATTCAAACCTTCCTGTACTGCACAACACAACTGATAGGTCCAACCTCATTTATAGGCAAGGAAATCCCACTTATACACCTGACAGAGCATCCTGTAGTGAAAACCTTTGTCTGGTGACTACCATCTTGAAGCTTATCAAGAGAATGCAAGAGATATCAACAGACAAGCAATGGTGGCTACATTGAGAACCAGAATAGAAGACATATTTCAGTGTTTCACACTATTATTGTCTTACATTTGTAGTATAATTCCACATATAAGTATATCTTATGCACTTCTTTGATCACAATTTTGAGTGTGGAATACAGAAAATGACTCTGAACTCAGTTGTGCCACACTTTTGGTTGTACTGTAGCATACGTAACTTATTTAAACCACATACTGGAGGCTTGGAGATAATACATGAGCTGGAAGGTATGGATCGTTGGTTTTTGGGGTTTATTGTCAGAATCAGACAACCCAAGATTAAATTCCCCTGACTATGTATCTGCACCCCCATGGAAACCATTGCATCAGCATGGGCAGACCATGTGAATAGCAGCAATAACACTTTAAAGAGATGTTGCTATGAGGGCAGAGACTTGCTTCAGTAACGACACTAATATGGTGCGCCATTTGATTACTTAAAATCATATATGCTCATACAAGATCATGGCAAAAGGAGAACTGAAACTGAACTGACTCTCATTCAGATGTTAAAGGGGCATTTGAGACTTTTTGGGGACCCAGCAGCATATAATAACGCAATATCTTGTATTTCTATACTAACTATCATTTTTGAAAGTGGTGGGGTAAGTGGGTTCTGGTTTTTCAGATTTTCAACTGGACATTTAAAAAGTCACAAAAATGATCTCATCCTTATCATGTCTTCAAAGCGTCTCCAGCACCACTTTTTAATTCAACATCGGAATTATACCCCTAATAACAAAAATTTGTATTGAGCATGAATGCACAAATGTGTGCGAAGACCTTCTAAATACTGTATAAGCAGGTTTGCACTAAAAAGAATTAAACGGTCAGATAGAAAATGGCGCAGGTCATATAGTAAATGTGGCCCAATAAGTCTATTTGTTTTGCTGCACTTGACCAGTGAGTAAACCAGTTTAGATGATGTAAGTTATCAGACTACACACTACATTATCACCAGATTTAGATCCAAATTATTTGTTGCAAGGCTGATAAGTCTGATGGGTTAAAACTGTCTAGTTGCATTTTTAACTCAGGTTTCTTAGTTGTATCAGAAAACTGTGCCAAATTCTGAATATTATCACATTTTTTGGTGGTGCCCGTCTTAGTTACGACCTCTTTTGTTGTACTAGTGGTAAAGTGTCTAAAATCCTCTTAAAGGGGTTATCTACTTCAACACAAGTTAGGCCAATCACAAATACGGCTAATTTGTGATCTTCTGGAGAGTTCAGTGATGGACCCCCACCAGATCACACAAAAACGAGGGGTGCCAAAGGGTCCACGTACCTCAGTGGACCCTCGTCGCTCACATCAAGTAATGGACAGACGGTTGCGCAGTACCGTTCTGCTCCATTAATCTATATGAGCTGAAAAAATTGCCAGGAGCTAACCAATACTTCAGTCAGCTCCTAGAGATAATGAGCAGAAAGGTCATGTGCAGCCATCTGTCCATTACTCTGAGGAGCAACAAGGGTCGCGGAGGTACCCCCTCCCCCCCTCATTTTTGTGATCTGTTGGTGGGACTCCTGTGAAAGGGCACTAACTTATGTTGTTGGCTAAAACCCCTTTAACATTTGGATTTAAGGAATTTTTTGACTGGAGATTATATCAGAATTATTGGAAGAGATCTGGGCACACCAAAATACAGATCAACCCTCATAAGCAAAGGTTCAATAAGAAGTTTTTGTTACTATTGAAAACATCAAGAATATAAAAATGGATTAAATAAAACCAAATTGCAGTTGGTCAGTCTGCGCCTCCAACCTGCGTTGGAGTTAGGCTTTAAAACAGAGAGCTTCTACTCTCCTTTGAATAGAAATGAAGCGGACTGACTTTCCCGTGTGGACAATGGCTATGATATGACCAAGGGACAACCAGATGCAACTGTTTCTTTGTTTTTTATGTATATATGTTTGTGAAGATTAAAAACACTTAATCTAAACTTTGTTATGAGAGGATAATTGAACTAAGTTTGCATATATAATCTTCAGAACAGCTTTGGGAGGCTGTGTTCCAAACCCATAATTTTGCCTCATCAAGAAGTCCTGACTACACGGTCAGGATCAACCAAAAGAGAATATATGGCATACTGAGAGAAAAGTAGGTTGCACCCAGTGCAAAAATCGTCAAGCAGCACAAGTTGACTATCTTTCAGTGACACCATTCAATTGTTCAGCAATGTCTGGGAAACTGGAAAAAAGAAATACAAAAAGCTGTAGACTGAGAAAAGATTACTTTGAGCTATGTTGTAACGCGGTCGACATGACACAGTCCTCTTTGTTTTTAGACTCAATATTATGTAAATAAACAAATTTATAAGGTGCTATGTTTTAAATTACCCCCCCGAAATCGTTTTTCTTTCCGCAGAGTGACTAAGGTACATCTGCACACCATGGTGGGGGTGGGGAGCCAATGAATAATTGCAGCTTTCCAAATGTCTCAGACTTTTCACCAGATTGACTAATTTGTGAATTTTATCATTCACTATAGAAAACGTGAACATATCAATCTGTCTAACTACTATAGTCATCTCTTTTTTAAGCTCTACCTATAGTAAATTGATGTGCAAAAAACTGAAAAAAAGTCTAAAGATTATTCTCCAGTATATTTGCTGTTTAAGAAAAAGACACTTAGGGAGCAATTAGAAAAGTAATCAGTTAAAAGCTGAACAAACTTCTCCATTTGCAATTCCAGTACAAGAAAAATAACCCATAAGACGCAGCCGCCCCGTCCTGTTGCAATTTTTCACACACCCCGTCTTAGCAGAAAACCTGGGTAATGGACTGCTTCGTTGCATTTTCTCAGCAGAACTCTGAAAAGAAGCACGAGTGATCCAAATTATACCATTTTAAACTGGCAAATATTGCCTTTATCATCAACATAGAAATATATTGATACATCTGCCACCAATTTCGGCATTCTATATTTTCCCACAGTCCTTTAAGCCATCACCATATTTTCAGGAATGGGACGTCCAGTATAAGAGAATATGGAAAACCCGTTTAGGAGCCAATGAGTGGACTCTAAGTCTCGTTTTCAGGAAGACTTCATGTTCCTATATTCCTCTTAGTATGGAGGCATTACTCATTGGCTAAAGTGGGTCACATGACCACAGGTCCAAAGTAATGGAAAAATATGGAGCCATGGGAGTTCGGGGATGGTAAGTAGTCTTTTTTCCATTGCTTGGCCTGGCCCATCGTACTCCCACCAATCATGGGAACCATGCCTTTATTAATGTTCCATCCTATTATGAGTAATAGCACCAGAAGCAATGTTTTATAAAAACAATATGTTGTCAGATATTTAGAATTCTGTAACCAAAAGCTGAACTAAAGAGTGAAGTCCGATAAAACTTATCCTACAGTAAATAATATGTAGTCCTATAATGTACCCACTGCAAAAAAAAAAAATAAGGGTTACTAAATTTTGCTTTCCTGTCTCAGGTCCTAAACCTGAACAAGCATTGCCAGAACAACAAGCAGAAGATATAAAATCTAGGCAGATGTGCCAAGCCCTGATTTGATTCATGGCCCCAGTGACGGTCACCACTATGTCAACAGACAATCCTCAAATTAGTGTTTGGCTTGTTCCATTAATGATCAATTACCCTAAGCAAAGGTGTTAACCAAACCACTTTATATTACCGTATTACTCGGTATAAGCGGAGTTTTTTTCGCAACCAAAAATGTGCTGAAAACGTCCCCTCGGCTTATACACGAGTCAATGTATACTAAAAAAAAATAACTATATACTCACCCTCGGCCTGCCCGATGGCCGAGCGCACGTGCTCCCCCATGGCTGCGCGCTGTCTTCAGGCATCCGCGCCCGTCTTGACTCTGCAGGGCGCCGCCAATTGTTGTTCTCCCGGGCGTCGCCTAGCTGACGTCAGCAGGCGCGTCATACTAGGCGCTGCCCGGGGGAAGAACAAGGCGGCGCCCTGCAGAAGAAAGAAGACGGGCACGAAGCCTGAAGACGAGCCGCGAAGACTTAGGGGAGCAGCGCTGGTGCATCGGGGACACTGGAGGGGAGTGTATAGTTTATTTATTTTTTTTTATGCTGGGCTCGCTGTATACGAAACTGAGGGCATGCTGGCTATATAACTGGGGGGGGGGTCTGTGACCATGCATTCCTCACCCTCGGCTTATACTCGAGTAATAGGTTTTCCAGTTTGGTGGGTTTTTAAACTTATTAGTAAGTAACAAAGCTGTGATGCCAAGGACATATAAATCTGTGATCTACCAACACAAAGAAGTAACTTCAGATGATTTCAGTCCCAAAACTAATTGAAACATTATGCTACAATAACCTATTGAAACATACAGAAAGCCAGTGGTTAACCAGCTCATAATCATTAATGGCTGTGGTTAGTAGAAATATCACAAATATTAAAACCAGTTACCCACTCCTGTCTCATATGACACAATATAAGCCCCGCAATTACTAATTTGCAATTTTGTATTTGAAGAACAATGGCGATCTACTGGATTATTAGCAGCATTAACCCATTCAGAACAGCCTTTCTGTTTGGCCGTTTCCGTTTTCACATCCCACAGTCCAAAGCCATACATTATTTTTCCATTTATGAACCATATAGGCGTGAGCCTGTCTTTCAGTTCTGTGCCATTTATATTTGGGCAATGTACTGAAATCTGGACAAAATTGCATTAGAACTGACAAAAAAAAATTACAGTTGTGCCATTTTTAACAGGACCAAAGAAATGAGTTGTACAACAAATAAAAGCAAATTATGGAGAAATATATAGTTTAAGGCTATAAGATCTCGTTCAAACAGCCGCTATTTTAGAAGTTGGACTGAATATTAGAATAAAAACAATTCAAACATGAGAAGGGTTGGTTGTTATGTATTAACTTTGCTGCATCTTGCACAGGTTTCTGAATCTTGACACCTTGAAAATCATCACCACGTAGAGTCTGAAACAGCCAGTGAAAACGTGATTTCTTGTATGCGTGTTTATTGGTGATCAAATAAACAGTGTTTCAACAATTAAGGTGCTTTCACATGCGGCATACAGTTTGCGTTTCAAATGCATCAGAAAACCTTGAAAAGGAGATTTACCGTATTACAGCGATTAACAATGCGTTTAAATATTAAATAATGAGATATATTCAATAAGTAACTTAGTATGTATATATTAGTATGCTTTCAGAAAGTAAGTTATTTTTTAAATTACTTTTGTCAGTTTCACAGTTACAGGAAGCCCCAGTGTACTTATAACAAGAAGTTTCTGTAGATTTTTCCTTAAAGGGGTTACCCTGGGAATGAAACGTCTACAAAAAAACCCGATGCTATAAATAATGAATATAACAAAACTCAGTCATCTGTCACAAAGGAGCTTGAATAGTTTGATTTTATAATTCACAAAATTTTATTACCTCTCTAAAGTAGGCGGAGTTCACAAAGATCGGCCACCACAAAACTACAAGTCACAAGATCCTTTAGTCTAGTTAACTCCTCATACCTCTTATGCGTCTGCCCAGTGATGATATAACAGGTTTCTTGCTATTTTTACCATAGTAATGATGTGTTAACTGCCATCCACAACACTGGGCCATACCGATGTCCTGCAACCAACGACTACAGCCAAACTCATGTGATCACATGACTGCCCAGCCATCTTCTGTCCTGAGTCTTCTCCCCGCGAAGAAATAAACGCCTGATCTAAAGGCCATAGCATTGAATTTTCTTACAGTCTATGTCACCAGCATTTGTCTGCTAAGGGGACAACATTTTAAATAACTAACTAATTACACGTTAGTTTGGCATTAAAGACCCATTTGTTATGAAATATGCTGATGTTTCTGAAATACCATTTAATTATACCTGTCAGGACAGGTATATTTTTGTAAGTGTACTCCAGACAAAATACAGGAGGTCCCCTACTAAAAAACACCGACTTACAGACGACCCCTAGTTAAAAGGACCTCTGGATTTTGGTAATTTAGTGTACCTTATTTACAATAAAGAGCTATACCAGTTATCAAAGGTGTCTGTAATTAAGGTTATGTTAATCCTGGTTCTTATGACAACCCAACATTTGAAAATTCACTAATTATAAAGACCCAAAAATTCTAACCTGAGCTACAATTGTAAAATGTATGCAAGTCGGATCTGTATAAATTCAACTTAAGAACAAGCCTACAGACCTATCTTGTAAGTAATCCGGAGACGCCTGTATATATATACTGTATTTTTTTTAATAGCATGGTCAAGTGAACAACTCTATAATCTTTGTTTACTACTGCTTGTACCGTGTCCAGATGAACATCACTTTATATACATATTTTATTAGAATAAACTAAACATTAATTTGGCAAAAATCTTCAATGAGAACATAGTATTGACAATATGGAAGTTAAGAAAAGCAAGACATTTTGTAAAACTAATCTCGTAGACATGACTGACCTGTTCAGGTCACTCTTCAATCATTCATCAACTGGAACCCACTCTGTGATGAGTCTGCTTAGCACCTGTGAAGTTTCCCACGGCTAGGCTGACATTCTGTGCAGAAATTAGGGAGTCAAAGTTAAAATCCAGCCCGTCTGCATCCTAGTCATGACGAATGATTAGTTTCCATATCGCATTCCAAGCTCCCATTGAAAATTTCCAGGTCCAAGTCAGTTGGGAACTTTCATGCACTGGAAGGTCTCATGCTGGAGTAAAGGACCTGAGAGCGTGTCTGAAAGGGCTTGCATAGAATGGGCGACTGAGGACTGCTGCTGGTGTTAGACGAGTCCAGGTTGTCTGTCATTTAAACCATGTTATTTATGCTGTTTGGACAGGCACGGCTGCCAACAAGAAAAGAGCTATGAGACTGCTGCTGGTGGTGAAGCAAGTTCTGATTAAGTTAGACTTCCACCTGGTTGGACGGGCGGCAAAAGACATCATTGGGTCATTCCTCAAAATTATTTCGACGGGAATTCTGAGCAGTGACTGCAGTATGCTTGGGAACAGTGGGTCAGACTGTGTCATAAAACATCACTATGGCTAAGTGAATCAGTGGTAAGAAGGTCCTGAAGGACTGATTACTGTAATGATTTATGGAAGAAAATGTTGCTTGTTTGTCTCTGTATGGTTTTGCATTGGGACTGACGCAAAGAGGTTAAAGGAATTGAAGCTACTTGTGTTATTGAAGCTATGGATGGAGAGCTGAGGCTTGAGCCCTTAGTGCCATAAGTAAAGCGCTGGAACTTCTCTGCATGCCTATACCAGGAGAAGACTGGAGAAGTATTAAGGGAAATGTCATCCAGCAAATCATCCATAAGATTATCTTTAGCCCATCATTTAAGTTCATGGTTTCCTGCCATGTCTGTTATCCTCGGTAACTCCACTGTAGATGGTTTACTTAGAGATGGAGACATACTACCAGGGCTATACAACATAGGTTGATATTGGAGAGTCATCATCTTGACATCATCAAGTTCAGTGGTACTGGGATGGAGATAATCGACCACTTATGGTGCTGGCATTAGAGTTTGTACGAGAGCGGAAATCTGTCCATGCATCCAACTCATCACTGCTGCGTGTTTGGGCTTCCTGGCCACTTAAGTTGTGAAGGGCTATCATCAGAAGCATCCTGGGCCACTTGCATGGAGGCTTTTTCTTTGCTGGCTCTACCCCGGCTCTTAGTGTATTTGTTACTGTTGTCCATAGACACAGCACGCCGTCTGGGTGCCTTTCCACCTTTTCCTCCTTCTGGGTTTATCATCCACCAAGAGCTTTTTCCAGTGCCCTCATTCTGGACTCGAATAAATCTGCTGTGCAGAGACAAATTGGCCGGATTGAATTCTGAGGACGAAGAAAGAAATTGCATGTTAGAGGTACAGATAACGCAAATAATAAAATAAATAATAATAAATAGCTTCAATATATAGAACTATGCTGAACCACTTTTCTCAATGGTTCCCCTAGGATAAATGTATTGGTCATAATCTCTCCCCTATGTTTATTGTGCGACTTTCTATGTAATCATTATCCTTTACATTCAATGTCCATTGTATTAGTCCGTCACCTTCAGTGCAACTCAAAGACAAAAGACATGGTTTCTGCACTTTTATCTTAGAGTGGTATAAACAGGGATCAAATCAGCTGTGAACTAGTTTAAATGTATTAGAAAAGGTAAATCCATTATGATGATGCTTTTATACCTTCAGAACTAATAAGGAAAAGTAGCAATAGAGTGTATTACAATTGTGTTTTTTTCTTTAGCTTATTTACCACTAGTTAATACTACATCACCTCCAACGTAGCCACTATATGGTTCATATGCCTCAAACATAATCCATCTTATAATTCAAATAAATTTCCAATGTAGCCACTATATATTCATAGACATGTACATCCAACACACGCCACCATATAGTAAGCCACTATAGTTACTGTACACATTTAAATCCGTATAAACCACTTATAGTTTATATACAACCAATCAAACATAACTAACTATTAGGAACTTAAAATTGGATGTCACATGGATGTCACCGTAAGCCAATATGCCAATATGACTAAGGATAATCAACCTGTTGCTTTTTGTCTTTTTATTTTCATGTGCACATGTTTCATACATGCTTCTAAACAGTTACCGATATACTCGAGTATAGCCGACCCGAGTATAAGCGAGGACCCTAATTTTATCCACCGAAAACTGGGAAACCTATTGACTCGAGTAGTAAAAGCCGAGGGTGTAATATACAGCCAGCCCCATGTAGTATACAGCCAACACCACGTAGTATCAGCCGCCCAGTAGTATACAGCCGCCCCCAGTAGTATACAGCCTGCCCAGTATATCAGATGTCACCTGCCAGGATACAGCCTGCCCCCCAGTAGTATACATGCTGCACCAGTAGTATACAGCTTGCCCCCAGTAGTAAACTTGCCCCCAGTATATACAGCTTGCCCCGATTTACACCGCACTGCACCCAGTAGTATACAGCCTGCCCCCATCAGTATTACAGTCTGCCCTCAGTAGTAACAGCAGCCCCTATACAGATAAAGAAATAAACTTATATCACCCTCCGTTGTCCGATGTTCGTTCACGCTCCCGCGGCTTCCGATCCCCATCGCGGCTCCCGGCGGCTTCTTCACTCTCTCTGGCCGGGAGATCGCGGCTGGCCGTCGCACACTGTGATGCCGCGCTGTCGCCGCTGATGACGTCATCCGCGGCGACAGCCCATCGCATCACAGTGTGCGAGGCAGACGCGATCTCCCGTCCAGTGTGAAGAGTGAAGAAGCGACGTGAAGCCGCCGCAGGATCGGGAGCCGCGAGGGAACATCGGGGACACGGAGGTGAGTATTAATGTATTTATTTTATCACTGACTCGTGTATAACAAGCCGGGCTAGGTTTTTCAGCACATTTTTTGTGCTGAAAACTCGGCTTATACACGAGATATACGTGGTATTTTAAATTTGCCTTCTACATTTTACCAAGTAGATCCACAATTATCTACTCATAGAGCGCAATCCTTTATACATTGGACTCACGTACACAATACCTCCATACAGTGGAGCTCTTCACGAGCTGCCCAATTCTCTGGAGGCCCTACCCCAGTCATTCGATTAATATCCAACCCAAAGCTTCAAAGTGCTCTGAAAAAATCCATTTATTAGGCAGGCCTGTCACATTTGGTAACTGCATGCAACTTTAACTCTCTATTACCAATTCTGGGTACTCCCCCAATCTGCCCTTGAATGCCAGGACCAGCTACAGGCTTCTCTGCATCCCACTAACTTGGACTTGTTTTCAAGATGACGGCTGATGGCTGGTTCAGGCAGCAGCATTTTATTCTTAATATTTTATTCCATTCCCTTAAAAATGGCTGGACCATATACAGATCCTTACACCTCGTGTCACCCCCTAATCCTCAGACTGTAATCTCTGTTATTACTTTTAATGTCTTATTATATTTGTATATGTTCCCCGAATCTGTGCTACAAGTGCTACGGAATTTGATGGTGCTATATAAATAATGAGATTATTATTATACTCGTGGTAGCGGAAAATTTTTCTTACTCATTTTAACAGTGGGTATGTATTAAGACTAAAAGTGTGTAAATGTGAAGCCTGATGTATCACTAAACATCATCAGCTTTGATCTGCTTGTGGCCTATACAGGCGGTCTTGGGTTAAGTACACGAGAGGTTCTGTTGGTTTGTTCTTAAGTTGAATTTGATGTCAAGTCGAAAAAGTATACTTTATAATTGTAACCCTAGCCAGAATTTTTTTGGTCTCATGTGACAATTGGATTTTAAATGTGTGGTGTGCAAAGAACCAGGATTAACAATAAATCTTCATTGCAGACACCTGTGATAACTATTATAGCTGTTTATTGTAGTCTAAGTGCTAAAGTACAGTAAATTACCCAACATCCAGAGGTCGTTGTAACTAGGGGTCGTCTGTAAGTCGGGTGTTCTTATAGGGACACCTGTATTGTGCCGGGATGCACAATACGGGATAATAGAAAGGGCATAATTTTTTTAACGATTTGGAAGGCAACTAGATAGCATGGTCAGTCCAAGTGGAAACTCCCATGTGGATGGACCAGTTGCTCAGTAGTTCTCACGTCATGTCCTTTATTAATAATCTGATAACTTTACCCTCTATTTTATTATTTTGACAAAATGAATACACTAAACATACCGCAATGTCTTCAAAACTGCTGGTTGGATCTGAATCCATAGTGTTGGTGTCAGAGACAATTAACAAGCTGTTCACCTGTCTTACCTACTGGAAGGGTACACAATGGGCACAACAGAGCAATTTACGGATTGACAGCTCTCCATATCTGTATTTGGTGCATGTCAACAGCGTTAAATTATTCATGTTTACTGACAGAGCATCTACCGTAACCCCCTATGGCTAGAAAGTATGAGAAAGAAAACCAATTCAGCAGCTACAAAAAATAGCCTGATAAATGCAGATAATTAGTAAGTATATGGAGACTTGAGACCCTCATTGAGTACTGTAAACTTTGCAAACCTACCATAAATTGATCTAAATATATAAGTTCATTTGAATGAACTAATTTTTTGTTTCTGATCTAAAGAGAAACATGCCCCGCCAGAAACCTGTTTACTTCTTTGTAAGACTCTCTTCATTGAGTCTGTCAGGACAAGAGCCACTCATTGGTATTAGAGAGACTACTAGCATATTAGACAAATAAACGTATGCTATAAGGCTAAACGCTATTATTTAAAAAATAATATGAAGGTATAGAGAAATCTACTTTACCAGAGAGGTAGGAGCCCTTATAAATGCAAAGACTTGGAGTGTATGGATGTGGTAAGTGGTCCTCTTTAGATTTTAGATTTTAACACCTTCACGATCTGCGATGGATATATCTGCCGCAGAGCTATGAAGGGTGCATGAAAAGGGCTCACGGGCTGAGCCCTCTTCATACAGAGAAGGGCTCTGCTGCAAAGACCCATCGCTATCACCCGCGGTCGGTGCTTGCACCGTTTGCGGGTGTTAACCTCTAGTATGCCGCCAGCAAAGACGCTGGTGGCACTTGCAACATGGCAGTGCATGGGCACCGCCATCTTTCTTACGACCGTCGCTCCTCTGAACATCATCGGAGGGCAGTCATTGGTTGCCATGACAGCCTCGGGTCTTCGTCAGAATATACGCCATATACTGCAATACAGTAGTATTGCAGTATATGGTAGGAACGATCAGACCATCTAGGGTTAAAGTACCCTAAATGGTCTAAGAAATAGTGAAAAAATAATTTTAAAAAGTATAAAAAATCACCCCCCTTTCCCTAGAACTGATATAAAACATAATAAACAGTAACCTGCCACGACTTGGGGTGCTATCTTCCTGTAATTTTCCACCTCTATTAGTTTATTGGCTTAAGGTTTACGAATATCAAATTGTTGCACTCCAATGTGGGGTGGGAATAGCAGTCCTGCCCCATTATGTTTCAAACAGTGTGAACATATGTTGATATCACATTTTTTCTCACAATCGAGTGTGTCTAGCCGACTCATAGTGAAACCAAGACAAAACTACGAATCTCAGGAAGCTATTTCTGTCCTCTAATGTTACCAATTTGAGTGGGATGAATGGATTTATGGGGTCCACTCAATGATCAGGAACCTTTTCGCCTGCATATGGTAAGGAGGATTCTTGAAAAACCTATAGTGTGCAAATGATCTCCTATATAGCTATTGTGAGGCTCTACTCAGTCACTGCGGAGTAATCCCTAGAAACAGTCTCAATGCTATGATCACCGCCACGGAAGAGACAGTATGAAGTAGAAAAAAAGGGACCACAACAAAAGAATGGCAGCATTCTGTTCACCAATGCCAAAAACAAACGCAGTGAAACGAGGAAGGAGGCAAATGATATGAAGATTTTACTACTTTGGCTATGTTTAAAAACGGCCGTGTCTTTTTTCAGCCAGTGACATCCATGTTTTGGTGGTCCATAGAGCAGTGGGATGCCATGGCACCATGGTGCCAGCCTCCAGGGGAGTGGTTTTGGTTTGGACTGTGTTCGGGGCCCCAAGGAGGAGAAGGGGCCCGCTAGTCATAGAAAACCCTTCTCCCTTCCCAGGTGCAGGGAAACTCATATTGTCTACACAGGGCGATTATATTCTGTAGGGGGTGGGGGGGCCACAAAATTTACCAGTTAGGAGCCCCAAATTATTAGTGGCGGTCCGCCAGGCACAGCGGTTACGGTGTGAACATAGTCGCCTGGCAAAATCAGGTATATGGTGGCCGTGGCAGTGGTGGCCCTAGCAACTATGGCAACCCCTTGCCATTACCAACAGTGTGAACAGAGTTTAAAGGGCAATATTAAGTCGTGGACGATACATAGGCATTAAATATCTCTGGTTAGCTTTAACAAGGAAACCTACACTTGAAGTGGCAGGTTTCAGATGGAAATACCGGCACCAGCTCAGGGTGAGCTTGGTGCGGAGTTATTTTTGTTAATGTTGTTAACCTTTATTCGGTTTAAAACACTTTTTAAACTTTATAGCACGGGCGCAGGGAGGTACTCGCTCGGCGCTACCATGCCGAGGCGTTCTCCTCACTCCTATGTAGCGCGCAGCACGTCGCGCGCTGGTAAGCGCCGGCGCGTACCTCCCTGCGCCGCGCGTATAAAGTTTAAAAAAAAGGTGTTAAAACCGCAATACAAGGGTTAAAACACTAACAACAAATAATCCCGGCCCAGCTCACCCTGAGTGGTGCTCGGTATTTCCATCTGAAACCTGCCACTTCAAGTGGTAGGTTTCCTTAAGGTAACAACAATTTGTGCTTTAAAGGAAAACATTGCCTAAATGTTTCACATTCACACAGATTTAGCTTAAAAAACAGTGACAATAATCTTATAGCGACTTGCACAGATTTATTTTTCTGAACAAAAAGTAGCACTGGATTGTGATTTTATGGTTACTGTAGGCAGTTTATAGACGGGCCCTGGAGAGCAACATTTATTACCCTTGTAAAAATGCATCATATTGGTATTTCAGTTAATGATGGCATGGTTGTACTCAGTAGCAAAGGAATTGAGGGCAACCGTGACATCAGACGCAAGCCAAATATGCAGGTACTGTTGACGGGAACAACAAGTGTGTTACTAGTCAATTTATGAGCATTTTCATTCCTTCCTTTTATCATCTTATGTATGAGGATCAACACACCTGTTTTTTAGAATGACCATAAGTTGGTTAACCAGTTTTGAATGTGACTTTTACTTTATACTTTATATAAAGAGAATACATAAGAATAGTAATAAACTATTAAAACACTGCTACAGACGAAAATAAATGCCTATATTTGACTTTTAAGAAACTACCATAAGGAAACTATATAGATGTACTCTCGGGAGGCATAAAATGGTTGGTTTTCTTTTCTTTTATACTGACTTATAAGGCTCACACCCTGATTGGACTACGTAAGAGAATTCTTGACAGCCTCACCCTAAGTAGCCAGGGAGATTGTAAAGGAGAACCCACTATAGATCCAAATCACACATATACAAACCGTATTAGGGGATATCTTCGGTATTTATCATGATTTCCCTCCAACTTTCATCTAATAGGTCATATTGTCACGGGAATCTCTTCATAGTGTTGTAATTAGGCTACAATAAGATGTTTGGAACTTGGTTTTTATATTTACTGTTGTAAAGGGTTTACTGAATTCCTTGGTAGCAGTCCCTGATGAAGTGACAAGACGAACATACTTACTATGGTACAAGTCAATTCACCAGCCATAGGTCACATTAGTTGAAAGATCCCAGATCCTAGACCAGGGCCTGAGAATGGATCAAGAAGCATGTTTTAGTGACAAATGGTCATACCAATACATTCATCCATCAGTCAAACCTAGTAATATCTGATGAGACACATTTACTAGTAATACAGCTCTATATATATGTATGCACATAGCTAACACAATGTTAGGTATGTGTGGATCTGTCCATTATACAATCATGACTGTGTACCACAGTTAACATTTGATTTTTTTTGTTGCGTCACATCTGTAGCCACTACTGCCTGTGGTCACAATGATGTTTTGTATGAACGCACAAGACCAGATCAGAACATAATATATTAACCAGAAAACACACTAAAGAGCACAAGTGCCGGTACAAACATGAGTAATCACTGTGTTCAGTAAAGACCAGTAGATACACTACTAGAGATTCTTTTAATCCATATCACAGTTAGGGATGTGTTTTTAAGCGCTATGAGGTGTGTTTTATGGAAAGACTCGAAAAAAATACAGGTTAATACTTTGAAAAAAAACAGAGCCAGCCTGCAAAGCTACAAAATCAAAATCCTGCTATATTTAGTTATGCCTAGAATTGATATATGGAGGATAGAAATTAGTCATCTACTCAGTAATTTCTGATTTTGGGGACTTTTATCTATGCTACATATTAGTACACGCGCAGTGTGCATCACGGTCAAAGAAGTGCTATTTCAGCACATGCATTGTAGTAAAGATGACAATGAGTGGGTACACACAATAAAATCAAAGGACCACAATATTACAGAACAAAGACTCCCAAACGTTCCACCACAAAGTTGTAATAGCAAATCCTAATAATTGACTGTCTGGAAATATAATTAGGAGAAACTCAGTAGTGGGGTAAAATTAGGTCCTAAGTTATCTGGGCCCACACCATAGGGACTCATTGACCCCCGCTTATCCTTTTTGTGAAAATAAAAGCTTAGGGTTTTAGTCTGCTTCCTAACACTCATGCATAATGATGTAATCTCTGTAAATAACAAATATATTATATATTTAATTCATAATGCCACTAATGCAAAGGAAAGTCTTCATATATCAATCAATTACAGACTGAATATATATATAGATAAATCACTAGCCCTCCGTACTTTCAATACCAAGTTTGCAATAATGTACCATTGAATGTTCGTTCACAATGCTCCCTCCAAAAAAAGTACCAAAACCCCCAAAACAATTAAATCAATACAAAATAAAGGATCCACCTTAGAAGAATATGGAAGGGCATTTTTACAGCCACTGGGTTCCAGATGATAGTGTAACCTGAATCCTGTTATCCTACACAAGACAATGCAGTAGGGTGTGGTTATTATCCTTCTTTCAGCAAGTGGTTTTCCGAGAACACAGGATACCATTCAAAGCCAAGTGACGGAAGACCACTATATGCAAATGGCTTGGTACAAATAGCGTGTATAAGTGGTTGTTTTGGTACACATGCACACCAGGCATTGCCAGTAGAGCGCTATGTCTGCCACTACTCAAGGTTAAAAGCCATACTGGTCATTTGGTTGATATAAGCTTAACAACAAAACCAAAAATAAAACCTAAGCACATGAATCAATAACAAACTGTAGATACAATTCCACTGTTCTGGATACTATTAGTAAAATACAGCAGTATACAACTGATTTGGGTGACAGGCCGTAGTACCATGTCAGTAACGTATTTATCCCTAATCTTTCATCACGAAAAAGAACAAAAAACAGTTTTGAAACGGAAATGAGAAGTATTAGGTAAAGGCATCTTCCATGAAAATTTCCTTTTTGGATAACGGAGAGCAGTAGATTGCCGTTAGCTTAGGTAATACTCTAGACATTTCTCTTTCACATTGCTAGGAAAGTGAAGGAGGGAAACGTGAAAGAAGGAAACATGACTAAGGATTGCCAATATATGATCCCTCTCTGAAAAAGAACAGGTTGATTCCTGTTATGGCTGGTGTGGGTGTGTGCAGGTGCAGCTATGCCAGCGATGAATCTGGTTGCAAACACCACCTGCAATAACAAGACAGTGCCCACAAGAAGATCACATTTCTTCCATCCATGTTCTCTTCTTGTGCAGCATCTTTGCATACTTGAACAATGACTCCGGGGGGAGTGGGATCTGTATTGATCCTGGAAAGAACTTACTTGAGCTTGAAGGATTTCTGGCTAACAGTCATCGCAAGGGTAGAAATTGGTGCAGGATTCATGAAAAGGTCAAGCTGTAAACAGTTCACTGTCCCGCTTGCTGCACGCAGTTTTGGCAAGGGGTTTCTTTTTTATAGGGCCTCTTGTCAGTTTCCGGGCTGGCAGAAATAAAAAGAGATTGATATGTACCTAGAGGAAATAAACACACAGTCCTACTTTCTATCACTCATAACCCTGATGATTCTTGATTCGGCAGCTCTAGTACACAGGATGACCCTGGGGACTGCGGCTCAACTTTTGTGCAGAACAGAAAACAGAGTAACTTAAGTGTACGCAGTGGAAGCACACAATGTAGTCAGTTTTTTTACATGGTGCAATTACGTTGCAGAATTTATCATTGAGATTACGTGTGTATGCGTATAGAAGACAAGTATGGAACAATTTGACTCCCCATACAAGAGATTGTTTCGTATTATACTACTTTGTTGGTTGTGCATGAAGCAAGGCAGATATGTTGCGGATTAACCCCCCCCCCACAAAAACAGCAAGTATATTGATTTCTGTCATCCAACTCTAAGGTTCATATGTGAATACAGGCAATCGTGGTGGAGAAAACCATGGCTCTGATTACACGTGCTGGATGATATCATGATTTAGTGAATCGGAGCTACAACATATGGTGTGAATTTAATAGGAAAACAGCAGTGTTGCATTTGGTATTTCCCCCACCCGCAAACCCTTGACTGTAGAGATAATACACTTCCATGCCAATAAAGTAAACCAGAAACAGATCAGAGATGGAACAAACGCTAATTAAATTTGACAGTAACTACTGAAAGCGTTCAAAACAGCTGACACACATGTGATCCATGTAACAAACCATCTTACTTAAAGGAGCTACTGTACAAATATTTGCAGTAAATATATAGTGTAAAGATAAAATTAAAAATTTCCTCCAATGATACAAAAGTTTAAGTCAAAGCACAAAGATGGGGTGACTTATATTCTATATCGGAGACGTGTGGGCTGCAACATTCGAATAGGCAGGTGCTATGTGCTCGGATATCCACCTCCAATATAATTATTAGATGAAGCCAAGCACTCTTTTGATGCAGAAAATCTTTTATTGAGGTTAGGCAGGTGATTTATGGGGCGTTGACAAACGTTTGGCTCGATCGGCCATGTGAAACGCAAAAGCAGTGGTGGCGCCATTCGTTTCATACTGACATAACCCACCCAAATGTAACTGCTCTGCTCATCTGTCTTCACTTACCTCTTTCCAATGGTCTAGCGTTGACAAAGGGCCGGACCGGCCTAAACGTACGCAACACAAGTGAGGAAAATACTACCTGTCTACTTCAAATGAAAAAGGATTTCTGCATCAAAAGGAAGACTTGTTGGGCTTCTCTAAATATCTAATCAGTTGCAGATGTTATGTTGTATTATGAGCCAATGCCTGCCCTTCAACTAATAACAAATAAATCAACCATCACTGGAGTGTGGATTGACCAGAATAGAACAATCAACTGGCATCTAAGTTTAACATCAGAGTTGGCATGAAACAGATTCCAAACTCTAAGGGTACAACTTTTCTGCATACAAGCACTGAATAATGCAATTGAGGGCAATGAAAGGAGCATCATGGCAGTGCAACTGCCTATATCGCGGGACCATACAGTTGAACAGTCATAGGCATAGCGCAATTCTAACGTCAGGAAACTTCTGTCATACAATTAGGCAGAACGCATGGGTCCCGGATCCTGGTATCCGACACGAGCA
Source organism: Engystomops pustulosus (assembly GCA_019512145.1). Lineage (NCBI taxonomy): Eukaryota > Metazoa > Chordata > Amphibia > Anura > Leptodactylidae > Engystomops > Engystomops pustulosus. Next base: position 119,189,549 of record CM033643.1, on the reverse strand, counting down.
TATATGTATATGCCGTGTATGATAAATATCCCCTGGAATATGGAAAAATTACTAAGAGATCATTTCACTTTGGAAGTTCATTCAATTAGAAAATAATTTTTCTTCCAATGAAATCGGCCCATTTTCTTTTAAGCTTATGGAATTTCTAATGTAGAAATAATCACTTGAAGATTATTAACAAACCACAACTTTACATTCGTTTTAGTCGTTCAATTGATAATTAGCTCGTGGAGTGCTACTGTTTTTGTGATGATCCATAAGTTTTCATATTCTTACCACATTTGGACTGCTTTATGAGTTTAGTAAATTAGCGAGTGTTCTTTTTCCTGTGCTCAACATGAAGGTGCAGGTAATGTGATAATTTAATTGTTATGTAATACCAACATTTTACTGTACATTGAGAGCTTAATTGACAGAAAGACTAAAAGGGATCCATTGGATGCTGTTTCTCATATAGTGTCACACCCCAAACTGACATTATCCGTTTCCTTAAGTTCATCAGAAATCACACTGATTGCTTTATAAAAAAAGCCACTACACCTAAAGGTTCAGAACAATCACATAAGAAACACTTTAAGGCAAAGAGGGATGCTTTTTTTTTTTGCTGTAAAATACAAACACAGCCCATACTAATAGACATTATTCATTACCGAAATGTCATGAAGACTAAACCGAACAGCTATAGGTGATGGGTGGAAAACAAAAATAACATCTCAAGGGAGGATTCTGACATTTTTCAAATTATGTTCGTTAATATTCTAAAAACATTTTAAAGCATCTACCATCGGAAATCTACTATCGACGGCAATGGAACGTGCAGGGTGGGTGGCCTGCGAGGCTACTTGGGGTGTGAAAGCTTAGCCCCAGGAGAACAGAGGCTAACTCTAAAACGCCTTGAGTAGTCTCTGCGGTAATTTGTAATGGTATAAAAACAGCGTTATGCTATAAAAATATGTCATACTAAAAAAGAAGTGCGATTTTTCTTCAATCGGGCCTTTGCTCATAAAAAATTGGCTAAAGATAAAAAATGGGCATATAAATAAGTATCACACTGTAATCCGTAGTGAAAATACCCGATAAAAATACACTAAAAATTTATTTTTATGTTATGGTGATGCCAAAAAATTTGCCAAAAAATTTTTAAAAATTGGTGATCTTCTTTGTGTACATTTGAAATGCCATATTACTTTTTATTTATAGCTGACGACCCGAGTATAAGCAATGAGGTAACAATTTTAAAACCCATAAAAAACTAGGAAAGGCCGCGAATATCAGCCGAGGATGGGGAAATGGATTGGTCACAGGCTCCCCAGTATATAGCCAGCACGCACATTCCCCCCCGTATGTAGCCAGTCCTGCCCCTATGTATAAACCAGTAGCCCCCTGCAACATAGCCAGCAGCCTATACTCCATAATTATAAAGCCAAAGGCCCCCCGTTGTATATACCAATTCCTGCACCTTGCAATATAGCAGCCGCCCCCTTTGGTATGGCAGGTGCCTGCCCCCTCGTATATAGCCGCCTGCAGCCCCCTTGTATATAGCCTGCAGCCATCCTGCAGCCCCCCTGTATATAGTCAGCTAGTCCTCTGTATATAGACAAGTGGCTGCCCCCCCATATAAGCCATTACCTGCCCCCCGTATATAGCCAATGCCTGCAAAAACCCCCCACGTTAATATAGCCATGGCCTGCTACCCCCGCATATAGCCAGTGCCTGAGTGCCTCCTGCCAACACCCCCCCCCCCCCCCGTGTCTAGCCAGAAGCCCCATGCCCTGCCTAAAAAAAACCCTGAAAACTCTGTTTTCACACGTTCCAACTTGTTCCCCTGCAGGTCTGCTTCTGTCTTCAGCTTTGTTCCCGGCGCGGTCCTGTCACATACACCTGACGCTCAGCTTCTGGCTACAGTATAGTGTGTGCGATGGTGGCGCACATACTTTGATTGTTGGCAGTGGCTCACGTCATGGTGCTGACGCAGAGTGTCAGAGACCTGAAACGGAGCCGGAGCTGAGAACGGGGTGTCAGACGATGATACAAGAATTTTTTTCATTGACTTCAGGATAAGCAGCCGCGTTGGGTTTTTTCAGCACATTTTTTGTGCTGGAAAAACTCGGCTTATCCTCGAGTATATACGGTTTTAATAAAATCGCATATTAAGCTATAGACTCTCTCTCAATGATTATTATTCATTGTACACTCAAGAGTAAAAAAGAAGTCCTCATAAGCATTACCATTACGTTCACATTACCCAAACAAAAATTTCAATCTGTCTCTGAATGCGCTGTCCTTCGTGCAATTCCCGGCCTGCGCCCATACAGCAAAGTTTTACCAGCACATATGAGGATTGGCATAACTCAGAGGAAAATAGGATATCAACTTTGCGAGCATTTCATTGTCATTTTTGCCCTAAATGAATGAGGTTTTCCAAAAAATTACAGTTTCTAAATTGCCCACTTCCATTTTTGTTTTAACCCTGTTAACACTTAAGGGTAACTTTGTAAAGTTGTTTAACATACACGAGGGGTTTAGTTTGTTGGTAATTTATAGGGTTTTATTAGTGTTTAGGCAATCACTTTACAGCTGAGATGTCCCTCCATAGTTTGAAAATTAGAAAAAAAATTCTGAGCCTCATAAATCCTAGATAAGAGCATACAAAAACATGTTTTTTTAGAACCAATTCCAGAAATGCGAACATTTCAAACTTTGAAATTTAAGATTTTTTTTCTGAATTATTTTCAAAATTTTTGCTTATTTTTCTGGCAAGATTTGTCATAAAATCTTTAAACTAACTAAAGCACACTTCATACTGAAGTCCAAAGAGCCGCAAAGGAAGAACAAAAAACACCACCGCCAGTTTTCTCCGTTTGTAACGCCATAATAAATGACTCCCAAATTGTCAAGAGAAACAATCTGAAATCACCCTGGATATGTTAAAGCATTCAAAGTTCCATTCCATTATTGTGAACGACTGTCAGATAACTAAAAATCGAGTCTGGTCATGAGCTGAAAACAAGCTTGGTGTTTGAGGGGTTAAGAGGTTTTCCAGCAAACATAAACATGAATTAGAAAGGATCTTCTGTGGGCCAGTAACAAATAGGGGCTAAAACACACAATAATGCTCATTCCACAAAATATCCTGTGACTATGTGGTTTCCAGATTTCTCAACGCTCTGGGGAAGCTCTCTAAGCTTCATACTTATGTATGACAGGACCTGAAATTGCCATTGCAGGACATTTGGTTGCAAAAAAGTTCAGTATAACCACATCAGCAAACATGTAAATATAGGCAGGATCACTGCTACGTGTTGTGGATCTGTATCTTTCTGTGGTCATCTTCAGAGAACTATGGTTTTTTCATCTCTTGACATTACCTGGGAAGGTTTGTTTGTTTGTATGGTAAATATGGCTGATCAATAATGTTTCTCAGAATTGAAGGCATGCCCGGTAGCACTGTACCTTGAATTTTGTGCACAAATATACATTAAGATTCTTTGTGTTGAACAAACAGGACTCAAAGCAAACTCAAAAGCAAATAAGGGTTTCATTCGGCAAAAATTAACAGAAACATCTACAGTATCTAATTTTCTTTAACTCTGGACATAATGGGGCATTTACTATCCCGGGTCCCATTCGCGATCCAGCGAAATGGACTCAATTTCACCGGCTTCCTATTGATGTAAGTGCAAGTTTCCGCAACACTTTTTTTAAAAAATGTGGTGGTTTTTCCGAATCCGTCGGTTTTCCGTTCGCCCATGCGCCCCCGATTTCTGTCCGTGCCTGCCAGCGCTGATTCGCTACAATCCGATTGCGTGCCGCCAAAATCCCGGGGCAATTCAGGGTAAATCGACGCAAATCGAAATCTTCAGGTAACAACGTTGGTGAACTGCGAATCGGGGCCCAGAACTAGACAGGAAAGTTTCAATTAACAAGAGTTTGGAAACCAAGACACTCAAAAAGCCGAACCCTCACTCCTATTGTTTAGGCCATGTTTTTAATATCCTTATTTTGTTTTATTTTACTCCATGAACTGTAAACTAAAACGTTGTTATTATTATTATAAAGCCAGGAAAAAACTACACTCTGCAGGCCACAACTGACAGAATCCTGTAGGGGGTACAACAGGTACGTATTCCGGGGCACACACTTATCCCTATTACACTATAGTAAGGTAAATTTCATATTTTATTTTCAACTATCCCTAGATAACATGACTTCAAGTGTGTCCTTTAAAGGGGTTGTCCCATCGTAGTCAAGTAAGGTCCTACTATCCACAGGTGTTCCCTAACTTGCCTCTCAGTGGGGGAGTCAGCGCTCGTGCTATCTCCGTCAGCTACAGAGAGAGAACACGCCAACCCCACCCACCCTTGCATATTCAACCGGCTGCTCCGTTCATCTTGGGGTGCAATGGGGGTACAGAGACCCCCCGTTCTCATGATTCGGGGGGTTCCATCACTGAAGAACCCCGCGATCAGCAAGTTATGCTGTGAATAGTGCCTACTGCTAAGAAGGCACACCCCTTTAACATCAATAAGATTGATATTATATAAGCTTATTTGACAACCTAACAACTTCAGGTACAAAAATTTATAAAAGGGATGCTATTACACTGGCAATGAATCAATGTTCAAGGACTCCTAGCAATAGTAACAATACTGTCATCCAGTTTGCTAACGCCCATACTAGTCAGCACCTCGGGAAACATCTTTGCTAAGCGAGTGCAGCTTGGATAATGCAAGACCATAAAATGTGTTGTGTACTGGCCCAACCTCAGATTTCCCGTAGGAGTCCCAACCAAGTCTGTGTATGGAGACCTCCTGATTCTTTCCCAAGCCATTGTTTGAATACGATTTTCAACTGCTCACTCCTTTGGTTGTGGTAGATGGAATGATGTATCCTGGCATCATTTTCTCCTTTCTTTCTGTTCTTGAGCATGAATGAGCAAAGAGTGAAGTCCCTGATTTCCACTTACAGAATGGAGAAGTTATAAATATAATAATGGTAGAAAATATTATCTAACTCTGCCATACAATAGTCCCTTCATGTGAAGTCGGTGGCCATGTAAAAGAAAGCAACCCTCCACCTTGAGGGGGGGGGGGGGGGGGGGGGGGGGGGGGGGGGATGATTAGAGGACATCATATTTTTTCCTTACAAGTAACAAAGGGTTGTATAATGTCCCTTTATTGTGATATTTTATAATAAAAGAGAACAGACCCATTTATAATAATATGAATGTACACTCCAATACGATAATACTGAAAGGATTTAGTGACCGAGTCGGAGGATATGGTGTTGGTGGTTTCCAACTAGCTGTTGCCTTCTGCACTGTATAGATTAATTTAAATACAGTACAGATGAAAAGTTTGTACACCCCCTTCTCATTCAAAGAGTTTTCTTCTGTATTTTCATGACTATAAAATTGTAGATTCACACTGCTCATCAAAACTATGAATTAACACATTGAATTATATATTACAAAAAAGTGTGAAACAACAGAGAATATGTCTTATATATATTAGGTTCTTCAGTGAGCCGACTTTTGGCTTTGATTACTTACTGCTTTGGCGAATTGGCATTCTCTTGAAGAGCTTCAGAGGCAGTCACCTGAAATGGTCTTCCAACAGTCTTGAAGGAGTTCCCAGAGATTCGTATCACGTTTTGGCCATTTCGCCTTCACTTCTCTTCGGCCCAGCTCACCCCAAACCTTTATCGACTTGGGTTAAGGTCTGCTGACCTGTGGATGCCAGGTCCATCTTGGCGTAGCACCCCATCACTCTCCTTCTTTGTCAAATGTCCCTTACAACAGCCTGGAGATGTGTTTGGGGTCATTTTCCTGTTGAAAAAAAATTTGTTAACAAAGAAAAATGGTCCCAACCAGATGAAATAGTAATGGCGCTGCAAGATGGCTGTGGTAACCATGCTGGTTCAGTAATAACCTTTGTACGGTATAAAATCCAAACAGTGTCCAAGCAAAGCACCCCCACACCATACACACCTCCTCCTCCATGCTCCACGGTGGGAACCTGGCATGTAGAGTCCTTTGTTCACCTTTTCTGTTGTCGCACAAAGCTTGCTGGTTGGAATCAAAGTCTCAAATTTGGACTTATCAGACCAAAGCAACAGATTTCCACTAGTCTAAATGGCCCATTCTTTGTGTGCTTTCGTCCCAAACAATGTTCTTGTGCTTGTTTGTCTGTCTTAGCAGTGGTTTCCTATCACTATTTTACCCAATGAGGCCTGCTGCCCACAGTCTCATCTTACAGTTCTTGTAAGATGTGTCCTGCTGATAGACCTCTGTGTGGCAATGGACCTGGCTTCTAAGCTGAGCTGGCGATAACCTGCATTTCTAAGGAGGTGACTCAGATGACTTATCCCGCTGCAGCATAGGGTGACTTTGGTCTTCTTTCTTGGGCGGACCTCATGTGAGCAGTTCCTTTGTAGCGCTTGAATGGTTTTTGCCACAGCAACTTGGTGATCACTTTTTCAATTATTCGGACCTCACTGACCTTCATTTCCTTGAAGTAATGATGACCACTCTTTTTTCTTTACTTAGCTGCTTTTTCTAGCCATAATACAAATTCTAACTGTCTATAGTATGACTATCAGTGGTGTAATTCACCTGTCCTTCTGCACAACACAACTTAAGGTCCCAACCCCATTTATAGGCAAGAAATCCCACTTATTACACCTGACAGAGCATCCTGTAGTGAAAAAACCTTTTCTGTTGACTACATCTTGAAGCTCATCAAGAGAATGCCAAGAATATTCAAAGCAGTATCAAGCAATGGTGGCTACATTTAAGAACCTAGAATAGAAGACATAATTCGTGTTTCACACTGAATTAATGTAACTTACATTTTTGTAAGTTATAATTCCACATAGGTTAAGTCATATTGTGATGCCTTCATTGTGAATCTACAATTTTTTTGAGTCATGGAAATACAGAAAACATCTTACTCTTTGAACTGAGAGTTGTGCCCACACTTTTGGTGTGTACTGTAGCATACGTAACTTAATTTTAAGCACATACTTGAGAGCTTGGAGATAATACATGATGCTGGAAGTTGGAATCGTTGGTTTTTTTTGGGGTTTTCTGTCAGAATCAGACAACCCAAGATTAAATTCCCCTGACTATGTATCCTGCACCCCCATGGAACCCATTGCATCAGCATGGGCAGACCAGTGACTAGCAGGCAATAACACTTTAAGAGATGGTTGCTATGATGGCAGAGGACTTGCTTCAGTAAGACACTAATATGGTGCGCCATTTGATTACTTAAAATCATATATGACTACAATACAAGATCATGGGCAAAAGGAAACTGAACGGAACTGACTTTCATCACATTCACGCATGTTAAAAGGGGCATTTGAGACTTTTTGGGACACCAGCGCATATAATAACGCAATATCTTGGTATTTCTATACTAATAATCATTTTTGAAAGTGTGTGGGTAAGTGGGTTCTGTCGGTTTTTTTTCAGATTTTAACCTGGGACCATTTTAAAAAAGTCACAAAAAATGAGCTCATCCTTACTCCTGTCTTCAAAGCGTCTCCAGCACCAACTTTTTAATTCATTTTTACATGGGAAATACCCCTAAATACAAAAACAAACAAATTTGTATTGGCATGAATGCCACAAATGTGTGCGCAGACCTTCTTAAATACCTGTATAAGCAGTTTGCACTAAAAATAATTTAAAAGTCAGATAGAAAAGTGGCGCAGGTCATATAGTAAATGTGGCAATAAGTCTCATTTGTTTTGCTGCACTTGACCAGTGAGTAAACCAGTTTGATGATGTAAGTTATCAGACTACACACTAATTATCACCAGATTTAAATCCAATATTTGTTGCAAGGCTGATAAGTCTGATGTGGTTAAAACTGTCTAGTGCATTTTTTAACCTCGGTTCTTAGTTTGTATCAGAAAACTGTGCCAAATTCTGAATTATTAGCACATTTTTTGTGTGTGCCCCTTTTACGACCTCTTTTGTTGTACTAGTGGTAAAAGTGTCTAAAAAATCCTCTTAAAGGGGTTTTTCTCTTACAACACAAGGTTAAGGCCCTATCCACAATATAACGGCCTAACTTGTGATTTCTGAGAGTCTCAGTGATGAGACCCCCCCCCCACAGATCACACGAAAAAACGAGGGGGCCGAAGGGGTCCCAACTATCCTCAGTCAGACCCCTCGTCGCTCCACTCAAGTAATGGACAGACGGTTGCGCTACCTTCTGCTCCATTAATCTCTATGAGCTGAATGGAAAATTGCCAGGAGCTAACCAATCTTCTCAGTCAGCTCCTAGAGTTAATGGAGCAAAAGGTCATGTGCAGCCCATCTGCTCCATTACTCTGAGGTAGCAACAAGGTTCCGCGAAAGGACCCCTCCCCCCCTCATTTTTTGTGATCTTTGGTGGGACTCCTGTGAAAGGGCCTACTAACTTATGTTCGTTGGTAAAACCCCTTTAACATTTGGATTTAAGGAATTTTTTGACTGGAGATTATAGTCAGAATTATTGGAAGAGATCTGGGCACACCAAAATACAGATCAACCCTCATAAGCAAAGGTTCATATTAAGAATTTTTGTTATATTTGAAAACTCAAGAATGATAAAAATGGATTAATAAAACAAATCTGCCGTTGGTCAGTCTCCACTCCAACCTGCGTTGGCCAGTTTGCTTTAAAACAAGAGCCTTCTACTCTCCGTTTGAATAGAAATGAGCGGACTGACTTTCCCGTGTGGACAATGGCTATGATTGACCATAGGGACAACCAGATGGCAACTGTTTCTTTGTTTTTTATGTTATATATGTTTGTGAAGATAAGAAACTACTTAATCTAAACTTTGTTAGGACGGATAATCTGTACTAAGTTTGCATATATAATCTTCCGAACAGCTTTGGGGGGAGGCTGTGTTCCAAACCCTATTTTTGGCCTACAAGAAGTCCTGACCTGCACACTGGTCAGTCAACCAAAAGAGAATATATGGCATACTGAGAGAAAAAGTTGCACAATGCAAAATCGTCAAGCAGCACATTGACTATCTTTCAGTGACACCATTCAATATTTCATGCAATGTCTGGTAACTGGAAAAAAGAAATACAAAGCTTGTAGCTGAGAGAAAGATACTTGTGCTTTGTTGTAATGCGCGGTCCGCATGACACATCCTCTTTGTTTTTAGACTCAATGATTATGTAAATAACAAATTTATAAAGGTTGCTATGTTTTAAATATACGAAATCGTTTTTTCTTTCGCAGATTTGACTAAGGTACATCTGCACACCAGTGGTGGGGGTGGGGAGCCAGATGAATAATTGCAGCTTTCCAAATGTCTCAGACTTTTCCCAGATTGCACTCAATTTGTGAATTTTAGTCATTCACTATAGAAACGTGAACATATCAATCTGTCTAACTACTATAGTCTCTCATTTATTTAAGCCCTAACCTATAGTAAATCGATGTGCAAAAAACCTGAAAAAAGTCTAAAGATTATTCTCCACTATATTTGCTGTTTAAAGAAAAAGACCTTAGGGAGCAATTTAGAAAAGTAATCATTTAAAACTAAACAAACTGTCTGCACTATTTTGCAATTCCAGTACAAAAAAATAACCCATAAAGACGCAGCCGCCCCTTCCTGATTGCAATTTTTCAATCACACCCCCCCCCGATCTTAGCAATAACCTGGCAATGTGACTGCTTCTTGCATTCTCAGCAGAACTCTGAAAAGAAGCCGATGATCCAATTATCCATTTTAAAACTGGCAATATTGCCTTTATCCCTCACATAGAAATATATGATAATCTGCACCAATTTCGCTTATATCACGCACAGTCCTTTAAGCATCACCATATTTTCAGGAAGGGACTCCAGATTAAGAGAATATGGAAAACCCGTTTAGAGAGCCAATGAGTGGACTCTAAGTCTCGTTTTTCAGGAGACTTCAGTTCCTATACTGCCTCTTAGTATGGGCATTACTCATTGGCTACAATGGGTCACATGACCACAGGTCCAAAGTATGGAACAATATGGAGCATGGATTCGGGGAAAGTAGTACCTTTTTTCCCATTGCTTGGCCTGGCCCTCGTACTCCCACAATCAATCCGGGACATGCCTTTATTAATTTCCATTCTATTATGAGTAATAGCACCAGAAAAGCAAATGTTTTATAAAAACAATATGTTGTCAGATATTTAGAATCAGTAACAAAAGCTGAAACTAAAGAAGTGAAGTCAGATACACTTATCCTACGTAAATCAATATGTAGCCATATAAGTGTACCCACTGCAAAAACAAAATAAATAATGGTTATACAATTTTTGCTTTCCCTGTCTCCGTCCTAAACCTGAAAAGACATTGTCCAGAACAACAAGCAGAAAGATTCAATCTTGGCAGATGTTGCCACGCCCTGAGTTGATTCATGGCCCCGTGACGGTCACCACTGTTTGTCAACAGACCTCCTCAATTAGTGTTTAGTGTTTGGCTTTTTCCATTCAATATCAATTACCCTAAGCAAAGGTTTAAAACACCAACCACTTTATATTACTGGTATATACTCCGTGTATAACCGATTTTTTCAGCACCAAAAATGTGCTGCCAAACGTCCCCTCGGCTTATACACGGTCATGTTTACTTTAAAAAAAATACACTTATACCTCACCCTCCGGTGGCCCGATGTTCACAGCGCTGCTCCCCCCCCGAGGTCTGCGGCGTCTTCGTCTTCAGGCATCCGCGCCCGTCTCTGAGCTCTGGCAGGGCGCCGCCGATAGTTTTTTCTCCCGGGCGGCGCCTAGCATGACGGCTCAGCGGCGCGTCATAACTAGGCGCCGCCCCCCCCGGGGAAGCACAATGTCGGCGCCCTGCAGAAGAAAGTAGACTGCCGCTGGATGCCTGAAGACGACCTCACAAGACATCGGGGGAAGCAGCGCTGTGCAATCGGGGCACCGGATGGTGAGTTATAAGTTTATTTTTTTTAATGCTTGGGCTCGCTGTATACTACTGGGGGCAGTGCTGTATACTACTGGGGGCAGTCTGTATACTAACGGATACTGACTGGGGGCAGGCTGTATACTCACCTGGGGGCAGGCGGTATTCCTCTGGGGGCAGCTGTATACGAGCTGGGGGCAAGCCTGTATATATACTACTGGGGGCAAACTGTATACTACTTGGGGCATGGGCTGGTATACTCTGGGGGCAGGCTGGTATACTACTTGGGGGGCAAGTGTATACTACTTGGGGGCAAGCTGTATACTACTGGGGGCAAGCTGTATACCTGGTGCGGGCTGTTACTACTGGGGCAGGCTGGGCTATATACTGGGGGGGGGGGGGTCCTGTGACCATGCATTTCTCACCCTCGGGCTTATACTCGAGTCATATCGGTTTTTCAGTTTTGTGGTTAAAATTAGCGGCCTCGCTTTAACTCTGGTCGGCTTATACTCGAGTATCTACGGTAATAGAAGTGGTTTGTCAGAGATAGAATGCTTGCCTTAAATGACAATGCTGCCCCATCGATGCTACTAGTGAATGGATCAAGAACATATTGAAGGTACGGCATTAAAAGGTCTGTGCTTTTCATCAGTCAGTAACATTGAATGGCATTTATTATTTTTTTTTGGCGCTGTAATGTGATATATTTTTCAGTGGGATTAAAGTTTGGTGGCCCAAGGGATTATGAATTGACGCATGGACTGAAAGGTTTGAACTCCATAGACAGCTTTTAGCTGCTCATCTTTTTGCGACACAAATAGTTTTCCAAAAAGTGTCATAAAAATAGGGTAGTGCGAAGGGAAAAAAAACACGGCATTTTTCCATTAAAGGCCATATAAATTCCACACCCTCGTGTTTCTTCTTCTTTTTTCCCACCTTTCTTCTTTGATTGTCACTGATATAAATTGTATCTATCTTATAAAATGCCATCAATGATAAGCTAAGAAAAAAATTTTTCTTTTTTTTAACATTATGTTAATGTAACCAAAGCTGGTGAGTAAGCCATGACTAACAATCTTGATCTAACCCAAACACCAGAAGAAGAATACTCAGATAATATTCAGCTCCCCAAACGTATTTGAAAACATTTATCTACAATTACCTATTAAAACTACAGAAAGCCCAAGGTTAAACCAGCTTCAAACTCATTAATGCGTGGTTAGTTTATGACATCAACAAATATAAAACCAGTTTTACCCACTCCTGTCTTATATGACACAATATAAGCCCTCCGCAATTTCCTATTACCATTGGATTTTTGTATTGTGAAGATTACAAGGCGATCTACTTGGATTATTAGTACGCATTAAACCCATTCAGGAACCCATAAAGGCCCTTTTTCTGTTTTTGTGGTTTCCGTTTTTTCACATCCCCACATTCCAAAGCCTTACAATTTTATTTTTCCATTTTATGAACCATATAAGGGCTTGAAGCCTGTACTTCCTCAGTTTTGCCATTTTTATTGATTCTGGGCATGTACTGGAAAGTCTGGACAAAATGCATTAGAACTGACAAACAAAAAATACAGTTGTGCCCATTTTTTTAAACCAGGACCAAAGCAAATGGAGAGAGTTGTATCAACAAATTAAAAAGCAAAATTATGGAGAAATATATAAGTCATTTCAGGCTATAAGATCTCCGTTACCACGCCGTGCATATATTCGAAGTTGGAGCGTGAATATTACGAATAAAAACCAATTCTAAAACATGAGAAGGTGTTGGTTGTTTATGTTAACTTTGCTTGGCATCTTGCACAGTTGTCTTGAATCTGTTGACACCTTGAAAAATCATCCACCACGAGGAGTCTGAAACAGGTCCAGTTGAAGACTGATTTCTTTGTATGCTGTTTATCGGTGGATCAAATAACAATGTGTTTCACACAATTAGGTGCTTTTCACATGCGGCAGTCACGTTGCGTTTCCAAAGCACAGACCCTTGAAAAAGATGGAGATTACTCCATTACATAGACGTTAACAATGCTATAAAATATTTAAATAATGAGATATATCAAATAATGTCCAACTTATATGATATATATTATAATGCTTTTCAGAAAGTTAAATTAATTTTTTTAAATTACTTTTGTCATTTCAAGTTACAGGAGCCCCAGTGACTACTACAAGAAGTTCTCTGAGGTTTTTTCCTAAGACTCGATAAGGTAGAAAAATAACCATGGCTATAATGAATATAACAACCAGGTTCGCAACAATGACTGAATATTTTAATTTTCATAATTACAAATGTTATTCACACCTCTCATTCATATAGGCGCGAGTCGACAGATGGCACTACATTTAAACTACAGCAATCCTATTATTCCGTTAACTCGCTCCTTTATGGTCGGCATGTGTTATACAGACTTCGCATTTTTATTTACAGTAAATATGTGTACTAAACTCCAACCACAATGCCTTAACGTTACCTAACCAGCTCAGCCAACCAGGTGATCAATGCTGAGTGTCACTCCAGACAAAATGACAGGAGGTCCCCTACTTAAAACACACACGACTTACAGACGACCCCTAGTTACAAACGGGACCTCTGGATATTTTGGTAATTTAGTGTACCTTTTTAACAATAAAGAGCTATACCGTTATCAAAGGTGTCTGTAATTAAGGTTTATTGTTAATCCTGTTCTTATTGACAAACCCAACATTTTTAAATTCATTAATTATACAGACCCCAAAAATTCTAACCTGGAGCTACAATTGTAAAATGTCTGCAAGTCAGGATCTGTATAAATTCAACTTAAGAACAGCCTACAGACCTATCTTGTAAGTAATCCGGAGACTGCCTGTATATAGAATACTGTCTTTTTTTTAATAGCATTGGTCACTGTGAACAACTCTTAATTCTTTGTTTTAACTACTGCTTGTACCCGTGTCCAGATGAACATCACTTTATATACATATTTTATTAGAATAAAACTAAACATTAATTTGGCAAAAATCTTCAATGAGAACATAGTATTGAACATATGGAAGTTAAGACAAGCAAAGACATTTTTGTAAAACTAATCTCGTAGACATGACTGACTGACCTGTCAAGGTCACTCTTCAATCACTTCATCAACCTGGAACCCAACTCTGTGATGAGTCTGCTTAGCACCTGTTGAAGTTTTCCCAACGGCTAGGCTGACATTCTGTGCAGAAATTAGGGAGTCAAAGTTAAAATCCAGCCCGTCTGCATCCTTAGTTCATTGCGCAATGACAGTTTCCATATCGCATTCCAGCTCCCATTGAAAATTTCCAGGTCCAAGTCAGTTGGGAACTTTTCATGCACTGGAAGGTTTCATGCCTGGGAGTACAGGACCTAGAGCGTGTCTGAAAGGGCTTGCATAGAATGGGCGACTGAGCTGCTGCTGTGTTTAGACGAGTCCAGGTTGTTCTGTCATTTAAACCATATTTATTTATGCTGTTGGACAAGGCACGGCTGCCACCCAAGAAAAGAGCTATGAGACTGCTGCTGGTGGTGAAGCAAGTTCTATTAATTAGACTTTCCACCTTGGTTGGACGGGGCGGCAAAAGACATCATTGGGTCATTCCTCAAATTATATTTTCGACGGGAATTCTGAGCAGTGACTGCAGTACTGGCTTGGGACATCAGTGGTCAGACTGTGTCATAAAACATCACTATGGCTAAGTGAATCAGTGGTAAGAAGGTCCTGAAGGACTGATTACTGTAATGATTTATGGAAGAAAATGTTGCTTGTTTGTTCTCTTGTATGGTTTTGCATTGGGGACTGACCAAAGAGGTTAAGGGAATTGAAGCTACTTGTGTTATTGAAGCTACGGATGTGAGAGCTGAGGCTTGAGCCCTTAGTGCCATAAGTAAAGCTGGAACTTCTCTGCATGCCTATACCAGGAGAAGACTGCGGAAAGTATTAGGGAAATGTCATCCAGCAAATCGTCCATAAGATTATCTTTATCCCATCATTTAAGTTCATGTTTCCTGCCATGTCTGTTATCCTCTGGTAACTCCACTGTAGATGGTTTACTTTAGGATGGAGACATACTACCAGGGCTATACAACATAGGTGATATTGGAGGAGTCATCATCTTGAACATCATCAAGTTCAGTGTAGCTTGGGATGGAGATAATCGACCACTTATGGTGCTGGCATTAGAGTTTGTACGAGAGCGGAAATCTGTCCATGCATCAACTCATCACTGCTCGCGTGATGTTGGCTTCCTGGCCACTTAAGTTGTGAAGGGCTATCATCAGAAGCATCCTGGCCACTTGCATGGAGGCTTTTTCTTTGCTGCTCTACCCCCGGCTCTTAGTGTATTTGTTACTGTTGTCCATAGACACAGCACGCCGTCTGGGTGCCTTTCCACCTTTTCCTCCTTCTGGTTTATCATCCACCAAGAGCTTTTTCCAGTGCCCTCATTCTGGACTCGAATAAATCTGCTGTGCAGAGACAAATTGTGCCGGATTGAATTCTGAGAGAAGAAAGAAATTGCATGTTAGAAGGTACGATAACGCAAATAATAAAATAATAAAAATAATAAATAGCTTCAATATATAGACTCTTGCTGACCAACTTTTCTCAATGGTTTCCCCTAGGATAAATGTATTGGTCATAATCTCCTCCACTATGTTTTATTGTGCGACTTTCTATGTAATCATTATCCTTTCATTCATTCAATGTCCATTGTATTAGTCCGTCACCTTCAGTGCAACTCAAAGACAAAAGAACATGTTTCTGCGCTTTTATCTTAGATTGGTATAAACAGGGATCAAATCAGCTGTTGTGAACTAGTTTAAATAGTATTAGAAAAGGTAAATCCATTATGATATGCTTTTATACCTTCAGGAACTAATAAGGAAAAGTAGCAACTAGAGTGTATTACAATTGTGTTTTTTCTTTAGCTTTTTACCACTAGTTCATATACACATACACCTCCAACGTAGCCACTATATGGTTCACTAGCCTCAAATAAATCCATCTTATAATTCAAATACATTTCCAATGTAGCCACTATATATTCATAGACATGTACATCCAACACAGCCACCATATAGTAGCCACTATATAGTTACTGTTACACATTTAATTCCATTATAAACCACTTATAGTTTTATATACACCAATCAATAACTAACTTATTAGGAACTTAAAAATTGGATGTCCACATGGATGTCACCTGTAACGTCCAATATGCCAATATGACTAAGGATTAATCACCTGTCCTTTTTTGTCTTTTTATTTTCCATGTGCACGTTTTCATACATGCTTCTAAAACATTAGTATTCGATATAATTGCCTCTACATTTTACCAGAAGATGGAGACCACTAATTATCTACTCTAGAGGCGCCACACCCTTGTATACAGTATAAGGACTGTAAAACCGTACACACATACACCCATACCAGTGGTGAGCTCTACCGAGCTGCCCAATTCTCTGAATGCCTACCGCCATGTCAGTTCAGTTATCTATTCATCAAACCCTCACAGCTTCAACGTCCCCGCGGTTCTGCCCGGAGAATACAATTCAGTTATAGTTATCAGTGCCGCAGTGCGCTCGCCTCACAGTGAACCTGGGTACGGCCTCCCAACTCGCCAGCAACTTACGCTCATAACCATTCTGGGTACGTACCCCCAAGTCTTCTTGAATGCCAGTACCAGTTAACAGCCTCGCAGGTCCACTACTTTGGACTTTGTTTTTCAGCACATTGACGCGCTGATACCGGCTGATTTCGGCAGCAGCGATTCTCTTAGTTTATTAAAATATTTTATTCCATTTCACCGTATAAAAGCTGACCATTATACGCTCTACACCTTTCACCTCGCTAATCCCTCGAGTACTGGTAAATTTGCAACATGCCCTCACTCCTATTGTTTTCATATGACTGTTTATTACTTTTTACCGATGTCTTCGATTATATTTTAATTCCCCCAAGCTGTGCTAACAAGTGCTCCGGAATTGCATGCGGCTAATCATTAAATCAAAGATTATTATTACTTTATACTCTAGTGAGTGACCCCTAACTCTTTTTTCTTCCCACTCAGTTCTCTACACACCTTGGGTAATTTGTTTTCAAGACTAAAAGTCG
Organism: Engystomops pustulosus; assembly: GCA_019512145.1. Classification (NCBI taxonomy): domain Eukaryota; kingdom Metazoa; phylum Chordata; class Amphibia; order Anura; family Leptodactylidae; genus Engystomops; species Engystomops pustulosus. The sequence goes on along the minus strand of CM033643.1, from coordinate 119,172,516 downwards.
TGTGAATGGCAAGCCTGGATTTTGTATCATTCCTAAACATCATCATGCTTTGATCTGCTTGTGGCCTATACAGGCGTCCTGGTTACGACAGATCGTACTGTTGTTTGTTATTAGTGAATTTGATGTAAGTCCGGAACTTTAAACTTTATAATTTAACCCTAGCCAGCCAGAATTTTTTATGGTCTGTGACAATTGGATTTTAAAATGTGGGTGCTGTTTGGATAACAATAAATCTTCATTGCAGACACCTGTGATAACTATTATACGGTTTATTGTAGTCTAAGGCTAACGTACAGTAATTACCAAGATCCAGAGTCCGTTTGTGAACTAGGGGCGTCTGTAAGTCGGTGTTCTTAGGTCGGGACCACTTGTATTGTGTCCAGATGGATTCCATACATGATACAACACAGTTTTGGTAATTTTTTTTTTAATGATTTGGAAGGCACACATAGATTAGAAAAAATATATGGTGCAGAGATATGGTCCATCCAGTGGGAAATCCCATGTGTGATGGACCAGTTGCTCAGTAGTTCTTCACTCATGTCCTTTTTAATAATCTATAACTTTAACCCCTCTATTTAATTATTTTTGTACAAAATGAATACACTAAAACATACCGCAATTTCTCAAAACTGTCTGGTTGGATCTGAATCCCTAGTTGGTTGTGTCAGAGACAATTAACAAGCTGTTCACCTGTCTTTACTACTGGAGGGTACACAATGGGCACAACAAGCAAATTTTAACGGATTGACAGCTCATCCATATCTGTATTGTGGTCCATGTCAACAGCTGTTAAAATTTTGATGTTTTACTGACAAGAGCATCTTCTACGTAACCCCCTCTGGCTAGAAAGTATGAGAAAGAAAACCAATCGTCAGCTACAAAAAATAGCCTATAAATGCAGAATATTAGTAAGTATTGGTAGACTTGAGACCCTCCTTGATTATACTGAAACTTTGCAAACCTACCATACAATTGATCTAATATATAGTTCATTTTGAATTCAGGCTCATTTTTTTATTCTGCTTAAAGAGAAACATGCCCCTCCAGAAACCTGTTTACTTCTTTGTAAGGACTCTCTTCATTGATTCTGTCCAGGACAATATCCATCATGGTATTAAGAGACTAATGCAATTAGACAATAAACGTATGCTATAAGGCTACGCTATTATTTAAAATCTGAAGTAGAGAGAAATTCTAAACTACCAAGAGAGGTAGGAGACCTTATAAATGCAAAAGACTTGGGTGTATGGATTGGTACGTGGTCCCTCTTAGATTTTAGATGTGTTAAACAACACCCTTCACGATCTGCGATGATATAGCTTTGCCGCAGAGCATGAAGGGTGCATGAAAGGGCTCAGCGGCTGAGCCTCTTCAATACAGAGAAGTGCTGCGCTGCTGCAAAGACCCATCGCTATCACCCGCGGTCGGTCTTGCACCGTTTTGCGGGGTGTTAACCTCTAGTATGGTTGGCCGCCAGCAAAGACGCTGGTGGCACTTGCAACATGGCAGGCGCCCTGTGCCTAACCGCCATCTTTCTTACGACAGCGGTCGCTATCGGTGCAGAATAGTCGCAAATATGCATAATTTTGTAGTAAGTAGAACGACAAGCGTTTTATACCAAATGGAAATAGTAAAAAAATTTAAAGATAAAGAAAAAAATCACCCCCACTATCCTAGAACTGATTATAAACTAATAAACATAACATCTAGGTATCACCGCTCACGTCTCCCAAAATGCCGACTTTTATAAATATAATAACGTTATTGTCGCGCTGCCTCCACTAAAACAAATTTGAGGCCTTGCCAGAGAACCCCATTAAAGAATCCCCCTTTCCAATCAACATTACTAGAAATTTTGGAATGGGATTTGGAGTAAATGTTGTTTAATGGACACCCCCCTTTAAATAACTGCCGAGAGTGTTATGGCTGTAATATAACTTGCTGTTCTTGACACTGTCGTTGGAGTACGTAGCAAGTTGGTATAAGCCAATAAATGCAGACCGAGCCAGAAATGTGAGAACACCAAGGAAAACACTTGGGATGCCTCTGCTTTCCAGGACCTCTAAACGGCAGCATTGTAGTGTAAACATATAAAGAAGCCTGGTAAGAAGTCCGCATTTCAGACCGCTTACATCCTGTTTGCTCTTTCTGTCCCGCTTGCGAGCTTTGAGAACATTCCATTCTACACAGTCGCACATTCAAATCTGGCTAAACTAACAGGCCATTATAGTTTTTGTATGAGGTGAACATATAAACAGACTTGTATGTCAACATTTACTTTGTAAAATATAAAAAAAGACAATAAGTTCCGAAAGCATTTCACAATTTACTGTTACCTAATGGCACTATAATGCTAATTAATGTAAAACTAGAGTTACTAAAAATGTCAAATTTTATGTATTCATTTTCTTTGCATTTAACAACTCAATAAAAAGATTGAACCAGAGAACAAATGACAATAAGGAGCTTTTAAAGCCATTTCTTTAAAGACCTGTCCCAAATGTTCGGCACATGAGCTGCTTACGAAAGTAAGCATTCCTAGTGCTTACTCACGCACAGAGTTAGCTATAGTCACACTGCCTTTGCCCGCCCGTACCGTACCGTAGCGGGCACGGCAAGTGTACGGGGAGAGGAGGAGGAGGTGAGCGCAGCTCACCCCCGCCCCTCTCTATAGTAAGTAATGGGCGCACGGCGCCGATTACGGTAAAAGATAGGACAGGCCCTATCTTTTTCCGGGTTAACGGAGCGGTACAGGGCACGTGCTCCATTGCCGGCGATGGAGGACGTAATATCAGCCGTATCGGCCGTATTCTACGTCTCCATACGGCAGTGTGAATGTAGCCTTATAGTGATAGCGTACCCGGAAACCGCCGTAACGGCTATCAAACCTGCGGCGGGTACAGTGTAATCATCGGACAGTGTATTCATGAGGGGGCGGTCCGATGCGCCTGCCTCTTTCCCCGTGCCCCGCTCGCTCCTAGGCCCCGGCAGTGACTGCCTGCCGCGCGCTAGTCGTCAGTCACCGCCCTTGGCCACGTCCCAACCCCGCCCCGCTCATGGAAACTCTGACAGTCTTCGATGCTGTCCGACAAGTACATCCTACCTCCGCCACAGTGTATGCTAGCGTTACCGAGGTTTCCAGTAACGCTATCACGTCTAACACTGATTCTCTTTTTTTTATGTGATCCTGGTGTGTCAAGAAGATAGCGAAGACAGGCGGCGGGATCAGATGAAGAGGAGTAAGGTTAGTATTTTCAGTGTTTTTTTTTACTAACTTTTTTGCTACTCGTTGATTTCCTTTCATTTTACTTTGTTTAAAATTTAATAATTTTAATTTTTTTCCACCCCATATATACCGTTTCCCTTTACATGTCTATATAAGAATCTCAGTGTCACATACCTGGTAGCCATGGCAAGTGACAGGCGTAGCGCCCGAACAATGCGTCTCTTTAGGTCTGTGGTTTGACTACAGCACATAAAATTACCCCCAAAATTGCAAATAAGTTTTCCATGATGCTACCTTGAAAGGCGCCTCTAACTCAGCCTGACTTCAGAAGCCTAAGCCATGATGTGGGATTGAGCCAAACCAGTATATCTATTCCTGAAGGAACATATTCACATCACTCATAGTCTATAACAGATGTAATAAAATGGAGGAGCTTTTGAAATTTTTATTATTTTCTACTGACCACCAATATTTATAATATATTTTGATGGACCCACCAGTCCCTCACGATTACATGCTATAATCAAAAAATAGATGGAGAAGGCAGGACGGCAGCTGGTTGAGCATGCTACAACAGACTTTAACAGCTGCCATGTCTTGTCTCCTCTACAAGGGCTTGGTGAAACTAATCTGAGAGGAAACCTTCCACCACAAATGACTATTTTTCGAGGTAATAATCAGTTTATTTTGCTATTCTGGAAGGAAAACTGTATGGGTAATAAATGTAAGCTGTAAATTTCAGTTTTCATTAAAATCGATTAATCATTTTAGTTTTCAAAACTAAGGGCCAGATGTTATCACTTTTCTTTCTGCTCTTACGAGAACCTACCCCACGAATCTCTACCTATAAAGGTAGATCGGGTGGTAGGTGGATGTAAAGGCTGAGGAGAGCTCTTTTTAGAGCTAAGCCTCACGTCCCCGCTAACTTTTGGGAAACGTTATTAAACGCTAATTGTAAATTTATTTATGCGTCTACTGGGACGTGGAGTAGCCGGCACGAGGCTACACAGCGCGGGCTACTCCACGCCCCGTGCCACATTACTCCTCTCTACCACTCCTCTACCTGTTTGTCCGGCGCGCGCTCATCGTAGCTGCTCGCCCTCGTCCCGATTATTGATGGCTGCATCGCGCAGAACGCGTCTGAGCCGTCCCACTCCGAGGCCGGAGCTACTACTGCGGCATGTGCATAGGCGCGTCTTGGTCAGATGACAAGCGCAGTAGCTCCGGCCTCGGAGGCTGGACGGCTCACCGTCGTTCTGTGGCGCATGCCGCAGAACGCCATCATATCGGACGCTCCTCGTAGCTTTGCTGCGCGCCGACACAACAGGGTAGGAGGATAATGGTGGCTACTGGGGCGTGGAGTAGTCCGCTGTGTAGCCTCGTTCCGGCTACTCCACGCCCCAGTAGCCTCACGTCCCTTACATCCACCTAGCCACCACGATTTTACCTTTAGAGGTAGATTCTTGGTGGTAGGTTCCCTTTAAGTGTAGTTCTACGTCTATATGGCACATTGTTGCGCCTGTAATTATCACAAGGTTACACCATCTGTGTTTGAATTGCAGTTCTGCCTCATTATTATCCACTTTAATAGCTGTTAGCGTTAGGGCATGTTAGATTGTACACTTACATGTGATACCTGTACAGCTTCTCTTCCCGCACCCCAACATGAGAATGAACACAACAGAGAGCCCAGTGGAGACACCCTGCACCCAGTGACCTCCTCAGCAGTGGAGGGTATCCTCAGAGGGATCTCCCCAGGCTTTGAACTTCAGTGCTGTCCTCCTGTAAATTCTAACCAGTGGGTCCATACTGCTACACAGGGAGGAACTTCTCTGATAGTATCCTGCACAAATCCTGCTCACTTCTCTTATCTCTCCTGCTCTGAGCTGAGGGGCTTTTGCAGATTGTTTTGTAAATAGAAGGGATGAAACTGTTAAATTAAAGGTTAGTAGTCTCTGTTGTTGTCTTACAAGTACTGCTGGAGTCTCTGTGTGAGATGAGCTGTTTTGCACAAGAGCTCGTGTTGCTTCTCAGGTTTACCCACCTTCAGGTGGAGTGTTTTGCGCCTGAATGAAAATTGTAATGAGAATATTATAGTAGTACAGAAAACATCTGTATTGGAGGAATTTTAAATAGGAGAAAATGATTATTTTTGCTGTGCGGCTAAGTCATGGTGTTTTAGTCGCCAAATGGCGCAAAAAACAGCGACAGTATGAAAAGGCGGCACAAAAACACACGAAAAAGTGATACATCTGGCCCTAAAAATTTCTCAATACATGTGGGTCCACGAGCACCTGAAATCAGTTAAGTAAAGAACGAAACACATCCAGGTTTTTGATTATTTAAGTAATTTACATGACCATATAAAAGTAATGTGCCCTACTGTATAGTCTAACACTCTGTATGCCACAGATTTAAGTTGGGATATATCAAAACAAGAAAAAAAATTTGTTGTTTTTTCACCAAAGATTTTGACACCATAATGTCCAGTGCCCACACTTGGCAAAACTACAGAATTTAACACAAGCCCTAAGGTAAGCTGCTAGTCCTATTATAAGAATATACATTCCTTCAAAATTAGTTGACAACCAACGTCCATGGCCAAAGACTAATTGAAATTATGCACACTGACATCCCTATGTACCATCAATATCTCCATTAGCAAAGTCGGTCCCTATATTTTCAGTGACAGCTTCAACACAGACCAGAGAACTACCAAGAAACTTGCAAAGCACACAAATATGAATGACAACATTTATTCTCTAAGCAGCTCTTCAATGTTTACATGAAAATCCATTCAAACGAAGGAGCGCTTTTTCTGGGTTAACTAAAGGAATGCAAGTCTATCAATACATGAAAATTTTAGAAGATAAAACGGCAAATGCTCTCTGCTGTCATTCTTGATAAATACGTATGTTTACGGTATACACATCTGAAGACCAGTACAAAGGATAACCCACTTTACTTCATCCTTTACTGTAATTTCATTCTACAGCCTGTCTCACCTGGGCTCAGTTTTTTTACAAAATGAGTTAAAACTTATAGATTATATAATATTATATATATATTATATATATATATTATACATAGCAGACACTACCAACATTTTAGCTGCTGCCAGTTCCTGGTACATCTGCAGTTTCTATTTATTTATATAGTTGGTGAGAAAGGCAATGTACATTGCGGCCAATGTCATGCCTCAATGTTTCATTACAGGAAGGTGTGGAATGGGGTCTGGACACTGAATGTCTATTAAACTGTGATTACTCTAAACAAAACACCAACCCCATTGGATAGCACTCATGTAAACACGTGAAGAACAATAAAAAATTCAGTCTACTAAGCATTCCCGTGTACCCTTAATATGCCATTTATATGCATCGTTTACAAACCAAAGCAGAATTCTCCAGCACACAAAATAGTACATTAAAAATACAGCTTGATTTTAAACACAATGAACAAAATATTAGAAGAAGCCACATCGACATAAAAATGGCTAGATTTATTCGATTTATAGAATTGTAGCTCTTAGTCATGTCCCTACATGCTTCCACACCGCATATTATTAAACTTCTTATTGCTAGTAAAGAATTAAAGGGCGGGTGGAGAAAGTTAGAGATACAGAAAGAGACAATAAATATTGTTATATTATATATAAATATACTCAATAAAAAAAACATCAGATCTGTTTATTGTTTAGACTTTTGGATACTGGTTATCACAATTGAGGATCCAGAAGCCCTCCCCAATTTATCAACTTCCAAACCCAATCCCCTCCTACTGGGAGATTTCTCTTTCTATGTTCGTTTGCTTCGGGTACGGCCACAGTGTGTTTTCAAATGACAGTTTTGAAGCCAAAGCAGGTGTGAATCAGGTCTCTTTGACAATTGGATTTTAAAAATATTGGATTGTCATAAGAACAAAAAAGCTGGTTTATAGCTGTTATAGCTAAAGTGCGGTAAATTACCAATTAACAGAGGTCCGTATGTAACTAGGGGTCGTCTGTAAGTTCTTAAGTAGGGGACCACCTGTATACAGGTTATGTAGAATATAATAGAACAAAACTTTATTTACCCTGTTGGGAAATAGTTTTGTGCATAATTACTCCAGGTAAGGCATGAACAGTGTTTCACATAATAAACAACACAAGTAATCAGTATAATTCAGGGGTCCCCAAACTTTTTACATAGGGGGCCGTTCACGGTCCCTCTCAGACTGTTGGAGGGCCGGACTAAAGTTTAAAAATAAATAGCGGTACATGTGACCGCATCTGTAATACACTGGGACCCCCCTCAATTAATATACTGCACCCCCTTGTGAACTATTTTATATATTGGCCCAATGAATTAATTAATTGGGTCAATTAATTCTTAAATATACGGGGACCCCTGCTCCATTGAATTATTTTTCTATCTTGGCGCTGCTCCCGCTTCTTGCTCCCCCCCATTAATTATTTGTCCTAATGAATGCGTCGGCTACCCTCTCGTTAATTATTTTCCAAGCTGAGGCCCCCCACCATATAAATTATTTCCCATTACCATAGATATTTTCGCCATACTAAACTGCTAAATACATCTCCCATACTACATTTAGCACAGGTACCTGCCCCATCCTCATTATATTATTTTTCCTATGGCTGTATGTCTGGGCTGGGATGGCTATGCGGGTCCCCTCCCACCATTATTATTTTTTTCCCATACATACTGCCACTGTCTTCTCTTGACTGAGTTGTACTACTCCACTTGCCCCCCCGACCATTAATTAGGTTCCGCATACTGATACTGCTTAACCATTGGAGAAACTGAATACTACTAACTTGCCAGACTTGAATTACCTTACTCTACTTTAGCTATACCATACTCAAGGGGGGAACTGCCCCCCCACATTAATTTCTAGCCACTTATTTCCTATGGCTGTACCCTCCATCATATTTATTGTCCATAACTTGGCTCTCACCTTAATTAATTTCCTCTGCCCCTCATCATATAATATTGTCCACTAAACCTGGCCCCTCCATCATATTGTAACTGATGTCCAAAGATCTGCCCCTCCATAGATTTATTGTCCATGACTGCCCCTCCATGATTTATTATGTTCCATACTGCCCCCTCCATCATTTAATTGCGCATTGCCCCTATCATATCATTATTAGTAATTACCTTGCTGCTGGTTAAAAAAAATTAAAACCATACTCACCCTCTGTGCCGGCTCCCCCGCGTCTTCTTTTCTTCTTCTTCTTTTTTTCTCGGGCTGCGTTGGTCAGGAAGGGGTTCGCAGGGCCGGATTGATGACGTTCCCAACACGCTGGCCGCATGTATCGCGCACCAGGTAGCAATGAGCGATGTGCGCGGGTTGTCTTCCGGCCACATAGGCTCCACCTTTAATAAAAGTGCTCGCGCGGACACATCGGGCCGCATCGAGCAGCTATTAAGGGACGGGCAGAGCTTCCCTGTCCCGGACGGACAGGAGCTCCTGCCCGACTGCCCGCGAACCTTCAACTCTCAGACAGGAGCTGCTGGCGCTCAAATGTGGGGGGGGCCGGTATGAACGGTCCGATGGGTCCGCATTGGCCCGCGGGCCATAGTTTGGGGACCACTCATGGCTTAAAATTCAACACCAGCAGTGTTCAGGAGCTATATTCACACTGCCATTGTTCCCCTCCCGTCCGTACCGTTAGCGGGCAACGGCAGTGTACGGGGGAGGAGAGGGGAGGAGGTGAGCTGCAGCCTACCCCCAGCCCCCTCTATAGGAAGTAATGGCGCGCGGGCGCCGTATTACGGTAAAAAGATAGGACAGGTCCCTATCTTTTTTCCGGGTCACGGAGCGGTACGGTGAGCCGCACGTGCCCCATTGCCGTCTATGGAGGACGTATATCGGCCGTATATAACGTCCTCCATACGGCAGTGTGAATGTAGCCTTATAGTGATAAGTTGTTACCTAGCTGACCCGGTAACCGCTATGGAAGACAGACAATCAACACTGCGCGCGGGCACAGTGTAAATCCTTCCCACGACTCCCAACCACCACTCCCAAATCATGAATAACATTGGGACAGCTTGCGACGCTGTCCGACAATTACAAATCCTACCCAAACCTAGGCACAAAATACAGCCAGCGCTGCAGCTGCAAGTGTTTGATAGGTTACTGGAGGTTTCCGTAACGCTATCACCTAAGCACTGGGGCGTTCGAATTCGAGTACGCTTGCCGATAAAATTGGGTGACAGGTCCTCTTTTAAACTCAGTGGTGGTGCTTTAATAACTCTCCCCCCGTCCTTGACTTTATTAAAAACCAATTACATCATTACTTCTAATTGATTATCTAGGTGATGGACCCACCCCCCAGCCCATGAAAGAAAACATCATCTTGAAGCTGCTCCCTGCTTGACACATAATGCTATTGGTTATTAGGTCAAATCAATTCAAAACAGTGTCCTTTAAAGTAATTTATAACTTTTGCACACTGTAACTTAACTATAGCGCTCACATTTATTCTTTGGTGAAATTCTAATTTTTGTGTATCAATATGTGAAAAACTGGCAATGTGCCATGAGAATTTTTCACCATATAGGATCATTATTTTTAAATTTTGATAAATTGGCATTTCCGACTCGGGAATACCTGAATACCTTTTTTAAGATGTTTTATTATGTTTATTTATTGGTTCCATTTATATTTTTGCTAGTTATATAATGGACAGTTCGGGTAATTGGTAATTTTATTCCTTATGTACTTAGAACCTTAGCTACAATAATACAAGCTATAACAGTTATGCAAAGGTTGGTCAGCAATTAAGATTTCTTATCTTATCCCTGGTTCTTCATGATGGCAATTCAACATGTTAAAAAAAATCCCAATTGTAACAAGACCAAAAAAATTTGTCTGGTAGTTAAATTATAAAATATACTGTTCTCGCTTACATACAAATTCAACTTACATGAACAAACCTACAGAACCATCTTGTATTGATAATCCACAGAGGGACTGTCGTAATCACCTAAATGCTCCCCTCATCCATCTTGCCCATGCGACTAGAGTTTGCTAGTCTTGACACGTTGGGATCACCTAGAAAAGAGACTTATTAAAAGCAGGCTGAAGCTTGGGGTTGCAATCTCGGCACTCCGGGCTACTAATTATGCACTCCTCTCGCACCAATCTCTTTCATGCTGGGAGAGGGAGGTGAAATCACGTGACAGGCGTGAATTCACGCATCCTGTGTGATAGATGCCTCCCTCTCCCATGTTTGAGGAGTGCATAATTAGCAACCCAGAGTCTCTTTTTTATGTGATCCTGGTGTGTCAAGAGTAGCGAAGACAGGCGGCGGGATCAAGATGAAGAGGAGTAATGGTGAGTATTTTCAGTGTTTTTTTTTTACTTTTTTGCTACTAGTTGATTTCCTTTCATTTTACTTTTTTTAAAAAATTTAATAATTTTTAATTCTTTCCCCCCATATATACCGCTTTCCTATTACACGTCTATAATAAGAATCTCAGTGTCACATACCTGGTAGCCATGGCAAGTGACAGGCTTAGTGCCCAAACAATGCGTCTCTTTAGGTGCTGTGGGTTTGACTACAGCACCTAATAAATTACCTACCAAAATTGCAAATAAGTATTCCAGGATGCTACCTTGAAAGGCAGCCCTCTTAACATCAAGCCTGACTTTCAAGAAGCCTAATGCCATGATGTGGGATTGAAGCCAAACCAGTATATCTATTCCAGAAGGAACATATTCACATCCACTAATATTCTATACAGATGTAATAAAATGGAGGAGCTGTTGAATTTTTATTATTTCTACATGACAAACAAAATATTTATAATATATTTTGAATGTACCACAAGTCCCATCAACCAGATTAACATGCTATAATCAAAAATAGATGGGAGAAGGCAGACAGCTGGTTGAGCATGCTACAACAGGACTTTAACAGCTGCCATGTCTGTCTCCTCTACAAGGGCTTGGTGAAACTAATCTGAGAAGGAAACCTTCCACAATGAACTATTATCGAGGTATAATCAGTTTATTTGCTATTCTGGAAGGAAAACTGTATGGGTAATAAATGTAAGCTGTAAAATTTCAGTTTTCCATTAAACATCCTATTATCAATTTAGGTTTTCAAAACTAAGGGCCAGATGTATCACTTTTCTGCTCTTAAGTGTAGTTGCTACGTCTATATTCTGGCACATTGTTGCGCCTGAATTATCACAAGTTACAACCATCTGTGTTGAATTGAGTTACTGCCTCTTATTAATCACTTTAATAAGCTTTAATAAGCAGTTTAGGAGCAATGTTAGATTCGTACACTTACATGTGATCCTGCTACAAGCTTCTCTCCCGCACCCCAACATGAGAATGACACAGACAGCAGAGCCCAGGTGTGAGACACCCTGCACCCAGTGACCTCCTCAGCAGTGGAGGGTATCCTCGAGGGTATCCCCCAGTGCTGAACTTCTGCTGTCCTCCTGTAATTCTAACCAGTGGGGTCATACTGCTACACAGGGAAACTTCTCTGTAGTATCTGCAAAATCCTCCTCACTTCTCTTATCTCCTGCTCTGAGCTGAGGCTTTTGCAGATTGTTTTGTAAATAGAAGGGCATGAACTGTAAATAAAGGCTTCAGTAGTCTCTGTTGTGTCTGTACTAGTATCTGCTGAGCTCTGCTGCTGAGGATGAGCTGTTTTGCACAAGAGCTCAGTGTTTGCTTCTCAGTTTACGCCACCTTCAGGCTGGAGTGTTTTTGCGCCTGAATGAAAAGTTGTAAATGATGAATATTATTAGGAACAGAAAAACATCTGGATTGGTAGGATAAATGAGGAAAACATGATTATTTTTGCTGTGCGGCTAGTCTGGTGTTTAGTCGCCAAAATAGCGCAAAAACAGTGCGACAGTATGAAAAGGCGCAAAAAACAACAGAAAAAGTGATACATCTGGCCCTAAATTCTCAATACATGTGGGTCCACGAAGCACTGAAATCAGTTTAAAGTAAAGAAACACATCCAGGTTTTTTATTATCTTAAGTACTTACATGACCATATAACAAGTAATAGTGCCCTACTGTATATCTACCTCTGTATGCCACAGATTTAAGTGGGATATATCAAAGAGATTTGGTTTTTCACCAAAGATTTTGACAACAGTAATGTCCAGGTAGCCTAACACTGGCAAAACTACAGGATGTAAACACAGCCCTAAGGTACTGCCTAGTCCTATATTATAGAATAATCATTCTTCAAAATTATTTGACAACCAAGTCCATGGCCAAAGTACTAATTAATATTTGTCACACTGACACACCCTATGTACCATCAATATCTCCATTAGCAAAGTCGGTCTATTTTCAGCTGGCCAAACACATGACTCAGAAATACCAAAGACAATTGCAAAGACACAAAGTAGAATGACAACAGTTTTATTCATATGTCAGCAGCTTTCAATGTTTACATGAAAATCCTTCAAAAGAAGGTAGCAGGTTTCTGGGTTGAACTAAAGGAATGCAGTCTATCAATACATGAAAACTTTAGAAGATAAAACGGCACATGGCTCTATGCTGTCATTCGTGATAAATACTATGTTATACGGGATACCATCTGAAACCAGACAAAGGATAACACCACTTTACTTCATCATTTACTGCTTAATTTCATTCTAAAGCCCTGTTCTCACCTGGGCTCATGTTTTTACAAAACAAGTTAAAACTATAATATATATATATATATATATATATATTTATATATATATATGTATACATACAGACACTAACAACATTAGCTGCTGCCAGTTCCTGCAGTTCTATTTATTTATATAGATGTGTGAGAAAGCAATGTACCATTTCGGCAGTCATGCTCAATTTCATTACAGGAAGGTGTGAATGGGGTCTTGGACACTGTGCTATATAACTGTGATTACTCTAACAACCCCTCATTGGGATTAGCACTCATGTAAACACTGAAGAACAAATAAAAATAGTCAGGTCTACTAAGGATTCCCAGTGTACCCTGATATAAGCCATTTATAATGCATCTGTTTACAAACAAAGCAGATGATATCTCCAGCACCACAAAAATAGTACATTAAAAATACAGCTTTATTTTAACACAATGAAAAAAATATTAGAAGCACATCTACATGAAAAATGGCTAGATTTATTCGATTTATAGAATTGTAGCTCTTAGTCATTGTCCTAGCATGCTTCCACACCTGCATATTATTAAACATTCTTATTGCTAGTAAGAGAATTAAAGGGGAGGGTGGAAGAAAGTTAGAGATAACAGAAGAGACAATAAATATTGTTATATTATATATAAATATACTCAATATAAAAACATCAGATCTGTTTTATTGTTTAGACTTTTGGGATATCTGGTATCCAAATTGAGGATCCAGGAAGCCTCCCAATTTATCAACTTCCAAACCCAATCCCCTTTCCTACTGGGAGAATTTACTCTTTCTATGTTAGTTGCTTTCAGGGTACGGCCACAAGTTGTTTTTCAAAATGCAGTTTTTGAAGCCAAAAGCAGGTGTGAATCACACTGGGTGAGGATTTATCATTTATCATCATGCTATTCCTCCTTTTTTTTTACTCCACTCCTGGTTTGGGCGCACCCTCAAAGTATCTCCTGCACTAATGAGCAATGTCTGGGAAAAATAGACACGCTTTTTGTCTTCTTCTCAATTATAGAAAGACTGCGTAAAGATATTCTGGTGACATCCGTTATACGTTCACCCAGTCTCACTTTAATGGTCTTTTTATACTCTCTACATATTGTAATTGACAAGATGTACAACAGATCAAATAAACCACATGCCTATTATTGCAAATGATTGCATAGTGCATGTTTTGTTCGTTTGTAAAGAAAATGTTTTTTGTTTCGTCAATGTATTTAAATATGTAACACTGATTACCTCCACATGTATATGAGCCATTAGTTATAAGACAATTGTAAATGTCTATGTCAGTGATGGCTAACCTATGGCACTGGTGCCAGAGGTGGCACTCAGAGCCCTTTCTGTGGGCACTCAGGCCATCACCAGAGATGACTCCAGGTATCTTCCTGAAGTCCCAGACAGACCAGGACTTGCTGTGCACAGAACTACTTTAAAGTGACAGCTCTACCTGGGACTAATTTCTGCTTATTGGTGTCCTCAGGTGCTGGTATCAATGAAAACTGTGACAGAGAAGGGAGTATAAATCACAAATTAAATTTCTGTGTTGGCACTTTGTGATAAATAAGCGGGTCTATGTTGTAGTTTGGGCACTCGGCCTCTAAAAGGTTTGCCATCACTGGTCTATGTTGTTTGATTCATATAAAGAGTAAACTTGTAACTTTTTTTTCCTTTGGTGTATAATTGAAACTTTTGGCAGGTCTATTTTGAGCCTTATGTATGATGACTTTTTTCTTGTGATACATGTTTAGTTTTTCCTGTCCTAATAGGTGCAACTCTTGGCAACAAGCCATGTGAGGGGGTCTGGTCCGGGCGAGCACACAGCCATCTGAATGTACCCTGAATTGTATCACCAGATGACAACACATTCAAAAACAAAATATTGGTGGGATGACTACTGTGTGTAAATTTAAGATGGAAATCATTATTGTTAATGAAACTCAAAAACTCTGGGATGACATCAGTAGATCTTAACCACACATACATGGTGTGGTCAATAGAGCGAAATAAAAAAAGTTATTTGTAACACATGGACTGTTGATAAAATAAAACTCCTTAAGTTGATTAGAATAATCTGTATATTTAATCATGTTATGAGATAACTCTGACAATGCTTTGTCATGAGGTATGCATGTATATATTGCTGCAATGTCACAGGATAGCCAAGAATAATATGAATTCCACTGTTCCTTGTGTTTCAGTACTTCCCTTGTGTCCTGAAATAGACCAGGTGGTTCTATCTATGCCCCACTTTACAAGATCTGCTAGTCTTTTCTTTACTGGTCTCAATTAAGATAACTGTACACCTCACTGTCACCAAGCATATCTAAAATAAGATATTCATAAAGACTACTTTTCAAATTCACAATAGAGACCCCTTTGTTGGCTGCTTTTACTGTTAAAAATGGATTTTTGCGAAGATTTTTGAGTGATCCCATCTCCATTTTCATCACATCAAATTCTGCTATGAAAAATGTCCATTTCAGTTGCTCTAGAGTCCATTGGATAGTAGGGAGCGGATTAGTAAATTAACCTCCTAAAAAAATACACATTCAGATTCTGTATTATTAGTCCAGAGGTCATACTAGTCTGTGGGATAATGGAAGGTAGTTGCATTATTGCCACATATGTTCTCCCTCCAAATGTGTAAATCTTTGAAATCCTTTGTCCATCTATGTGAAAACCCGTATAGTGTATATAACATCCAAAATTAATTACTATAACCCATATGCTAAAAAATGTTTTTTAAAAGTCAATAGGCCGTCCAGGTGGACACATATGGGTTTCTATCTTTTTTACTCTCCCTGGTCTCTGACATACTTTTTCAGGTTTGCTAAGACCGCCACAATCTCCATGAATAGGTCTGCTTGTAGAAGTGTAAGAATACCACAGCCCACCACATTTACTATAGTATCCCATCAAAGAAAAAACGTTAGAGCAAACCTCCACCAGTTCCCACTTGGTCTACAGGTCAGAACTGTCATGTTTGTGGCACCCATATTCCCTAAGACGCCAGCGCCTCTTAGTGAATATTGTGGCGCAGGACAGCTAGTGGGGGGATTTTTAAGACTGGCCATTATCAACAACAGTCTTAAATACCATTTTTCGCGCCCATGCAGGGTGTACCTACCTAGCCTGTCTTCTGCCTGATGCCGAGCATTGAGAGATCGGGGCCCCCCCCGCCCCCCCCCCCTCCCCTACCCCTGGCACATATATGTAATATCTCAGGGGTGTAGGGGAACAAGATCCATCATATTGGTTTTGTGTGTGGTGGTAAAAATAAAGGCAAAAGTATGGCAAAATGCATACAGCATATGCCACATAGTATAAAATGCATACAAAATACACAGCCGTAACCGCCATGTATGTATAATAAAATGCATACAAGCGTAACGCCCCATTTAATATAAAATGCATACAAGGCTGTACCGGGCCAATGAATAGTATAACATGGCTTCAGTAGCGTAAAATGCCGCCATGCTAGTATAAAATGCATTCATCAGCGTGCCGCCATGTAGTATAATATGCATGACAGCAATATCCGCCGTCCCCCCAAATTAAGTGATAAAATGGATAACAAGCGTACCACCACATGTAGTATAAAATAAAATGCATACAGCATGCCACCTATGTATTATAAAATGCATACGGCATATCGCCACGTAGTACAACAAAATGCCATACACAGCAACCGGCCATGTAGTATAAAATGGTACGCTGAAGCAACCCGCCATTTAGTATAAAATTGGCATAACAAGCATACATACCACCATGTAGTATAAAAAATGATACAGAGTACGCATCCAAGTATTATAAAAATAATGCATACAGAGTACCGCCCGCCACGTAGTACAAAATAGAAGCTGGCCCTGATAAATATCAAACAGTAGATAACAACAACCATATACAAACATACACAGATACACACACACAACATAATATACACACAGATATATACAT
Source organism: Engystomops pustulosus (assembly GCA_019512145.1). Taxonomy (NCBI): domain Eukaryota; kingdom Metazoa; phylum Chordata; class Amphibia; order Anura; family Leptodactylidae; genus Engystomops; species Engystomops pustulosus. Next base: position 119,155,665 of record CM033643.1, on the reverse strand, counting down.
ATTACACACATATATCTACAGATAACAACACACACATATTATAATAATATGATATATACCCAACACAGATACACACATAATATTACACACATATTATCAAACATATACATATATAATATATTATATATATAGATAGGCACACATTATATATATATACAGATAGACACACATATATACATTACATACAACATATATGAAACAGAATACAACACAACACATAAATACACAGAATACAGCACATATATACAACAGATAGCAGCACATATATAACACCACATATACAATACATATACACACACATATATACATCCTGTAAGGGATTAGCTCCGGGGATTTCAGAACTCGGTCTGTCCTAAAGCAGACGACCAGCCACACAGGGAATTCACACAATGTGATGTAAGGTTAAGACTGGCCTCACCAGCTTTATTTGGCAGTACGCACACACAAACTCAAAACATAAAAATAATACCTAATGCCTCTCGTCTCGCACTTATCTATAGCAATCGAGGTTCCCCTACCTCAAAATCCAGGTGCTGGCACTACTTGGCCAGCCACCCAAAACCAGCAACAGTGTTCACTGCCACCACAAGCTCCACAGGCCTTTGTTGCCGTAGCCTGTCTCTTCTCCGCCAGGTGTGGAGCCCAGTGTGAGTCTGCTCCATGTATTAGTGGCAGGCCCCTCCGCCCTGCAAACTAATCAACTTAATTTAGAACAGACCCACTTTTTCCAGGTCGTCTTCTTACTTTCACTACTCAGGCTTTTTCGCAATAAGGCAAAAAAACAAACCTGCAACATTTAATGCCCAAAAGCCTTCTCTAGTGGCAGCCCACCCTGGCCACATAATCCTTCCCCCTGTGATCAAGGCTCGTAGGCCTGATCAATAAGCTAATTTTCTCCCTCCGGGGTCAAAGCTCCAATTATTGGGGTCTAATTCCCTACGGTTCCTAGAAGGGCACTGTTAGAGACCCCTACTATCTCCTACTACAATCTTCTATAACCTGGAAAATGACAGCTTTTTGTTTTCGGCTTAAAACTGCAGGAGACAACACAGACAGCTCAAAATTAGTCCTCCAGCATCGTCTTCCTTCAACACAAACTAACTGAATCATCTCAATCATGTCTCTATAATCACTGATAAGATTGTTCTTTCTCACTCTTTCTTTCTTTCTTCCTCTTCTTTGCTTTTACTGGAGACTCACATACCCCTCAGGGCCATTGGCATTGTTAGGCCCCATCAGTCTTCATTCATCTTCAAATCAACCTTGGTGGATTCCGTCACATCACACCGGTTACCCTCCACTGAGGTTGCAGAATAGCCACTGCACTGTGGGCTTTTTCCTATTTCCAGCCTTATACATTGGCACACTTGCATCACGGACACGCACGGGTTTTGCCCCCGTTTTCTTTTCCAGTCTTCAGCTTCGGCAACCTTCTTTGTCATTGAGTGGGGCATTACATTTCAGAACCAGGGCAACGATTCACAATTGGTGAGACTTTCTGGGTCACATGTCTCAAAGCTTGCGCATTTTTGCTAACGCGTACCTCGAGGGTCACAACCTCCGCTCCACCTCAGTGTATTTTTGAAACTCAATCTCAACATCAGCCTCATCCCTCATCACCTCCAGCTAAAACACTACACTTCGGACTCGGACCCAAGTCCTTGGATGGACTTTAGGGACTTTCGCAACAATGCATGGCAGCCTTAAAAGCTGCTTCATGGCGTGCATCTAGGATGTTTCGGCTGGGCTGACCTCTTCTCTCGGTCAGTCCCAGCATAAACGCCTTGCGTTGGCCAACACCCTCAGTTCAAGTTCTTCACCGAGTCTTTCCATTGTAGGAATTTCGAGGGGCTCTGTTGACATGATAATATCAGACAAATCTCAACAAAAAAATAAGCCTTCATTCCTCACCAATAGAAGAGAAAAATAAAAGGGCTGAATTGTCCATTCTGGCATTCATCACCCGGTATTCTTCAAGTAGGCCACTTCCTCAATCTCACCATGCCGCAGACCATCTTCTTCACTTTCCCCCCTCACTTTCCTCTTCAGATGATCCGGCAGAAATGTCTACCGTTGGGTGGGCAGCTGTGTCTGGAGTCCTTCTGTAGGGCCGCATCTGGGTAGTCCTCCACTTGCCGCAGAAATGCTGGCATGTTCCACTATGACAGAGAACGAGACCGACCCGAGCTTTTCCACACGTACACAACGCAACTCGCTGTCCGCTTTTGTTGTAGGCTTTGGCGCCAACTATTCACAAACCCTTCTCCACAGGTTCAGCAAGGCTGAGACAAAGCCTCTTTCACCTGTCTTCGCGGGTAAGCCATTTAAACCCATTCTTGTTTTCGGATTTTTTTCCCAGAACTGTATTCAGACTATCTGTTATAAGCGATCCCACTTGGGTGGCCATCAACGGTTTGAGACTAGCAGACTTTAGTCCACACACCCACGAAATCACGGTCACGCACCGGCAAACTTAGGTACTGGGCAACCAGCTTCCCAGCTCCACTATATATCAGGGACACGTCGGCACCTGTAACACAGTGTCGCGGGCAGCCAGTCCTGTATTTGTCTTTCAATATAAACGGCTTTATCCAGTTGGCTGCTGAAGAAAAGCCAGTTGGACTCCTGGTTTCCCCCAAACCTTTGCAAAGCAAAGTCATTACTGTGTGGGCAACCGGTGGCTCCAGAATGCCTATGAAGGGGCCTTGATCCCGTTCCACTGTAAAACGTCAGTCAAGGGCTTCTTTTCTTTCTTTTCTTTCCGCCTTCTCAGGCAACATCATCACTATCACACTTCAACTAAGCGAATACGCATTGGGCGGACCTTCCCTCAACCGAGTGTAACTGCAACTCACACACTGCAGGCAGAACTACCACAGGGCTGGTGGGTGCATCACATGTTGCCACCACAACCTTGCTTGGGGATCTGGGGTCCCCTCATCCCCCGTATTTGTATTATTAAGAGTGGCGCTTCTCCCACCACTGTTCACACACCAAATTTCCAGTCAGCACTCCATCATGCGTATTTCCGCGGATTCATCAGGCAGGTGTACAGGGGTTGGTTGTTGACCACCCCCTAGAACGGCCTGGTCTCCTTCTTAGGACACTTCTGGTTGCCACAACAAAAACAATCACGGACAGAACACAACCTGGAGGTCCGGCATCAACATCCCCATTTTGGGCAACTTTTCTTTTTTGTTTCCCGCGAACACGTTACACATGTTGAACCTCCTCTCCTCATTCACTTTTTCTTTTTGCAAACATTCTGGTATCACCGAAAGGACAGTACGAGATATCAATCTTCAACTCATGTTGTCTTAATTATATGTTCCTCTTTAGGGAGGAGGGTCTCTTTTCCCTTCTATAAAAAACACGTGACAATTGTAGCATTTAAATAATAAAACAGTTTATTTTCTCGCAAAAACTCAGTATTCACATGACGCTTCAGTTTTTGATGCTTGCTTTCTGGCCTTGTTTCACAACACGAACTCAGTACATCAATCTCCTCAGAAGCCTCAGGTGTAATCCAGATGTCTGGTCTCCCCCTGACATTTCAAAAAAAAAAAAAACTGACACTGAATAGTGAGAACTCCTCCAGCAGGATGACGAATCACAGGCTATCCCCAACCTCCTGCAGGTTCTGAAGCGAAGTAGCTGCTTCTCTAGGGCTTCTGTTCACACCTCAACTGTTTGATGTAACTCTGGGCTGAAGGGAAACCACTAACCAATCAGGATCTCATTTCTTTCACCTGCCGCTTTGCTACTATGGCGGTATCTCCCTATCTGAACTGGGCCATTAGCTAACATTAGCAACATCTCAGGCTCGCTACCTGTGTCATTAACAACTCACAACCTCTAGGGCACCTCTGAGCTAACCTCCTCAACTCTCCCTCAGTATCTAGGGCTGCACCTAGTTTCACACTCTGCATCAATTCTGAACAGACAATTTGTAACGCTATCAGATGAGTTATCGCATTGGCAGAATTGTCACTGTTTTACAGGTAGTGTCATACTAAATCACAGTTAAAAACACTAATAATCACTGCGGTTAGAGGGGCAGATTAATGCACAAACATTAGCACTTTTCTTCTGGTTTAATTAAGAACTTTCAGACAATTCAAGGATTATTAAGGCATCATCACAAATATTATCATCAATCACATAGTCCATGCGACTTTAATTTTATCAGTCTCAGTGGGCAGAGTCTCCTTCTCTCTTGTGGGTCATACGCCCCTTTGTCAGGCAGGTAAAAAGAGTGACTGCAAACCTGTTGAGACTTTTTCCACCACCATCTTCACCCTCCCTTGGTCGCTGAGACTCTCTCCAGAATCGTGCCTTTGTGAAGAGTTGGGACTGTACCGTACCCCGTTGTCAGAGGGGTCTCCCAGGAAAAGCAGCTATTCCCACCACTTTGGGAATACTTTTCCCACATGTCCCAGAAAAGGGAGGTTTTTTTTTTCCTTTTCCCCCCCAAGATGAACTCCACTCCATATCCTGCACAAATCTCCAGCATTATTGTGTCCAGACAATCGCAATATCCACTTTCAAAGTCAATCCAGACAGTCTTACCCTTTCCCCTCGGCTGGTACTTCAAACAATAAAATGTCGGTTTAAAAACTTAAAAAAGAAACCTCTGTGAGACAATCCTGGAACAAGTCCCAGTTTTCCACCATCAGCGTGATTCCCAAACCCACTAATCATCTCACAAGGTTCTGAACTGGCAGAAACTTCCTTTCTTTCTGGTCCTCCTGACCAGAGGACAATGAGGTGCCACTGACCTCAACCATGGCAAAACAGCCCCGCATGCCAGTCGCCGTTGGTTGCCCCCTAGCAAACCACATTATCTTTTGCGCTGGCTGCATAACACGCCTGGCCAACACGTGTGCCACTTTGGCGCAGGACAATCCGCACACCAACCGGTTTTTCATCCTAGACATCTTGCACAAGCTGCTCCATTTCCGTTTGCCCCCCGTTAAACGGGCACAATAGCAACCTCCTCCCTCAGGACTGCAGACCGATCACAGACATCTTGAACCATCGGCCTGGGATCCCGCTCGCTTTGGCATTGGGGTCCTTCCATATAACCCCGAATGGCTTTTCTGGCATTCCAAGGTTCCTCCCACATCATCTGCCGCAAGCCGTTCTTCTGGAACTCATCCATCGGACCCATGGTGGATTACGTCCCAAACACGCAAAAAAGCAGTCCTCCTGTTATATCTCTCACACCAAGACAATCTTTCTCTTCCCCGTGACCAACAGCTCCTTCCCAGCAGCAGGAACAACAGTCCTCGCACCAAATGAAGGTTACTGGCCCTTTGAAAATAAAAAAATCCGCTGTGTGTGCTGATTTTCTTCCATGCCATAGCATTACACCACCATAATGTAGGGAATTAGCTTCCGGGAATCGTCGTCTCCTAAGCAAGACGACCATCACACACAGGGAATTCACACAATGTGAGTAAGGTTAAGACTGGGGCCTCAGCCAGCTTTATTGGCAGTCAACATAACCAAACTCAAAAACATAAAATAAATATACCAAGCCTCTCCCGCAACTTACTATACTCGAGGTTCCCCTACCTCACCAGGTCTGGCCTACTTGCCAGCCACCACCGCCCAAAACCACAGCAGAAACAGTTCACTGCCAACCAGCTCCACAGGCCTTTTGCCGTAGCCTGTCCTCTTCTCTCTTCCCCAGGGTGTGAGCCCATGGTGGAAGTCTGCCCCCAAAATGTAATTAGTGCAGCCCCTCCCTGCTGGAAACTCAATTCAAAACTTAATTAGAACAGACCCAACTTTTTTCCAGGTCCTGTCTTTCTACTCAGCTTTTCAATAAGGCACTGCAACATTTATGCCCAAAAGCTCTCTAGTGGCAGCCATCCCTGCCCACAATACATATACCACACATATATACATTACATATTACACAACATATATACATACATTATACCACATATATACATAGATATACACAAACAGATAACACACATATATACATGCCACAGATAATTGTACTTTAAACCTCTCTGTTTGTTCTTGTGTTCGGCACTAGTTCCTGAGTTCTGCAGCGGCGGTGGTCGCGTGGGGAAGCCTGGAAGCGGGAAGACTGGGATAGCCGGTTTCTGGTGAGGGGGGGGGGGTGTGCTAGGAAGCTCGGAGCTTGCATGGGGGCCATCGAGCAGGGAGCCGAGAGCCTGCAGTGGTTGGGGCCGGAGACGGGAAAGCGTAACTATGTTGCATGTACTTCTCAGCATAGGCCTATGGTTCTTCACCTGTAACAACTTTATATTAATAAGGCCCTTTTACTGAGTTTTCTTTTTTTTAGTAGAATTGAAGCAGACTGGGGGAACTAAGGAAAGAAATTTCTGATGACAGATTCCCTTTAAGTAGTAAATGTTCAAGCAGATTTACAGACTACCACTATGTTTACAATATATAGAAGGAATAAATGTAGAAGTTGCTATGTGGTATAGACAAACAACCGCTTTAACAATAAGGAGTATTGTACCTATGTAGTAATGTGAACATATAACTTTCCCAAATGTGATGGAAACAAGGGACTTCATATTTGAACCAATGGGGCACATTTACTACATCAGTTTTCTGTCAGACTTTGCAATTTCTTTTCAGTGCAAACTGCTTGCACATGTATTTAATAAGTGCGTGAATGGAATTTATGGTAGCATATATGACCAGACCAGTCTATCACTGGCCTCCATTGAATTACATATAAGAAACGAGTGCATGCTTTGTGCCCTGTCTAATGTCAGCGAAAGGAGGCCTAACTATGTTGCATGTACTTCTCAGCATAGGCCTATGGTTCTTCACCAGTAACACCAGTATATTAATGAGGCCCTTTTACTGAGTTTTCTTTTTTTTTTAGTAGAATTGAAGCAGACTGGGGGAACTAAGGAAAGAAATAACTATGTTGCATGTACTTCTCAGCATAGGCCTATGGTTCTTCACCAGTAACACCAGTATATTAATGAGGCCCTTTTACTGAGTTTTCTTTTTTTTTTAGTAGAATTGAAGCAGACTGGGGGAACTAAGGAAAGAAAAAAATCACTCTTTCGCATCTGTATATGTTTACAGGTCCCAGCTGAGTTTGGCAGTGATGTTCTTTTATCGAAAGAGTGATGTTTTCTTTCTTGTTCCCTCGTCTGCTTCAATCTCTAAAAAAAAGAAACTCATAAAAGGGCCTATTATATATGGTTTACTGGTAAGAAACCATAGGCCTATGCTGAAGTACATGCAACATTGTTAGGCCTCCTTTCGCTGACATTAGACAGGCCAAACAGCTGCACTCGTTTCTTATATGTATTCAAGGAGGCAGTGATAACTGGTCTGGTCATATATGTACACACCATATATTCCATTCACGCACATTATAATACTGTGCAAGCAGTTTGCCACTGAAAAGATTGCAAAGTCGACAGAAAACTGATGAGTAAGCCCCTTGTCATAAAGTCCCTTTTTCCATCACATTTGGGAAAGTTATATGTTCACATTACTACATAGGTACATCTACCCTATTGTAAAGGCGTTTGTTTGCTATACACATAGCAACTTCTACATTTATTCCTTCTATATATTGTAAACATATGGAGTCTGAAATCGCTTGAACATTTACTACTTAAAGGGAATCGTCATCAGACGACCAATAAAACCACTACCAGTATGTTGTGGTGAGCACTGGCACATCAACTTGAGCGTTATAGAGTAGTCAGGCGGGTCTATCACTGATTACTCCCTTCCCCTGAACACCACCTTCCATGTGATTGACATCATGCGCCATGAAATCTGTCTATGATGTCTCTGGATGCACAACCATCAATTCCATTGGAGGAGGCATTCTAAGGCAGGAAAGTTTAATTTCAGTGTTAACTCTCCACCTCCTTGACTTCATAAAATCAGTGAACATCTCACTTCAAGAGATTTACTGGATGAAATCTGAAGGCCATGAAGAAACTCATCTGGAAGCTGCTCAGCTGCTTGACATACTGCTAGCGGTTTAGTAGGCCAATTTCTGATGACAGGCTCCCTTTAAACTAAAGATAAAACTACTTTAATGGAGTAATTTTATCTTTAGTCTAGAAATGTGTGCTTGTCTTTTTTCATGGGGGGGAGGGGGGCGAGGATTTTTTTTTGTAAATTTAAATAGAGGGTGATAAATCTGGCACCTGAGTCTGTTTTGAAAATAGTCATACAAATTCTTGATCACCCTTCTACATTTTTTCCAGCATAAGAGTTCATATGAGACAGTGTACAGCCTTAAAGCCAGACCACAGGGAGGGTTAGGCAGGCATAGCTTTAAAAGTTGATTTTAGAAGGAAGGGGCCACGGATAACAAAGGTACACAGTCACGGTGACTGGTCTAGAGTAAGTGTCCCTGTTTTATTGTGTTGATTTTGATGGATGAGTCTCCTGTAGGCAATAAAGTTCTTTACATGTCAAGCAGCATGACCCTCTGAACCAAATTGATATATCAATGTGGCGCCATCTCACCATAAGCGTGTATAGTATACAAGAGATAGGAAAATTTTGTACTACATTGAAGTGTTAGCACATAATAGTTGCCCTTATATATATGTATTACATTTCCATATCTATATGGTATATAATTTAGAATATTTTAACCCAGTTTCTTGGAAAGCAGTCTATATACATGTAAACATAACTGCTGTTATAGTTTCTTATGAGAATCTTGCATGACCAGTAGTGTATGTAGATACAAGAAACATACAATTTCATTATGGCTGTATGACCAAAAACTGTACTTCAGAGAGAAAACTTGAATATGTCTGCTTAGACGCAAATGACCCTAAAGCCACTCTTGTTTTTTATATACCTAACCTTGTTATTCTTTGCAGCCCCTGGCTGACTTGTATTTCTTTTAGCACAATTGTCTGGTGATAACATGGAACCTTATTTAAACTAAGCTTTGCCTTCTCATTACTAAAATGATGCCTTCTTGTCTAACAGTGACTCTCATTACATTGTGTTTACACAGTATAAATTGCATGTGAATTTTTAGGTCTAGGGTCTAGCAAGTGTCCTAACTGTGGCTTTATATTATTTCATATTGACTATAACTTTATACCATTCCCTTTGTGTGATAACTTCTTGATTGTACACATATCTGGTCTTCTCAATAGTCGATATCTGACATAATGATATTATGCACCTATTAAAAACACTCCTTCCCCATTCATTTTATCTCTATAATTTGGCACCTGTCATTGTGTGTCAGATCAAGATAAGACCTGTGAACTGCATAGCCGCAACACCTTTTATTGACTTATCGTAGTAAAGTGGAAATAAAAGTCACCTCACTAAAATTTTACTTTGCACCTAAAATCAAATAAGTAATGGAATTTCACACTATGGAAGCATGATCTAATTGGAACGTCTAGTCCACATCGTGCGTTTTCTAGGTGGACAGCTAAACATGCCAACATCATGTTTTGCCAATTTTAATTTATTTGGTTTGTTGATTATCGGATTAGAGAAGATGTTTTAAAAGTTTAAGGCTGGTGTATTCTTGGAAAACTTTAACATAGGAAAACTTGGTTAAAAGGTTCCTGGTTCTGTGTAAATAAAGCGTAATTACTGGATGTGGAAAGCTTCAACACGTTCTTATATACTTGCTTCTCAATTCATCAGCATATTCAAGGTCCTCTGGTTGCTACTGTTATGTGAAAAAATATTCTTGTTGCCATTCAGAGACTATCATGAGCTGTTGGTTATCAGGGGAAAATAAGTACATGCATGGCTTTTTTAGGAGTCAGACCTGTTTTTCATGGACCTAAATCACACCTATTTAAGCGTATTGGTTCCTTTGAAGGCAAACTTTGGGCTGTATGTATTGTACTCACAGCATCATCCTGCTTGTAGCGTTTAACACTGTGTCCGCTAATGTGTAATAGCGGCCTAATACTAGTTACCATCAAGATGCACCAAAGATGGCTGTTGATATGACTTACCGATGAGGAAGATGGAGTGTTTTTTTTTGTTTTTAACTTGCTAATGACAGAGCGGTCTTTGACGCACTGCATCATGTATTCTTCATATAAGTTCCTTTACAACGGTCAGCTGAGTGAAGCGCGCGGCTATATTCTTTGATATCTATTACAACTAAAAAAGGCCATTTATCTTATAAAACGTATTGGATTGATAAAAGGGCTTGGATATTGCAACACGACCACAGATTATTGAGAGAGCGATGTCTCTCCGAGCTGATGCTCGGTTCGAGCATCTAGGTAGTACGTCGAAACTGCTCGTTACTCGTGTACATAGAATACTTCGCCCCGTCACGAGAAAATGGCAGCTCCCGCCGTTTTGACTTTTCGTGGCGGCCCAAAACTAGAGCCAATCACAAGCCAGGAACCTCTGCACATCCACCCGCGACTGGCCCCTTACTCTCATAGGCATGTGTTGGTCGGTCCAGATCAGTATACCCTGGATAGACTAGCCGCTGGCCGCCGCTTCCGGACATTCGTGTCTCTTGATGCCCGCTAGGGGAGAAGCTGCTGTTTGGCCCCTTTTTGCAGGGATAAGCTGATTAGGGTGGTTCTATTAAGCTTACTGTTAGGCAGGAGTGACTCAAAGACCCACAGTCCCTTCTAGGCTACAATAACTTCTAACTTTTTTTATTTTTTAATATTGTCCATCTATTACCATTTTTGTGAGTATTAAGCAGGGGACTTGCCTACCGTTGTGCTTAGCTTTAGGTCAGCACATATCCATAGCCAAAGACCGAAGTGGGAAAATTAGTAGGGGTTGGTTATGCTATGCAATAACGCAGTTCATCTCTCTGGCATCGTAAGTGTGCTTTGCCTTTGATGCACTGGCTAAAAAAAGCATACGAGAAACCAAACAGCTTCTTTGAATGCCATACAGTAGCGTTCTATAATAGTTGATTTCTGGTTGATACTGCTGGTGGCTGTCATGTTTCGCAGTGCATGTACTGTCCATTCTGAGCATTTGGTAAGTGAAGAACGTGCTACCGACTGTTCTGCGCTTAGTGGCGCACCTATCCATAGCAGGCCGAAGTGGGAAAATTCAGTAGTGGTTGGTTTCTATTAGTCAATAACTCAGTGTCATCTCTCATCTGGTCATATAGTGTGGCTTCCTTTGATACTTGCTAGATAAAATACATAGAAATACAAACATCTCTTGAAGCTACAATATCGTTTGCTATAGTATTCTGATTTCTGGTTGATCTCGCTGGTGGCTGTAGCTCTCTGCAGTGCATGTTACTGCAATTCTGATGCACATTTTAGTCAGACACTTGCGAACCGTCCTCGGGTTCTGCGCTTACTGGCGCACATATCCATAGCAAAGGCCGAGTGGAAATTCAGTAGGGGTTGGATTTTCCTATTAGGCAGCTAACTCATGCATCTCATCTGGCATATAATAGTGTGCTCTCCTTGATACTTGGCTAGAAACTAGCCATGGATAATACAAACAGCTTTAATGAAGCCTACCAGTACGTTCTATATATTTGATTTCTGGTTGAATCTGCTGGTGGCTGTAGTTTTCTTCTGCAGTGCACTGTTACTTGCCAATTCTAGCAATTTGTCGGAGCTGGCGACTTGCAGACAGCTAGTGTTTCTGCGCTTATTGGTCGCACATATCCATAGCAAAGGCCGAAGTGGCAAAATTCAAGTAGGGGTTGGATTTCTATTAGGCAAATAACTCAGTTCGTCAATCATCTGGTCATGACGTAGTTGCTTAACCTTAATACTTGGCTAGAAAATATGCCATAGAGAATACAACAGCTTGTCTTGAAGCCTACAGTAGCGTTTCCTTATATATGTGATTTTCTCGTTGTATCTGCTGGTGCTGAGTTTCAGTGCATCGCATGCATGTACTTGCTTCGACCTTCTGGCCCATTTCGTAGTGAGACTTCACCAATCCCTGTTTCTGCGCTATATTGGCGCACAATCCATAATAAGACCTGAGAAAGGGCCGAATGGTCAAAATTCAGGGGGTTGGTTTCTAGTGTAGGCTAATAACTCAGTGTCATTCTCATCTGAGGCAGTAGTGTATGTAGCTTCCGTTGATGATACTATATGGCTATAGAATATGCCATGAGAATACAATACAGCTGTCTTGAAGCCAGTATAGCGTTCTATATATTTGATTTCTGGTCTGATCTGTCTGTTGGCTAGAGTTTCTGCGTGCATGTACTGCCAATTCTGAGCGAATTTGTAGTGAGACTTGCGACCGGGCTGTAGTTCTGAACGCATTAGTGCGCACAAAATATTCCATAAATAAGGTGGTCCACGACAGTGTGCAAAATTCAGTAGGGGTTGGGATGTATCGTTTAGGCATAATCAGTGTCTCTCATCGTGCATATAGTAGGTGCTTCCTTTGAAACTTTGGCTAGAAAATGAGCTCATAGGAGAATACAAACGCTTCTTGAAGCTCAGCAGTACGCGTTCTATATAGTTTGATTTCGGGTTGATCATGCCTGGGTGGCTGTATTTTGCAGTTGCATGTACTATGCGCCAATCTGACAATTATGTAGTGAGACTTGCGACCGCTGTTTTGTCTGTCCTCTTCAGTTGGCTGCACATCTCCATAGCAAAGTGCCGAGTGGCAAAATTCGGTAGTGGTTGGATTTATACATTAGGCACTAACCTCGTGTCATCTCATCTTTGGCATAGTAGTGTTTGCTAATACCTTTGATACGTTGGCTAGAAAATAGCCATGCAATCAGGATGGATTGTTTGGTTTAAAAACTCAATTAGCAAAACAAAAAACCACAAAAAAAAACTAAAAAAAACAAAAAACAAATGTCAAACCAACAAAAAGAACGTAAAATAGCAATACAAAAAATTATAACCTCCGATTTAAGAATGTTATACCATCGCAGCGCTAAGTGGGAGTATAGTACAGGGTCGGGGTGGACGTGGGCGTCCAACTACTGCAGGGACAAACAGAGGCCGTTGTCCTAGGTGCGTTGGTGCATAGCACCACCTGCTGACTGCGTAGGGCCATGTGGAACGCCGCAGAGCTAGAAACACCGCCCTAAGGTTCATGTCTGAATTACTGCGGTATTTACTGCGTTGCTATAAGCACTTGTGCTATGACATGTCCATAACAGTGCTAACAGTTATGGTCGATGGGATTTGCTGACTTAAAATTTGTACATCTGTATATGTTTACAGGTCCCAGCTGAGTTTGGCAGTGATGTTCTTTAGTGAACCCTGCAGCTATACACAATGATACAAGATAGACTCCTGAGATCTGCAGGGGGGGGGGGGTGATTTAGGTCAATAAATGACCTAATGTACACTACTCATAATTTACACTACTTATGATCATCTCCTGCTTAATAGCACATTGTCCCCTGGAAATACACGTTTATACTATATATGAAAGTGATATCGGACCAAGTAAAGAGACAGATTTCTTTTTAACTGGACAAAGTACAGAGATGAGTTTTTATTTCTCCGGAGAGAATGCAATGCACCCTATTCTAAGCATGCCAGACATGTCCTCTTCTCTCATTGAAACCTAGACTCTAGTATCACTTTCAGTCAGAAGTGTTGCACAGAAATAAATCTTTACTATTTAAAGTCAAGATCCACTCTTACAACTGATCCACCTTTAACACACAATTCAAAGTGGCCTTTATAGGGCAATCGAATATCAAGAAGGCTAAGCTGACATTTTGTCTTCTACATTTATGTTGAAGGAAATCTACCATTGTGAATCTACATACAGATATAGTTCAGATGGTAGTTTCCTCGTACACTCTTTTTGGTTAGTCTGTGAAACTATCCAATTTTACTAAAAATGCTATCTTAGATGTATGCAATTAACTTGAATGGCTACTGAGACATGGAGCAGCCTTGCCGAGTGCCGGATGCTAAGACTACTCCACTCCCCGGTAGCATCCGGAGTGCTACCATATTAAGCGTTTCTGTCACACTCCTGTAGAGGGAAGAAAAGCTTGCGACTCTCTGCATAGTTGGGCATCATGAGCCGAATCAGGTGCGCAACAAGGATGCACAAGAAGTCAGCACTTTGGAGGTTTCTGGGGCATAAAATAGCCTTAGCGTCTGGCGTTCAACAAGGCTACTCCACATCCTGGTAGCTTTTCAACTTAATTTGTATACTAAGATATATATCTATATCTATATCTAAGATAACACTTTTATTGTAATTGACTAGTTCCATGGACTAGCCCAAAACCGTGGGCTGGCAGGAGGAAACTTCTATCAGATCTATATCTAAATGTAGATTCACAATGGTGGATTTCATTTAAAGTAAGAAAAGTAACATTTAGACAAAACATTGAGCATGTGACTAAGTAGGGTACACACAATTTAGAACAAAACAAACAGTACTACTATACATATACTATGAGCAAAGATTTAGCTATATTGATAATTTAATGTTGTTTCTCTCCCCTCAAAGGATTGCTTGTAGGCTGGAAAATGTCTGTAAATGTGGAATACGATAAAGGATGACATCTGTGACATCTGTCTCTGACATAAAGGACAGAATAAGTATAATCATGGTCTTCTTATTCAAAAAGAAGAATCCATAAAATCACATCATAGCAAAGTTGTAGTCCAAGCTCCAGTCACATCAGCCCCATTCTACTTTAATAATAATTCTATTGTAAAAGAAAGGAAAGGGGACACATTAGACACATGCTGTACTTTCTATGGAAGCAGCTACAGTCAGCAAGTAACCCCAGCCTCGAGGCTAAATACAGCTAGATGGAAATATATATATATTTATTAATTATGTTTCACGACGACTAGTACACAGGAAAGTGTGTTTAAGCCTTTTTTGTACAAAACCATTAGCTAAGAAAAACTTCAGCGTAAGATCTGACACATGTGAAACCAGCATCAGCTCGGCCAATTGAGGACAAGTTGTATTGTGACGGCCATCAGATTCTCAGGCTATTTTTACAAAGTTGTGCTATTTCAATGTGCACTAAATATGTCCTGCTAAACTGTGCATATACACACCTATAGTGCAGCTCAGGTTTATTCTATTAGTCGCACCAGATATAGATGGAATCAGCCTGCTAAACTTTGCCCTGATGTGGCCTATTTCTGTCACGTTGCATGTGCTGCAAGTGTAGGGTAGTATTTAGAAAGACTTGGAACGGCTCCAGATTAAACAAAGCTTGCTTGGTGAAGAAGGACAGCCAGTCAATTCCACATTGCTATGTTGACCTATATTAACTTCTAGTCAGCTGAGGCGAGCACACAGCAGACAGCCAATCACAGACGGGGGAGGGACGGCACTGCAGCCAATAGCAATTCAGCCAGTGCAGCAGAACAAGAGATTTGATTAACTCCTGAGATGCTGGCAGATTAACAACTGAGCGTTCCAGCTCTTAGAAAGTAAGACTAGTAGAAACAATAAAGACAGCAAATCACTGGATTTTATATGAGCCCTTGGGTTTCTGACATTTTTACTTGGGATTTCTAAGGGCAATTATGATGGAGGCTAAACTTAACCTTGTAAAATAATCATTCAGGTAAATAAAAGAAACTAGCTTGTAGGAGGAAAATGCCTCTCTCGGCAACAAAGCTGCCTAGTAAACTGTCCAGATCTGTCTCCAATGAAAACAGATTTCACATAGCGGAGGGGGGGTGGGGGAAGGGAGGGTGGGACTGTGGCTTCTTCTTAGGCAGACTGACAGATACTGTAGAGGCTTACACTGCTTGACACATATGGCAAATGAAAGTGAAAAGATTTTGGAAGTTCAATATTATTTCCTATGCCAGGAGGGGGCTAGAGTGTGCGCCAAAATTTGCGCCTTTGTAAAAATTTGTACGTCATAAATCCGACTTGCACATCTGGATTGACTTGATGTGTCTGGTTTTAGGAGGAAGAATTGAAAACAGGACTAAGTTTAAATTTACAGAATAGGCACAAATGGCGCAAAATGGCTGATGCAACAATTCTGCGTGTTTTGTGGCCTGTGTGTCAACAGTATTTCCATTATGTCTCCACCATATGGCTGCCAAAATACACCATGTGTCAGCCATATTTTTCACTTAGACTCCTATGGGAGAGCAGAGCTGAAAACACGGCCAAGAATGGGACCTGCTCCGGGTTTTTTGTCAGGGTGCAGCCAGGCATTCAGTTTTTCAGATGCAGTTTTTGAAGCCAAAAGCAGGCGTGGTTGATAATTGAAAGCTGCTACTCCTCCTCCTACTATTACTCCATTGCTGTTTTAGGCATCAAAAACTCCATCTGAAAAACTGAACGTTGTACCCTCAGGGAAACTCGGCTGTGACTTGGGCTGAGGAATCCTCAGCTATGTATATGAGCCCATGGAAATACATGGAGCGATGACACAGCCGTAAAAACGCCAGCCTTATCATTGGGCAATCAACGTTCGGCCAAGCCCCGCCACTTGACGTTTATAAACACACTCACAAACAGAGGGATATATCAGGATATGGCAGATTTGTAGCCCCTGACTGAAAAGTTGACTACGCTGTTTAGCAGGTAGTATAACGTCTGATGAGAAGAGGAAGACGTTTTCCTCTTATCATTATAGTGCATATGTAAACGCAGCCTGAGGCATCAGTGTATGAAGTCTCCTCATGTACTGATGAGAGGAGAAAAGACTGCCCGAGCTGCATACATGGGCAGGAATAGGACCTGTTCTGAGTTTTGCTAGGGCAGTTCATACATGGGCACATAGAAAAACATGGGAACATTTACCAGCCATTGAAACAACGGCTAGCACACATTCCCAAACTATGGGGCAGATTTATCATTAGGGCAAGATCTTACTTCAGTGTCTTAGGAGCTATTTATCATATTGGCTTGAACAGCTAGATACATGTGGCACATGCAGTGTTAATATCTGCAATGGATATGCTACTTACAACATATTTGAGACATTTTGAAGATAAAAAAAACTGACGTTCAGTGATAAATCCCCCCCTATGCCCGTGTGCTTGAGGCCTAAGGCCGGCGCCACATAGGGCGCTTTGTCTGCGCTTGCAAACGCAAACGCAGACAAAGTCGCGCCCACCGGGGCGGGCCTCGGGCCGATCGCATCGGCGTTTCTATGGAAACGCCTGCGATCCGGAACGAGCCGCCGGTGTTTCGCGTTAAATTAACGTGTGGCGCCGGCCTAAGGGTGATGGCACACATGGCGCTTTGAACACGTCTTTGGGCCTTTTTTTAAGCTGTCCGTCAAAAACCAGATGCGGTTTTTGAAAACACATCCGTTTTT
This sequence comes from Engystomops pustulosus, assembly GCA_019512145.1. Taxonomy (NCBI): domain Eukaryota; kingdom Metazoa; phylum Chordata; class Amphibia; order Anura; family Leptodactylidae; genus Engystomops; species Engystomops pustulosus. The sequence goes on along the minus strand of CM033643.1, from coordinate 119,138,435 downwards.
AACAGGTTTGACCAATTATCTTAATTGAAACTGGTCAAAAACGCATGCGGTTTTTAACGCATGCGTTTTTTGATGGACTGCTTAAAAACAGCCCAAAAATGTGTTCAAAATGCCATGTGTGCCATCACCCTAAGGGTGCTGCCACATGGCACGTTCTTGGACCATTTTTAAATGGACTGATAACGCATGCGTTTTTAAACGGATGCATTTTTGTAAGCTTACCATGTGTTTGGCTGGTTTTAATGTTTCACAGCTGCTTACATTTCTGGAAATAAACAGGTTCAAAGCAGCCAAACGCATGGTAAACGCATGCGTTTTTAAACAGACTAAAATGCATGCGGTCCAAGAACGTGATGTGTGGCATCACCCTGAATCTGAACTTTTTGCAAGATGTAAAAGACAGCCCAACATTATGCTGTTTTTATTTCTGTACACAATTTACAAAATTTACTGTCACTTGATTTTAAGAAAAAGACGATTCAATAATATAACACAATTTGTGTTTCGCTGTGCTGTCAAAAACTTTTTCTTAAAGTAATTATCACATTCAACAGCACAAAGTAATTTGCATTTATTAGAACAGATTATCTCAAATTACAAAGAGCTTAATAACTACATCTGACATGCCAGGTGGAAATATGGTTGACGCCTGTTCATAGTAAAGGCTGTATTTTTAGATTTTGGACAGACACCATGAAAGGTTTGCCCATGACTGGCACTATAATCTGATTCAATGTAAAGACTAATGGTTGCTAAGTGACAATGATCTTGATCCTTCCAGATTGGTCACTATGAGAAGAATTGCAACCAATTGGGTTAGAATAATACAGTCCAGTACAATGGAGCCTAATACTTGTCTAGTGAGCGGAAGCACAGGGATTAGGCTGGCCGAGTACATAGTGAGTGACTGGACTGTAGGTCAGGAGGACATGCTAAACTCACATTTGCACAACAAAATGTTAATATCTCCTCCTGTTAAACTTGTTTCTGTAATAAAATAAGTGCAATTCATCTAGTGTAAAAAAGATATCCATTGAAATCAGGTTAAAGGACATCTATCCTCAGGACTGACTGATGCTGGACTCTTATTACTGACCTGCTCACTTTGTCATTCTGTGTCTGTAACTGGTCTGCTTACATCCTTAAAACATTTTGGAGAAATACACATTTTAAAATGATTCTAACTAGCTCAAGGCACTCAGGCTTAAGTCACATGATCGCTTCTGAATTCCGCCAGATTTTAATCCATTCTGCCCTGCACTGCACGTTACAAGAGCCCATCGTTGCTGCAGATTCAAAGGCTGTTACAATAAGTAGAACGTGTCTCACCCAACCCCTTGCTCTCTCCCCCTCCCTCTGCCTGTGCAATCTAGCAGCAGCAGGAAGTGCAGGGAGGGTCATTGTAAGAGCCAATGAAGCTACAGAACTAAGGGGCTCTGGAAACACTACCAGAGCCGTTCAGGCTCATTAGGATAATTTTACAAATTGATTTAAAAGGAAGGAGGCCATGGATAACAAATATAAGAAGACTGTTATAGTCACACGGCCTGGGTCTATGAGTAAGTGTGCCTGGTTAATCATGCTTGATTTTCATGGTAGATTTCCTTTAAGGAAAGGTAAGTCAGGGAAGCTCTTAAAGTGCCCTAAACAATGTGGATGTTACTTATGAGGTGATTTAGTTGCTTGAAGACTCCATTTAAAATACTGAGCAACACTACAAAATTTTAGAGTGTGCCCATTACCAAAAGTGGAAGGATAGTGCAATAAAGGGTGATAGCAATGATATTACAGAGAGGATAGGGTGAAGAACAACTGGCATAGAAAGGTACCATAGTCTCACACTTGAAATAATCATCTTAAGCAACACTTTCATGTGAACGTCACAAAATATTTTTTTCCTTTTTTTCAACTTTGGTTTCAGAGACGTCTTACACTCTCAGGCATCCTTGTTTATGATTATTATGAAGTCCTGAGAGACCATGTGGCATTAAATGGAATTTCCCAAACAAATGGTAGGATCAGTTAATAGCATCCAGCTGTGCCAAACAGAATGCCATTTGCGCTACACACTATATTACAAGCATTATGCTACCTCAAAAAACTGCATGCTGGTTACATATATGATATGGATCTGCTATATCTTAGGCAATGCAAGTGATGATTTATTTTATATTTAGTTTTTCTTTAAGTGCTTGCCTTTGCTCCTCTCATCTGGATCATGGTATTGAACTATACTATGTAACTTTGCAAAATAGTAAAACAGGTGTAAACACAAGACACACTGAGAGATCACTGCCATATTTGTTGTTAAAGGGGTTGTCCACTTTCAGCATATAACTGATATTGTTTTTGTAATGAAAAGTTATACAACTTTCCAATATCCTTTCTGTATCAATTCCTCGTGGTGTTTTAGATTTCTGCTTGCTGTCATTCAACAGGAGGCTTCATTGTTTACTTCCTGAGGTCATGTGATATCACACAGGTGCATGGCTCATTACAGTAATCAGAGCCATATGCTATAACGAGCCATGCAGCTGTGTGATATCACCTGACCATGGACCGGTATTTATCCACAGGAAGTAAACAATGAAGACTCCAGTTGAATAACAGCAAGCAGAGATCTAGAAAGCAGTGAGTAATTGATACAGAAAGTATGTTTGAAAATTGTACAACTTTAATTGTATATTAATTATTTGATGAAAGTGGACAATGTTAATGTTATCTTTGTCTGTACTAAAATACAATTGTTTAAAAATAGATATCAACTGGCACTCATTACATGTCTAACTTAGGAAAACATATGTTCATGAAATAAAAAAAAATCTTGACCTTGTTTTTGATTGCACCATTCCATTTTGTGATATCAGTTTGGGGAAATTGGTTTGTCTGATATTGTCCAATTACTCTTAAGAATATTAGACTATGAAGGGACACATCCCTTTGACATTATTTAAGCTGCAATATAGTTTTTAATGTATTTATATCTTTACAAGAATACCTAAGGATTAGCACAACACAAAGGGGGAATATACACATTTAGAAAAACATGTCAGATAAGGTAAAAGATCCAACAACCACAAACAAATAAGAACAATTTAAGTTTCTATGAGTCTTCTCGTAACATTAAGACCACTATAAAAAAATAAGTTTTTCCGATTTTCTTGAACCAAAACCCAGAGGTTGAACTTTGCTTTTTACTTACTCAAGACAGATTTCTGGCCTGAGAAGAACAAACAAACTTTCCACGGAAAAGTAATGTCGGAAGGAAAAATTACACCTAAGAAAATAGTCAGGGAGAATAAGTCATGTCCACTACGCATTTACACAGGAACTTGCTGCTCGCCAGGTGCAATTTTTTCTTATAGTCACTTTGTAGAGAGGTACAGTAACGCTTCTGTACCGTAAGTAGTAACTATTTTCAATCAGCCATACACAGAAAACGGGAAAGTGAACCATCGCATACAGGAAGAAGGACTTCTTGTTAGACTAAACTTACACGCTTCTAAAGCAGGCATGAGCCCTAAAAATATGCCTTCTAAACATATCTCTAGACAGTATGAAACACTCGGATTCAATCTCTAGACTAAAAGGATCTTCAAGGGTCTACTTCTTTGGACACTCAATCCCTGCAGATGAAAGCTAAGTGGCAGATTTATATATAAATATGCATTTAACTATCTGTAGTTCCTGGCGTTGCCCGGGATAGTAAATAACTGCTCTAAGCTATAACAAAATAGAATGAGTTAACAAAAAATATTTTATATGTATCTATAGACTGTCTCGGACTGTCTCTAACTATCTCTGTCACCGACCTCTGTCTTTTTTTTGGCTTGATAACAGATTGAGAGTGTGGACAAAGGCCTAGACAAGAGTACAAAATAATGGTCTGACAGCAGACATTTGCTACGATATCATGGGTCTTTAAGGTCATTTCACCAGGATTCAAGTAAAACCAATAAGGTTCGGGAACTATAATTGCACTTTTACATTGTACACAAGACAGTGCACTCCTTACGCAAGTCAACATATCATAATCAGGAGTTATTGCATCAGCCGCCCGCCACCAGTCTGTCTGTTCAAAGCCAATGAGTTCATGTCATTTATTATAGGCAGAGAGCAGAGTGAAAACCTACACCACCTCTCCCACCCCCACTCCTCATCATCCAGAGTCATAGGAAAGAGCCTGCACTTTCCCTGTTCCTACATTATAGTACTTCACATTAATACACTTCCTCTTCTACAGCACCGCTGCACAGTTTCTAGTCAGAAATGTAGATAATGTATGTTGCCAGTGCCAAAAATGGTGATGCCTAAACTTGGGGGGAAAGATCTTCATATATCTTAATATAATATGGTCAGGACAACAGAGTGTCATGGATTTGGAAATTAAAACAAATATATACCACAAAAACGTTCTCTACTAAATAGGATGTTCAATGAACCATTTAGACCACCCACATAGGTCAAATAATGAAGACTAGATGAATATGGTGATGGGTATATTCTTTATAATATAGGCATGGCTTTTCTAGAACTACTTGTTGACAGGTTTTTATAACCCAAAACAATTAAAGATCTATCCACATAGGTCATTATTACTGTGTGGTTCAGTGGCCGGCCTGGCTCACTGCAGACGCCACTCTCATGTGAGTAAACAGGGACTGTGGATACACTATGGAGAGAATTGATTGTGAAGTGTCACATGATGCACTTCCACCTATTTACTACCTTTCCTATCAATAGTTCATTCAATGTTTAGGGACAAAAACACCTTGAACTACTGAGCTCAATAGTTAGAGTGAATTAGTTACACTACCTAACATCATAATGTGGCTCTATCAAAAATGGTGCCATATTGGATTTAACTCATAGAAAACCTTACATGCTTGCTGGGTTAATAATTGGTATTTTGATGGCATCCAATAGTCTGGCCAACCTCAATATAATATATCATATACATAACTGTATCAGCAAAATTGGAGCTTTCCCTGGAAATAGAGGTCACTTAGTAACACCTGACCTAACAGATGTGGCACATCTAATACACAAAAAGTCACTCTGTTTGTTTTATGGATCGCCCTTCTGATATGAATTGACTTTTCAGAGAACAAACTGATGATGGTTGAATTAACTTATTGATTAAAGAGAAAGTGGAGTTAAAAGAGAGGTAGGAAAATCGCAATGGACATCTGCTGCCTATGGTGACTAAAGGACTCCTTAATATGTTTAATGACTGTTGCAGTTTTATTGATGTCTAGAGAGGGAAAATACAAACACAAAAGAGTCACACAAAACTGATCCAGGCTGCGTTCACACATTGGGGGACATTTACATAAAGTGTCGGTGTCTGCATTGGCTTTGTTACTGACCTGCTCTCGGAAAGAAGATACACATTTAATATTGTGGCGCTGTGCACATACATTTCTGGCGCCAAGACCATTTTCTGTCCCTGGGACCAAAATCTGCACCGAGCACCAGAAATGTGTCCAGCATTCGGAGAACAGGCTGAGCGCTGCCCTGGAGTGGAGCGATGGCTGCTGCGGCAATGTATCAGTGGATGGCTTCGTCCCACAGCTCGTCCAGTTGGAATTGGACACCAGGACAGGCAGCAAACATCCTAATGTGAGTGCAATTGCACGTTTTGTGTCCCTGCTAGACCAAATTTCTTTTGGTTTACTTTCCGCCAGTTTACAGCGCCAAAGAAGCAAGAAAATTAAATCCTGAATATTTCATCATCACTCATATTCAAATGTTTACAAGCAGATACTAAATCCCTAAGAGTGGTAAACTGTGCCTAAAAACTAAATTTTATTTAATCACATTAAAAATCACACAACAAAATCTTTTGACATGGAATAAATATGGGTATCTGTGTTCTATTTCATTTCAAACAAGTATCCAGCGGAAATATGATTGATGCAAATTATTGTCCTTAATACTCTAAGTCTGACATTGACGACGGAAATCCTTCTGTGATTCAGACGTAATGATGACAATATGCAGTGGGAATGAGGTATACTCCAGGGGAAGCTGTCCCTGCCAGAACCCCAATAACTCCCACTCTTACAAGAGCAGTACCAAGACTGTCCCTGTCGCCTTTGCGTTTCCCCCGTCCGCATATGTTTCCCTAAGTTTACAGCGCCCAAGAATGGCTGCGACACATCTTAATTGTGTCTGAGTTTCCACTCCGCCAAAGCCACTCCCCTTTTCAGAGAAGAGTCGGGGCAGGCGGAAAAAGTAATTTTTTTCTGGCCGCGCCAGGTAATAAATAGGTCAGAGAGCAGAACATGTGGTGAAAGCTCCGCAAAACTGGCGGAAACACCATAGTAAATGTCCCCCATTATTTTGTCTGAGTTTCCCCTCCGCCAAAGCCACGCATCTTTTCGGAGAAGAGTCGGAGCAGGCGGAAAAAGTAATTTTTTCTGGCGCCGCCAGCTAATAAATAGGTCAGAGAGCAGCACAAAACTGGCGGAAACGCCATAGTAAATGTCCCTCGTTGTGTAAACCCAATGTTGACTACAATGTAATCAGGCAAATCTCCTCTTCAGCTGTTTGAAAACGCATGTGTTAAACGCAAACAAAACGCAACGTGTGAACACAGTCTCAGCCTCATTCATGATTTCCAAATGAGTTCAGCCCACTATAACCACTATGGGGCAGATTTATCAAGTGTCTCAAAGTCAGAATATTTCTAGTTGCCCATGGCAACCAATCACAGCTCAGCTTTCATTTTATCAGTGCTCATGAATATTTTAAAGGGGAGCTGTGATTGGTTGCCATGGGCAACTAGAAATATTCTGACTTTCAGACAGCTTGATAAATCTGCCCCTATATGTCCTAACATGACATAGAGACAGTAGTCCCATATTTATATTTGGTTTCTAACTTTGTTATACCCTATCTCACTTCTTTAATAGTATACAGTGAATCAAGTTACTACAATGTCCCCCCTCCAATATACAATGAAAATATGCACCAGCACGTTTAAATCCAATAGCAAGTACAAGCATCTTTCATCCGTCTGAACAGTCTTGTGCAGAGTGAAGGGACAACAAATATACTGCACTCCAAGAACAAAAATATGTTACACATTAATAGTTCTGCCAGACTTGAAAAGAAAAATGGGATTAGTAGATAAATCTGGCAAAAGTGTTTATGGAAAGATTCATATTTCTTGGTACTAAATGTACCAGGACTTACAGGGGAAGTAAACAATGATCATGTTAGCTTGGTGTGTTTGAGCGTGTATGCAATCTTAATTTTGCTAGGCTGTGAATTCTTTACTTGCAGTTATGAAAGGAGCATGTCAAAAGGTCTCCAGTTGCTGGCTGCAGCTGACTGCCAGCCAAAGAAAACTGAAACAAAGGCTAGTTCAGTAACCGTCTGCACTTTCCCTTGGCTATCCAAGTCACTCTTTGGATCATAAAAAAAAGGAAAAAAACTTGGTAAATGAACATTCAGGGTGTAACACTTGCCAGGAAATTTACAAATGTTACAAAAAAAGAAGCAAAGAATAATAAGCCGCACAGAAGGAATGTATACCTATTACACAAAAGTCTTAACAAACTGGGGACTGGAAACTAAGGGTGATGACACACGTAGCGCTTTGTCTGCGCTTGCAAACGCAAACAAAGTTGCGCCCACCGGGGCGGGCCTCGGCCCCATCGCATCGGCGTTTCTAAATTAACGCAAAACACCGGCGGCTCGTTCCCGATCGTAGGCGTTTCCATAGAAACACTGATGCGATCGGGCCGAGGCCCGCCCCGGTGGGCGCGACTTTGTCTGTGTTTGCATTTGCAAGCGCAGACAAAGCGCTACGTGTGGCACCAAACTATGGGGGATATTTATAATTAGTCCTATGTAGCTTCTTGGCGTATAATTGTCCCAAATTTTGGCGCAAAAGGTTTTTTAGAGAGAAAAAACGCAACACTAAAGTCACGCAATGGCGGAAAAAATACACCACAGAGTGTGCAACACCACATTTATCAACTGAGAATTTTCAATAGAACGCAAATTTAATCGCAAAACTACATCTGTCACAGGAGGTGGTGTATGTGGGTCCATTGCTACTGCAGTGGGGGATTTATTTCAAACTAGCACAATTTTAAGGTTTTTGCTCAATTTTAACGTTTTTGCTCAATTTTATGTTTGAGGTATCTGAGAATTTCCTGTGCAAAAACATGGCAAAAAGGCAGAAATTGAGCAGATGTTACACATACGTGCGACAGGTGCAGTCTATTCGCATAGAGCATACACAGCTGATACACATGAGAAGACATTTAACACTGCACATACACCGGACAATAAATCCGACTATTGGAAACCTGCCAGTCTATCACATAGACAACTGCTCCAATTCCTGCCTAGTGATATATCTCCCTCTAAGAGTTAGTGGATACATCCATAGTGGATATATCCTTCAGCAAGCCAAAAAGGATGTATGTAGAGGGCTCACGGGGTGACATGGGGTTTGCTGCACATTACTGCAAACACCTATTGCCAACAACCACGGTCAGGTGATCTTGCAAAAATGACACCTTAGGGTGAAGACACACATGGCGTTTTTGGGCGTTGTGACTACGTTCAGATCGTTAAAAACGCATCCGTTTTTTAAAAATGCATGGTTTGTGTCCGTTTCATTTGCGCCATTTCGGAAAACGGACAAACGCATGCGTTTAAAAAGGGATGAGTTTTTTAACGCATGCGTTGTTAACGATCTGAAAAGCAACTAGTAAGTTAAAAACGGTCCCAAAAACGCATGGGGCTCTTCACCTTACACAGCTCCTACACCAAAGTATGAAAAAGTAATAAAGGGGCAGAAGATGGCCAAACAAATTTTTTTTACATACTCATTTCATACATTTTTTAGACATTTGGCAGCTCTTTTTTGCACCTTTTGTAAGAACCTGTCTTTTTACTTGTGATAAATGTTAAATTTTTCCTATCCTGGCAGGCGCAAATTTTGGCTTCTTTTTGAGATTTTTTGTTGCAAAGGTATCAAATCCACATGGAGACAAGCCACGGTAGAGGGTTATATGCAGGAGTGTACACTACTGTTGATTTTGGATTTGAGTCTGTCTCCTGCATTTTTAAGCACTCTAGTCACACCCCAGGGAGATGAGGCTGCGGTCACACGCTGCGCTTTGATTGCGTTTTGAAACCTATTACAACAGCTAAGAAGAGGAAACCCCTTAAAACAACCTCAAAAAACTCTCTGAAAAAAGATGATTTTTTTCTTAATGCCCTTTAAAAATGCTCTAAAAAGTGAGTTTAAAAAGTTACGCATTAAAATAAGACACTAAAAGAACAATCCTTCTCGCAAAAATAAGCCCTTAAACGCTTTGTTGAGGTGCAAAATAAAAAGTTGATGTCATATGAAAGACGTTATGCTCAAATAACAACAATTTTGCCAAATTACTTTTATTCATAAAATGGGGAAAAAAAAAAAAATAAAAATATATATATGAATATTTTTGTAACGTTTGCGACCCATAGAATAAAAATAATATACTATTTTTTAGGTAGGTTAAACGGGCCAAAAAAAAACCACATAAAAATGTCCGAAACAAAAATTGACCGATTTTCATTTCCCTCCCCACAACTTTTAATTTTAAATCTCACCAATTCATAGATGCCCCAAACTTATGTACATAAAAGTGCCTCTCATGTGGCAAAGCAATAAGCCCCTATAGGTCCTCAATAAAAAAAGAAAAAAAGTATAGCCTGGACCATGTGACATATCAACTCGGGATCGGATGGCGCCTCCTTCCCTCCTATGCCCCGGCGTGCCCCATACACGCATGTTACCACCACATATGGGTATCGGTGTACTCGGGAGAAATGTGGGTACAAACTTGTGGAGCCTTTTTTCATTTAATCCATTGTAAAATGTTTAAAATCATTTTCCCACCAAAATGAGTGTATTGTGGAAAAAATATTACATTTTCAAATCTGCACCCTCCGGTTTTGTTTTAACCCTAATAAAACCCCTAAAGGTTAACAACCAACTCTTAAAAGTGGGTTTTCATACGTGTAGGGGTGTAGTTTTTACCCATTGGTAATTTTCTATGATTCTAGCTATTATTTAAGGCCTCTCAGTGTCAATTAAGAAGTTGAGCAGGTCCATCTAAATTACTGGTTTTTGGTGATTTTACAAAAAATTGAAAATATACTACATTCTTAGCCTCATAACAATTCTAGTAAAATAGTGGAATCTTTAAAACAACCATGCAACATAAAGCGAACCATTGGAAATGTAGTATGAATTTATTTTGGGTGCTATGACTATTCTGCATCAAAAGTTTAGAGCATTTAGACGTTGAAATATAGATTTTTCCAATTTTTTGGCCAATTTGTTTTTTTGTTTTTCATAACTAAACGCAAAAAGATTTCATCCAAATTTTTAAATAATTTTGAAGTACCCTGTGTCACGAGAAACAATCTCAAAATCCCCCTGGATTCTCATAGCGTTCAAAGCTATAACCACTTATAGTGACACAGGTCAGATTTGAAAAATGGGTCCGCGTCCTTTAGGCCAAAGATCTGTGGTCCCGTAGGGGTTAATAGGTGATTAGGTCCATGAACACAGGTCTGACTCATAAAAAAGCCATGCCATGTACTTATTTTCCTCCCTGATAACCAACAGCTCATTATAGTCTTTCGAATGGCAACAAGAAAATATTTCTTGCACATATCAGTATCAACCAGAGGACCTTGAATATCTTCTGAATTGAAGAAGCAAAATAATAGAACGTTGTAGGCTTTTTCCACATCCAGTAATTACGCTTTATTTCCCAACAACCAGACACCTTTTAACCAAGTTTTTTCCTAGTAAAGTTTTCCAAGGAATACACCCCTTAACTGCTTTAAAACATCTTCTCTAATCAGTATCAACCAAACCAAATATTAAAATTTGCAAAACATGATGTTGGCATGTTAGCCTGTCCCTACCTAGAAATCGCCAGAATGTGGAACTAGACGTTCCAAAATTAGATAACAATCTCCATAGTGTGAAATTCCTTACTTACTAGTTGATTTTAGGTGCAAAGTAAAATTTAGTGTAGGTGACTTTTATTTTCCCACTTTACTACATAACGTCAATAAAAGGGTTGTCTGGTCTATGCAGTTCACAGTCTTATCTTGATCTGAACACAAATGACAGGTGCCAATATAGAGATTAAATGACTATTGGGAAGGAGTGTTTCGTGCTTTAATAGGTTTCATAATGATCATTATTTGGTCATAGTAATCGACTAGTTGAGAATACCAGATATGTTACATCAAGACGAGTTTACACAAAGGGAATGTATAAAGAATGAAGAGAAGTCCAATGAATATGAATAGCCACTTTACACCACTTACTTGCTCGACCCTAAGACCTAAAAATTCACATGCAATTTAATACTGTGTAAACAACAATGTATGAGCTCCCACTGTTATCCAAGAAGGCATTCATTTTAGTAATGAGTAAGGCAAAGCTTAGTTAAATAAAGATTCCATGTTATCACCAGACAATATGTGCTAAAAAAATACAAAAGTCCCAGGGGCTGAAAGAATAACCACGGTTTAGGTACTAAAAAACCAGAGTGGCTGAAAGGAACTCATGCGTCTATCAGACATTATTCAAGTTTCTCCTCTAAATACCAGTTTTTGTGATCATACAGCCATAATGAAACGTTGCGGTAACTAGTTTTTCTTCCTTGTATCACATCCATACGGTCATGGCAAGATTCCTAATGAAAACTATAACAGCAGTTATGTTACATGTATTTTTACTACTAGCTTTTCTAAGAACCTAGGTTAAACAATATTGCTAAAAATTATATCCATATAGGATATGCGAAATGTACATATATAATATAAGGGCAACTATCTATGTTATACACTTCAATGTAGTATCAAAATTTTCCATTCTCTTGTAATATATACATTCTCTATGGTGAAGATGGCGCCACTTGATATATCAATTCTTGTTCAATAGGGTCATGCGCTCTGACTTGTAAAGAAACTTTCTTTTCCTACAGGAGACTCATCATCCCACAAAATCAACTAGGGACCCTACTCTAGATCCAGTCACCGTGACTGGTACATTTTTGTTACCGTGCCTCCTTCCGTCTACATCAACTTTTAAAGCTATGCCGCAACCCCTCGTGTCTGGCTTTAAAAGGCTGTTAACACTGTCCTCTATTAACCTCTTATGCTGGAACAAATGTAGAAGGGTTGATCAAGACTTTTGTATGACTATTTTCAAAACAACTCAGTGCCAGATTTATCACCCTCTAAACTTTAAATTTAACAAAAAAAAATCCCTCCCCTCCGCCCCCGCCTCCCGCAAAAAAAGACAAGCACACATTGCTAGACTAAATATAAAATTACTGAAGGGGCCATAATAGTTTTTAATCTTTATGTAAAAGGGAGCCTGTCTCCAGAAATTGACCTACTAAACTGGCTATCAGTATTTTTGTCAAGAAGCAAAACGCTGAGGCAGCTCTTCCATATGATTTTCTTCATGGCCTTTCATTATTTTCATCCCTTAAATCATCTTTTGAAAGTGAGATTTACTGATTTTATGAAGTCAAGGAGTTTGAGAGTTCACACTGAAAATTAAACTTTCCCTGCCTTAGAATGCCTCCTCCATGTAATTGATGGTTGTGCATCAGAACACATAGATCAGATTTCCTGGCGCATGATGTCAATAACATGGAAGTGGTGTTCAGGGAAGTGAGAGTTGCTTGACAACAACTGTAGTAGTTTTTATTAGGTCAATTTCTGATGAACATAGTCCCTTTAAGTAGTAAATGTTCAGCAGATTTACAACTCCACTATGTTTACAATATATAGAAGGAATAAATGTATAAGTTTGCTATGTAGTATAGACAACCACTGCTTTAACAATAAGGAGTAGTGTACCTATGTAGTAATGTGAACATATACCTTTCTCCTCAAATGTGTATGGAAATAAGGGACTTCAGGCTAAGGCCTGCATCAGTGTTTTCTGTCAGACTTTGCAATTTCTTTTCACATCAGTGTCAAACTGCTTCACATGGCTTTATAATGTGCGTGAATGGCAATTTTATGGTAGTCATATATGACGCAACCCAGTTATCACTGCCTCCATTGAATTACATATCAGAAACGATGCAATCTTTTGTGCCCTGTCTCATGTCAGCGAAAGGAGGCCTAACTATGTTGCATGTACTTCTCAGCATAGGCCTATGGTCTCACCTGTAACACTTTTATATTTATAAAGGCCCTTTTCTGAGTTTTCTTTTTTTTATAGAATTGAAGCAGACTGGGGGAACAATAAAGAAAAAAAAATCAAATCGTCGCACTCTGTATATTTTACAGGTCCCAGCTGAGTTTGGCATTTATGTTCTTTAGTGAACCCTGCAGCTATAACACATGAACAAGATAGACTCCTGAGATCTGCAGGGGGTTCGTTGGTCAATAAATGACCTATGTGTACACTACTCATATGTAACACTACTTATACATCTCCTGCTTTATTAGCACTTGTCCCCTTACATACAGTGTATACTATATATAACGTGGATCGGACCAAGTAAAGAACAGATTTCTTTTAAACTGGACAAAGTACAGAGATGCAGTTTTTTATTCTCCGTAGCGATGCAATGCAACCCGATTCTAAAGAATGCCAGACATGTCCTCTTCTCTCACTTGAAACCTAGCCTCATATCACTTTCAAGTCAGAATGTTGCACAGAACATAAATCTTTACTATTTCAGTCAAGATCCCGCTCTTACAACTGATCCACCTTTAAAACACACAATCAAAGTGGCCTTTAAGGCAATACGAAATATCAAGAATGCTAACTCCTTTTGTCTTCTTACCTTTATGTTTAAAGAATCTACAGGTGGAATCTACATACCGGATATATGCAGATGGTAGTTCCTCGTCCACTCTTTTTGGTTAGTCTTTGAAACTATCCATTTTACTAAAAAAATACTAATCTTATATGTATGCAGTTAACTTGAATGTCTACTGAGACATGGCGCACCTTGCCGAGTGCCGGAGCTAAGACTTACCTTACTCCCTCCCGTAGCCTCCGAGTGCCCAGATTAATTAATCGTTTCTGTCACACTCCTTTAGAGGGAAGAAAGGCTTGCACTCTCTGCATAGTTGGCAGCACGGAGCCGAACAGGTGCGCAACAAGGATGCCACAAGAAGTCAGCTCTTTGGAGGTTTCTGGGCATAAAATAGCCCTAAGCGTCTGGCGTTCAACAAGGCTACTCCACATCCTGGTAGCTTTTCACGTAATTTGTATACACTCTAATATAACATTTTTATTGTATTGACTAGTTCCATGACTAGCCCAAAACCGTGGGCTGGTCAGGAGGCAACTTCTATCAGATCTATATCTAAATGTAGATTCACCATGGTGGATTTCATTAAAGTAGAAAGTAACATTTAGACAAAACATTGAGCATGTGACTAAGTGGGTACACACAATTTTAGAACAAAACAACAGAATACTCTACATCTACGATGAGCAAGAGATTTAGCTATTTGATAATTTAAATGTATGTTCCTCCCCCCTCAAAGGATTGCTTGTAGACTGAAAATGTCTGTCGAAAGTTGGAATAACGATAAGGATACCAGTGACTTCTGTCCCTGCATAAGGACAGAAGAAGTCATAATCATGGTCTCCTGATTCAAAAAGAGATCCATAAAATCACATATAGTCAAAGTTGTAGTTCCAAGCTTCAGCCCATCACATCATCCCATGTCACTATATAAGCATTTCTATGTAAAAGAGGAAAGGGACACATTATAGACACATGCTGCGACTTCTAGGAACAGCTCGTCACAAGTAACCCCAGCCTCGAGCTAAATACGCGAGATTGGAAATATATTATATTATTAATTATATTTTCACACGACGATAGTAACCAGGAAGTGTGTTTTGCCTTTTTTGTAACAAACCATTACTAAGAAAACTTCAGGTAAGATCTGACACATGTGACCAGCAGCAGCTCTGCCAATGAGGACACAGTGTATTGTGACGGCCATCAGCTCTCAGGCTATTTTTACAAGGTGTGCTTTTCAATGTCACTAAATTCCTGCTAACTGTGTCATATACACCACCTATAATATGTCAGCTCAGGTTTATTCTATTAGTCCACCAGATATAGATAATCAGCCTGCTAAACTTGTGCCCTGATGTGGCCTATTTCTTTTGGGCACGTTGCATGTCTGCAAAGTGTAGGGTAAGTATTGAGAACAGACTTGGAACGCTCCAATTAAACAAGCTGGCTTGGTGAAAAGACAGCCAGTCAATCCACATTGCGCTATGTTGACCCTATATTAACGTTCTAGTCAGCTGAGGCGAGCCACACAGCAACCCAATCACAGACGGGGGAGGGACGGCCTGCAGCCAAGAGCATTCAGCGCAGTGCAGCAGAACAAGAGATTTTGATTAACCCTAGATCTGGCAGACTAAACAACATGAGCGTTTCCAGCTCTTAAAAGTAAGACTAGTAGAAACAAAGACAGCCAAACACGGATTTTATATGAGCCCGTTGGTTTCTGACATTTTTTACTTGGTGTTTCTAAGGGCAATTATAGGGGGGTGGGGGGAGGGGGGGGGTGCTCAAACTTAACTGTAGAATAATCCTTCAGGTAAATAAAAAAAGACTCGCTTGTAGGAGGAAAATCGCTCTCCGGCAAAAAGCGCCTACACCTGTCCATATCTGTCTCCAATGAAACAATTATCACAAGCGGAGGGTGGTGGGGGGAAAGGGAGGTGGGACTGTGCTTCTGTCTTAGCAGACTGACCAGATCACTGTAAGGCTTACACTGCTGACACTTGAGGCACGAATTAAAGTGAAAAGATATTTTGGAAGTTCAATATTATTTCCTATCGCAGGAGGGGCTAGAGTGTGCGCACACAAATATTGTGCGCCTTTGTAAAAAATTTGTACGTCTAAATCCGACTGGCACCATCTGATTGACTTATGTGTCCCTGGTTTTAGGAGAAGAATGTGAAAACAGGACTAAGTTTAATTTTACAGAAAGAAGCAAATCAGGCGAAAAGGCTGATGCACACTTCTGCGTGGTTTGTGGCCGGTGTGTCACAGTATTTTCCATTGTCTCCACCTATGGCTGCTATAAATACACCATTGTCACCATATTTTTGTTCACTTAGACCCTATGGTAGAGCGAGCTGAAAACACCGCCAAGATGGACCTCTGCCGGGTTTTTTGGCGTGCGCCAGGCACTCAGTTTTTCAGATTCAGTTTTTTGAAGCCAAAGCAGGCGTGGGTTTTTTGATATTGAAAGCTGCTACTCCTCCTCCGATACCTAACTCCTTGCCGGTTTTTAGGCAGCAAAAACTCCATCTGAAAAACTGAACGTTGTACCCTCAGGGAAACTCGGCGTGACTTGGGCTAGGAATCCGCATTATGTATATGAGCACATGGAAATACATGGAGCGATGACACGCCCAGAAAACGCCAGACCTACATTGGGCAATCACGTTCTGCCAAGCCGCCGCCACTTGACTGTTTATAAACACACTCACAAAACAGAGGATATATCAGGATCATGGCAGATTTGTAGCCCCTGACTGAAAAGTTGACTACGCTTTTTAGCGGTGTATAACGTCTGATAGAGAGGAAGACGTTTTCCTCTTACATTCTGTGCATATGGTAAACGCAAGCCTGAGCTCATTGTATGAAGTCTCCTCAATGTACTGATTAAGAAAATACTGCCGACTGCATACATGGGCGGGAAATAGGAACCTGTTCTGAGTTTTTTGCTAGGCATTCATTACAGTGGCATACGAAAAACTGGGAACATTCCCAGTCCTTGTAAACAACGTCTAGCACACATTCCCTCCCAAACTATGGCGGCAATTTAATCATTAGGCAAAGTCTTACTTCAGTGTCTTAGAGCATTTATCATAGTGGCTTGAACAGCTAATCATGGGCCTTGCATGCATTATATATCTGCAATGGATAAGCTCCTTACAACATTTTAGACATTTTGAAGATAAAAAAAACTGACGTTCAAGTGATAAATCCCCCCCTATCCCGTGTGGCGTTGCGACCTTCGGGAATAGAAGGAAAAGGGCGGGGAGAAGAAGAACCGGCGCCAACTAGGCGCTTTGTCTGCGCTTCGCAAAGACTCAACTCAACAAGTCCGCGCCCACCGGGGGGCCTCGGCCGATCGCATCGGCGTTTCTATGGAAACGCCTGCGCTCCGACGAGCCGCCGGTGTTTTCGCGTTAAATTAACACGTTTGGCGCCGTGCCTAAGGGGTATGGCACACTGGCGCTTTGAACACGTCTTTGGTGCCGTTTTTTAGCTGTTCCGTCAAAACCAATGCGGTTTTTGAAAAAACATCCGTTTTTATCAGGTTTGACCAATTATCTTAAAATTGAAACGGTCCAAAAACGCATGGGTTTTACGGCTGCAGTTTTTTGAGTGACTCTTAAAAACACCCAAAAATGTGTTCAAAAGCAATGTTGTACCATCACCCTAAGGGTGCTAGCCACATGCACGTTCTTGGACCATTTTTAAATGGACTATAACGCATGCGTTTTTTTAAACGGATGCATTTTTGTAAGCTTACCATGTGGTGGCTGGTTTTAAATGTTTCTCAGCTCTGCTTACTTTCGGAAATAACACAGGTTCAGCAGGCAACCATGGAAAAACGCATGCGTTTGTTTAACGACTAAAATGCATCGGTCCAAGACGTGTTTGTGGCATCACCTGAATCTGAACTTTTGCAATATGTAAAAAGACCCCAACATTATGCTGTTTTTATTTTGTACCAAATTTACAAATTTATGTCACTTGATTTAAGAAAAGACGATTCAATAATATAACACAATTTGTTTTCATCACTGTGCTGTCAAAACTTTTCTTAAAGTAATTATCACATTCACCACACAAAGTATTTGCATTTATTAGAACAATTATCTCAATTACAAATGAGCTTATAACTACATTGACATGCAGGTGGAATATGGTTGACGCCTGTTCATAGATAAAGGGCTTATTTTTGATTTTGTACCGAGCCACCATGAAATGGTTTGCCCATGACTGGCACTAATAATGCTGATTCAATGTAAAGACTATGGTTGCTAAGTGACAATGATTCTTGATCCTCCAGATTGGTCACATCGATAAGATTGCAACCAATTGGTTTAGAATATACAGTCCAGTACAAATGACCCTAATACTAGTTCCTATGAGCGAGCACAGGGATTAAGGCTGGCCGGTACAAGTGATGACATGACGTAGGTCAGAGGAACATGCTAACTCACATTTCAGCACACAAAATGGTTATATCCCTCCTGTTTAAACTTGTGTTCTGTAATAAATAAGTGCAATCATCTAGTGTAAAAGATATCCATTGAAAGCAGGTTAAAGGACGTCTATCCTCAGCTCGACTGTGCTGGACTCTTATTACTGACCTGCTCCTTTGTCATTCTGTGCTGGTAACGGTCTGCTTACATCCGACAAAACATTTTGGAGAAATACACTTTTAAATATTCTACTAACTCAAGCACTCAGCATTAATCACATGATCGCTCTGAATTCCCCAATTTTAATACCATTCGCCCTGCACTGCACGTTACAAGAGCCCATCTGCTGCAGATTCAAAGGCTGCTTACATAAGTAGAACGTGTCTCAACCCAACCCCTTGCTCCTCTCCCCTCCCTCTGCCTGTGCATCTACAGCAGCAGACGTGCAGGAGGGTCTTGTAAAGCCATGAAGGCTACCAGAACCATAAGGGGCTCTGGAGACACTACCAAGCCGTTCCTGAGCCATTAGGATAATTGTTTACAATTGATTTAAAAGAAGTATGCCATGGATTACAAATATAAGAAGACTGTTATAGTCACTACGGCCTGGGTCTAGAGTAAGTGTGCCTGTTAATCATGCTTGATTTTCATGGGTAATTTCCTGTGATAAGGGAAAAGGTGAAGTCATGGGAAGCTCTTAAGAGTGCCCTAAACAATGGGGATGGTTCTTGGGTGATTAGTTGCTTGAATACTCCATTTAAAATCTGAGCAACACGACAAAAAGAGTTTATGAGGTGGCCAGTTACCAAAGTGGAAGGGATAGGGCAAATCAAGGGTAGCAATGAATACAGAAGGTGAGGATGAAGACAACTGGCATAGAAAGGTACCATGTCGTCACACACTTCGAAATTACATCTTGTAAGCACACTTTGATGTTGAACGTCACAAAAAATTTTTTTTCCTTTTTTTCTAACTTTGGTTCAGAGACGTCTTACCACTCTCATGCATCCTTGTTTATGCTTATTATAGTCCTGAGAGAACCATTGGCATTAAATGGAATTTCCCAACAAATGGAGGAATCAGTTAATGCATCCACTGTGGCCAACATAATGCCATTATGCGCTACACACTATATTAAAAGCATTAGTACTAACCACGGGTCAAAAAACTGCATTGCTGGTTACATATGATAGGATAGTAATCTAGCAAAATGCAGAGTAGATGTTGGATACTAATAAAGCTTTTAAAGGCTGCGGAAACGTAATATGCTTCATGCATCTGACAGTACATGATTGACTAATTGTATTGCAATATAGGGGTAAAACAGTGTTAGACTGATCAAAGGTAACCATGAGCGAGAATGCTATTTGTTGTAGGGTTTCCACATTCAGCATAAACTGGATTATTGTTTTATGACATCGTGAGAAATGTCTAGTTTAGAGGACACCATAGCTATTGCAAACTGCACGTACTCGATACTCGCGACACACTCCTCTTGTGTAGGTTTCCTTGCATATAACTGGTTTGTGAAAGACAGAATATCTTCTGTATCTGGGGTGTTGTGAGATTTCTGCTTGCTGTCATTCAACAGGAGGCTGTCATTGTTACGTCCTGAGGTCATGGATGATCAACAGGGCATCGCTCATTCATCAATCAGAGCCATTAGGCTATAACGAGCCATGGCAGCTGTGTGATTCACCTGACCATGGACCGTATCGTTATCCACAGGAAGTAAACATGAAGACTCCAGTGAATAACAGCGAGCAGAGATCTAGAAAGCAGGGAGTATTGATACATGAAAGTATGTTTGAAAATTGTACACTGGTAATTGTATGATATATTTGATGAAAAGTGACAATGTTAATGTTATCTTGTCTGTACTCAAAATACCATTGTTTACAAATAGATATCACTGGCAACCATTACATGTCTAACTTAATGAAACAGATGGTCAGGAAATAAAAAAAAACTTAGCCTTGTTTTGATTGCACTCATTCCCATTTGTGAATCGTTTGGGAAAGGTTGTGTCTGATATGGTGTCCCCCCCCCCCCCCCCAAATTGAACTCTCTAGCATATAGCTATGAAGTGGACACATGCCCTTTAGCATTGACTTTAGCTCAAATATATTTTAAGTGTAATTGTATATCTTTACAACGAATACCTAAAGATTAGCACAACACAAAGGGGGAATTCCACATTAGAAAAAACATGTCAGATAAGGTAAAGATCTACAACAACCACAAACAATAAGAACAATTTAAGTTTCTAATGAGTCTTCGCGTAACATTAAGACCACTATAAAAAAATAAGTTTTTTCCGATTTCTTGAACCAAACCCAGAGGTTGAACTTTGCTTTTTACTTCTCAAGCAGATTTCGGCCTGAGAAAGACAAACACTTTCCACGGAAAAGTAATGTCCGGAAGGAAACATACACTAAAAAATAGTCAGTGGAGCATAAGTCTGTCCACTACGCATTTACACGGAACTTGCTCTCGCCATCGTGGCAATTTTTTTTTATATCACTTTGTAGAGAGGTACATACGCTTCTGTACCGTAATATAACTATTTTTCAATCATCCATACACAGAAAGGGGAAAGTGAACCATGCAAACAGGAAGAAGGACTTCTTGTTAGGCTAACTACAATACAACGCTTCTAGGCAGGCATGAGCCCTAAAAATATGCCTTCTAACATATCTCTAGACAGTTGAAAACTCGATTCAATCTCTAGACTAAAAGTATCTTAAGGGTTCACTTCTTTGGACACTCAATCCCTGCAGATGAAAGCTAAGTTGGCAGATTTATATAAATATGTTCTGTAACTATCTGTAGTTCCTGGCGTTGCCCGGCGGTGTAAATTAACTGCTCTAAGCTTAACAAATAGAATGACGTTAACAAATTTTTATATGTATCATAGCGACTGTCTCGGACTGTCCTCTAACTATCTCTTCACCCGACCTCTGTCTTTTTTTTTGGCTTGATACAATTGAGAGTGTGGACAAAGGCCCTAGACAAGATTACAAATATGGTTCTGCGCAGACATTTTGCTACGATGTCAGGTCTCTTTAAGGTCATGTTCACCAGTGATTCACGTAAAACCAATACGTTCGGGAACTATAATTGCACTTTTACATTGTACACAAACAGTGCACTCCTTACCTCAAGTCAACATACATAATCAGGATGTTATGCTCAGCCGCCGCCACCAGTCTGTCTGTTCAAACCACATGAGTTCATGTCATTTATTATAGGGCAGAGAGCATGAGTGAAAACCGTACACCACCTCTTCCCACCCCCCCCTCCTCATCATCCACGAGTAATAGAAAGAGCCTGCACTTTCCCTGTTCCTACATTATATGTACTTTCACATTAATACCCTTCCCTTCTACAGCACCGCTGTCACATTTCTATCGAAATGTAGATATGTATGTTCCAGTGCCAAAAATGGTGATGCCTAAACTGGGGGGAAAGATCTTCATATATCTTAATATAATATGGTCGAGGACGACAATGCATGGATTGTTGGAATTAAACAATATTACCACAAAACGTTCTCTACTAAATAGGATTTCAATGAACCATTTAGACGCACCCACATAGGTCATAATGAAGACTAGAGGAATATGTTGATGGGGTATAGTCTTTTAATATAGGCATTGGCTTTTCTAGAACTACTTGTTACAGGTTTTTATACCCAAAACAATTAAAGATCTATCACATAGTCATTATTTACTGGTGTGGTTCAGTGGCCGCCTGGCTCAACTGCAGACCCACTCTCACTGTGATGAAACGGACTGTGGGATACCTATGAGAGAATTGATTGTGAAGTGTCACATGATGCACTTCCACTATTTACTACCTTTCCTATCAATAGTTCATTCAATGTTTAGGGGACAAAAACACCTTGAACGTGACTCATAGTTAGAGGTGCATTAGTTACACTACTAACATCCATATTGGGCTCTATCAAAATGTGCCATATTGGATTTAACTCATAGAAACCTTACATGCGTTGCTGGGTTATAATTGGTATTTTGGATGGCATCCAAGTCTTGCCATCTCAATAGAATAACTCAATATACAAACTGTATCCAGCAAATGGAGCCTTGTCTGGAATAGAAGGTCACTAGTAACACCTGACCTTAACTAACAGCGGTGGCACATCTATACACAAACGTCACTCTGTTTGTTTTGATGGATCCTCCCTCTGATATGAATTGACTTTTCAGAGAACCAACTGTGATGTTGAATTAACGTTATGATTAAAGAGAAGTGGAGTTAAAGAGAGGTAGTGAAAATCGCAATGGACATCTGCTACCTATGGTGACTAAAGGACCCTTAATATGTTTTGACTGTTTGCAGTTTTATTGATGCTAAGAGGAAATACAAAACACAAAAGAGTCACACAAAACTGTCCAGGCTGCGTGTCACACTTGGGGCTTTACATAAAGTGTCGGTGGTCTGCCTTGGCTTTGTTACTGACCTGCTCTCGAAGAAGACACACTTTAATATGGTGGCGCTGTGCACATACATTTCTGGCGCCAAGACCATTTTTCTGTCCCTGTGACCAAAATCTAGCACCAGCACCAGAAATTGTCCACATTCGGAGAACAGGCTGAGGCGCTGCCCTGGAGGGAGTCGATGGCTGCTGCGGCAATGTAGCAGTGGATGGCTTCGTCCCACAGCTTCGCCAGTTGGATTGGACACCAGGACAGGCATCACATCCTAATGTGAGTGCAATTGCACCGTTGTTTGGTTCCCTGCTAGACCAATTTCTTTTGGTTTACTTTCCCGCAGTTTTACAGCGTCCAAAGAGCAAGAAAAATTAACCATGAATATGTCATCATCACTCATATTCAAATGTTTACAAAGCAGATACAATCCCTAAGAGTGGTAAACTGTGCCTAAAAACAAAATTTTATTTATCACATTAAACATCACACAACAAAATCTTTTGACATGGAATAAATATGGGTTCTGTGGTTCTATTTCATTTCAAACAGTATCCAGCGAAATGATGAGTATGCAAATTATTGTCTTAATACTCTAAGTCTGACATTGACGACGGAAATCCTTCTATTCGCAGTAATGATGACAATATGCTCATGGGAATGAGGTATACTCCCAGGGGAAGCTGGTCCCCTCCAGAACCCCAATAACTCCCACTCTTACAAGAGCAGTACCCAAGACTGTCCCTGTCGCCTTTGCGTTTCCCCCGTTCGCCATATGTTTCCCTAAGTTTACAGCGCCCAAGAAAGGCTGTCGACACATCTTTTGTGTCCTGAGTTTCAACTCCGCCAAAGCCAATCACCATTTTCAGAGAAGAGTCGATGGGCAGTGCTGGAAAAATAATTTTTTTCTCTGGCCGCGCCAGGTAATAAATAGTCAGAACAAACCATGTGGTGAAAGTCTCCGCAAAACGGCGGAACACATATAAAAATGTCCCCATTATTTGTCGAGTTTCCCCTCCGCCAAGCCACCCGCATCTTTTCGGACGAAGAGTCGGAGCAGGCGGAAGAAGTAATTTTTCTGGCGCCGCCATGCCTAATAAATAGGTCAGAGCAGCACAAACTGAGAAACCCATAGTAATGTCCCTCGTTGTGTAACCCAATGTTACTACCAATGTCATCAGGCAAATCTTCAACTCTTCATCAGGTGTTTGAAAACGCATGTGTTAAACGCAAACAAAACGCACGTGTGAACCATCTCAGCTCTCATGATTCGCAAATGAGTCAGGCCCACATAACCACTATGGGCAGATTATCAAGTGTCCAAAGTCATAATTTCTAGTTGCCCATGGCAACCATCACATCTCAGCTTTCTTTTATCAGTGCTCATGATATTTTACAGGGAGCTGGATTGGTTGCCATGGGGCAACTAAAATATTCTGACTTTCAGACGCTTGTAAATCGTGCCCTATAGTCCTAATGCATAGAGCAGTAGTCCCATAATTTAATTTGGTTTTCAACTTTTGGTTATACCCTATCCTCACTCTTTAATAGTATACAGTGAAGCAAGTTACTACAATGTCCCCCCTCCAATTATTACAATGAAAATATGCACCATCGCTTTAATCTCAATAGCAAGTACAAGCATCTTCATCCGTCTGAACAGTCTTGTGCAAGTGAGGACAACAATATACTGCACCCAAAACAAAAATATGTTTACACCTTATAGTTCTGCATCGACTTGAAAAAAAAAATGGGATTAGTAGATAATCTGGCAAATGTTTATGGAAGATCATATTGCTTTGGGTTACAAACTTAAATTTTACCAGGACCTTGCAGGGGAATAAACATGACCGTAATGTTAGCTTGGTGTGTTTGAGCGTGTATGCAATCTTAATTTTGCTAGGCTGTGAATTCTTTACTTGCATGTATGAAATGAGCATGTCAAAGGTCTCCAGTTGCTGGCTGCGCTACTGCCAGCCAAAGAAGCTGAACAAGGCTAGTTCAGCTAACCGTCTGCCACTTTCCCTGGCTATCCACGTCACTCTTTGGTCATAAAACAAGGAAAAAAACTTGGTAATGAACATTCAGGGGAACACTTTGCCAGGAAATTTACAAATTTTTACAAAAAAAGAATCAAGAATAATAAGCCGCACAGAAGGATATACCGATATTACACAAAAGTCCTATAACAAACGGTGACTGGGAACTAGGGTGATGACACACGTTAGACCTTTGTCTGCGCTTGCAACGCAAACAAGTTGCTCCCACCGGGGCGGGCCCCTCGCCCCATCGCATCGCTTTGCTAATTAACGCAAAACACGGCGGCTCGTTCCCGCTCGTAGGAGCGTTTCCATAGAACACTGATGCATCGCCAGCCCGCCCGGTGGCGCGACTTTGTCTATGTTTGCGATTGCAAGCGAGCAGAACAAGCGCTAGCTGTGGCAACCAAACTAGGGGGGATATTTCATAATTAGTCCTATGTAGGCTTCTTGGCGTATAATTGTCCCAAATTTTTGGCTCAAAAGGTATTTTTAGAGGAAAAAACGCAACACTAAAGTCACGCAAATGCGGAAAAAATACCACCACAGAGTGTGCAACAACCAAATTTAATCAACTGAAATTTCAATAGAACGCAAATTTTAATAAACTCGGCAAAACTACATCTGTACAGGAGTGGTGTTATGTGGCCATTGCTACTGCAGTGGGGGATTTTTTCAAACTAGCACAATTTTAAGGTTTTTGCTCATTTTAATACGTTTTGCTCAATTTTAATGTTTGAGTTATCTGAAATTCCTGTGCAAAAACATGGCAAAAAGGCAGAAATTGAGCAGATGTCACATACTGCGACACGGTGCAAGTCTATTCGCATAGACATACACATGCTGTACACATCGCAGCAAGACATTTAACAACTGCCCTACAGCCGGACAATAAATCCTACATTGAAACCTCAGTCATCACTACAAACTGATCCATCCCTGCCGTAATGATATACTCCCTCTAGTCCCCTTCTACACTGGGCGTTTTCACGCGCAGTTCTGCGGTGCATATTGACGGCAGAACTCGCACTTGCACTCTGTCCCATTGTATTCAATGGGTCTTCTCGCATTGCGTGGTTGTTGAACCGCGTGCTCTGCGTTCGTTTTGCACACGCGTCAAATCGGGCAGCAGCCTCTATTTTTGGCGAGTCCACGCGCGTTTTTCAAGCCCCATTCATCTATGTGAATGCGCATCAAGAACGCATTTCACCGCAATCATGCAAGTGTCAAAAAAGCGACGTGCAGGCGTTTTAAACGTAAGGGTTGCTAGTGACCATAAATAACATTATTTCCCCTGCGCGCGAACGACATTTAATTAAAAAACACAGTGAAGACAGTGAAAATAATCAACCCGTGAACACAAGACACAATGACCACACGGATCTTTAAGATAAAACACAGTGCAGACACAGTGCAGAAATATTCGATGTTCTGACAACCACTCATGCTTACTGGTCGGGATAACCTGCTCGGAGTCGGTGCAACAAAAGCATTTAGACACACTATATTGTGTGTAAAGACACATCTTGCCAGATGTTTCCATACATCTGCAATGTCCTTCTGCACACATATGATATTGTTCTTCCATGCTATTTTTGTTCGCACCGCTCCGCGCGTTATCTCCCGACAGAAGGCAGATGTGCGAACAGTCTGTAATCTATCGTGCACTTTGTCTGGCATGTGTTTTTTATCGTTAATGATCCTGTGTCAACCTGTTTTCACTTTGTTTCACTGTTTTTATTATTCTATTCTTCACTGTTCTTTCACTCTGCTAAATTGTCGGAGATAATAGAACCGCGGAACAGTGAAGATAGATCGCCGATGTTTTGCAATTATCAGAAACTTAGTTTTCAATTAATAACACATTTTTAATCCGCAAATCAGTCCCTTTGAAACTGCTCAAGGTCCTCCCATTGAACGCGCGTCACAAAATGCGCCGAAAAGGCAAAAACACCGCTAACAACCGCGTGAAAAACGCAAGAAACGCAAATACTCCAAGGAAAAATGGAACAAAACGCAAGCCAAAACGTCAGTTTTTTCACGCATTGCACCCTCACTGAAACGCAACGCTAGGTGGCAAGAGGCCTAAGAAGTTAGTGGATCATCCATAGTGGATATATCCTTCCACAAGGCCAAAAGGATGTATGTAGAGGGCTCACGGGTAATGCTGCACCTTCTGCAAATCCTATTGCCACAACCACGGTCAGGTGATCTGCAAAAATGACACCTTACACAATTCCCTACACCAATATGAAAAAGTAATAATGGGCAGAATGCCAAACAAAGTTTTTTTCCATCTCTTTCATACATTTTTTAAACATTTGGCAGCTCTTTTTTGCAACCTTTTGTAAGAACCTGTTCTTTATACTTGTGATAAATGTTAAATTTTTCCTATCCTGGCAGCGCAAATTTTTGGCTTCTTTTTGAGATTTTTTTGTTGCAAATGTACAAATCCACATGGAAGACATGCCACGGTAGAGTTATATGCAGGACGTGTACCATCTACTTGGTTGATTTTGGATTTGAGTCTGTCTCCTCATTTTAACACTCTAGTCACACCCCAGGGAGAGAGGCTGCGGTCACACGCTGCCGTTGATTGCGTTTTGAACACCTCTTACAACGCTAAGAAGAGGCGATTTGCATAATTACAGACTGTAACATTGGCATTTCCAAAAACAGATAAAATGCGATGTTAACACAAGATTAACGTTGTCATTTTCTAAACGCAAATGTAACAGTACAGGCAGTCCCGGGTTACATACAAATAGGGTCTGTAGGTTTTGTTCTTAAGTTGAATTTGTATGTAATCGGACTGTATTTTTATCATTGTAATCCAGCCATAACTTTTTTGGTCTCTGTGACAATTGGGATTTTAAAAATGTTGGGTTGTCATAATGAATCAGATTAACACTAAAAGCTTTATTATCAGACACCCTTGATACACTGTTATAGCTTTTCATTTGGTAAGCCTAGACTAAGTACAATATAATTACCAACACCAGATGGTTCCGTTTGTAACTAGGGGTCGTATGAGACGTCGGTGTTCTTAAGTAGGGGTACCGCCTGTATTGTATTAGGCAAATCACCTCTCCTCAGCTGTTGTAATAGGTTTCAAAATGCAATTAAAACACTATGTGTGGCCTTAGAAGTAACCAATAAATGTAAAAATTGCAAAAATTTCTGAATTTTTAAAAAATAAAAACAACAACAGGCTACTGTGCAAAATTTTAAACATTTTAAGCATGTGAAATAATTTGAATATACATGTTAAAATAGGGTCCATGAAAAAAAATCCTTCCTTTGCACCTGCCCCTAAAAAGTTGCAAAAATAAGAAAAAAAAGTGATACATAAGTGAAAAGTTGCACGGAAACTAAGATACACAAGGTACACTGCACAAGCTGCAGACCAGGGAGTACTTGAAAAACGATAAGTGAAAAGTCGCAAATACGTCAAAAGTCGCAAAAATGAGACAAATCGGCACGCCAAAATAAAGATACATGTCCCCCATTGTTTTAATTTGTGAGAATGTATTAAAACACAAAAAACTTATATAAATTTGGTATCACCGTGATCGTACTGAACCAAAAAATAAAGTAGACGTATTATAAAAGTCGTCGAATAAAAGTGACACAAATGTGTTTTTTTCACAAATTTCACCCCATTTGGAATTTTTTCCAGCTCCCCAGTACAAGCCATGGAATAAAAAATAACGTCACTGGGAAGTAAAATTTGTTACGCAGAAAATAATACCGCACACAGCTCGGCACAAGAAAAAAATGAAAAAGTTGTGGATGTTTGAAGGTGGGGAGCGAAAAATAAGTGAAAACAGGCTGCATCCTTAAGGGGTTGAGTCAATAATGAAGAGTAGTGTCCAATACAATGATGTTCTAACCAGCTAAAAAAAAAATAACTTAAAGCCCCTGTCCTTTACATAGTCTGCCCTTCAAACACAAGCATGTGCATGAAGAAAAGAAAAAATCATATCTCTGGAAGGCCCTCCAAAGGTATCCAGGTCCTGGTGGTAGGTTCTTTTTCTACATTATTGTCTATACCAGCAAGACGCTTACTGCAAACTTTTATTACAAACCTACCATAGAGTCCCAACTGGACTCTGGAAGGGAAGCACCTTTTCTTTAAATATTCCATACCTATTCCGATAATACTGCCTTGAAGAACAGCTCTGTATGCCTTTTCTCTCCATACACAGGCATGGAAAATAGAATTGACACCAAATAAGCCAACATTTGCAAGAATACAATAGAATTTTTTACTGGCTATGTCTAAATGTGCTACTGAAAGCAGAATACATTCCACCTTTTAAAATCAAAAGGCAGGTCTGCCATACTTGGCCGTGGGTTTAAATCCTTTCTACAGACCAGACCTGGGCATTGTACAGCCCGCGGGCCACATTCAGCCCTCTAACTATCTCTGACCATCCCGCGTGAGATTGCTGAAAAGTGTGTGCTCCCCTGCCTGACAGCCTGCCCTTGCACACGTATTGCTGAGGCATCGCTAGTTCAGTGCCACATGCCATGATACCGGCCGGCTGCTCGATGTCTTTGGAGTCCGACTGGTCCAGTCTTGATCCATCCTGCATGTGGTGGTAGAATTGATGCACTGATGTGCTGGGTTGAATCCTCATTGTGCCTCGATGCTGGAGGATATTGCTTGACAGAAACATTGCTGCTCATATGGAAGATGGCTGAAATTGTTAACATCAATGAAGCTAAAGGCTGTGGGTAACATCTGAGTTGAGTAGAACTGAGTTAAGTATATTATTCTGGCCCTCTAAAACCATTCAAATTTCTCATGTGGCCCCATGGGAAAATGAATTGCCCACCCCTACTTTATAGACAAAAACTGAATGGAAAGGTGCAAAGGTGTACACTACATGCAATGAACTAGCAGAAAAGCACTGAAGGAGCATGAATATAAAATGAACACTACACTTCTGTGTACTTTCCATGAAATGCTTATTTTAGCTATATTTCTTGTAATAAGAACTAGGATCAAACCCACAACTCATCATAAAGTTGTGAATTTAGAATCCAAAGAAGGAAACCATAAAACAACAGGAAAATGTTGCGAAAAAAAAGTTACAGGAAAGCAAATAGAAGCCAGTACATTAGTCATCTGAATGCGCAAACACCCTTGTATAAAAAAAAAGCAATCTGAGACACTGGAAAAACTAAAGTAAAACAAAGCATTATGCTGACTGCCCTCCTATACCGTATATACTCGTGTATAAGCCGAGTTTTTCAGCACAAAAAATGTGCTGAAAAACGTCCCCTCGGCTTATACACGAGTCAATACTTTACTGACTACAATGACGACAAAAATATAAACTATATACTCTCAACCCTCCGGTGGCCCCTATGTCATCGCGGCTCTCTTCTCTGGCTTTCCCGTCCTGTTCTTCTTTCTTTCAGCGTGCTGGACTCCCCGCCATGCCCTTGTCCGCGCGGCGCCTAGTATGTTACTCGACAGCGCACGTCATACTAGCGCCTCCCTCGAGAAGAACATGACGGCCCCCCAGCTGAATCAAGAATAGAGTCCGCGATGCCTTCGGGGGAGCAGCGACTGCGCATGGGGGGCTCACGGTGAGTATAAACTTTATTTTTTTATTCTGCTGGGGACACGGCGGTTACTACTGGGGGCCCGCTCGATACATATTTCACTGATGCCCTGCTTATACCAAGTTATTTCCACTGAGACCACATATACAGTATGGGGGAGATTCATCAGTACTTCTACGCCAGATTTTTTTTAAAAAAAAGAACTGATATAATCTCAATTTCTTGTGCAATGCATTATTCTGGTGACAAGGCCACCTCCATGCCATGTGGCGTTATCATATAATACATCTCCCCTTATGTAAGTTTAATGCATCCAGAAGTCCTCAGAATGTCAATTATGGAGAGCAGTAAGAAATACATTAGATCTTTGGCTTTCAGGGAAACAAACCAATTGCCCCAAGAGCCTTGCCGTGTCCAGTTAAATTGTGTGCAATTGAAAAAGTACACTGAATTATTTTTGGTTACTATCTTGGTTACAAACTTCTACAGACAATTCAAATTAGGTTGACCATCCATATAAAGTCCGCCGCAAACATGCTTTTGACCCGGTTTTGTGCCGTTTTTTTTTAACAGTCGTTAAAAAATGCATGCGTTAAAAAAGCATGTGTTTTTTGAAAACGCATGCATTTTTTTGAAAATTCATCCGTTTTTTGACCGTTTTACCAATTATCTTACTTAAAATGGTCAAAAACTGATGCTGTTCAAAATGCATGCGCTTTTAAAACGGACTGCTTCAAAAACAGTCAAAAGCAGTTCAAAATGCCACGTGTGCCGCGGCCTTCGGTCCAACTGACCTGAGGGTGTGTTCAAAATTCAGGTTTTCAGCGGCAGTTTTTGATTACGAACCAGAGTTGCTTGAAAAAAAAGAGAAGGAGCCGCTTTTCTTAATGATATGCTACTCACCCATTATGATCCACACTGCTTTTGGCTTCAAAAACTGCATCTGAAAACCTGACTTTGAAACCACACCCTTAGGGTGAAGACACAACCTGGCGTTTTTGGGCCTTTTAACTAGGCGTTTCAGATTGTTTAAAAACGCATGGTCGGACAAAAACGCATGCGTTTTTAAACATCTGAAAACGCACTTAGTAAAAACGGCCCAAAACCGGCCCACAAAACGCCATGTGTGTCTTCACCCTCAGGGCGCGTTCACACACTTTGCGTTTTGGTTGTTGTTTTCATTGTGTTGAAACGCATATCCACATGCTGTGTGAGGTAATTGCCTAATACATTACCGTTTACGTTTGTAAATGCATCGTTCACATCGCGTTTACGATGCGTTTTGTAAACGGAAACGTACATGAGTAATTAGGCAATCTCCTCTCCTCCGCTGTTGTATATGCGTTTCAAAAACGCATGAAAACGCAGGGCAAACTGCACGTGTGAATGCGCCCTCAGTGGGTGTCTGATTCTGGAAGCACCAAGCTGGAAATTTTTTATTGAAACTACTATAGCCTTAGTTAGCACTGCAGAAATTAACCACTAGGGCCACATTACCGTTCCCGCTAGCTCACCAGGGGGCTCGGCCGTGTACGCGCGCCTTAGATCCTACCCTTTGCGCTAGCTCCTTAACTGGTCAGCGTGTTCTTAATTATAATGGTACTTATTTCATTTTAACAGAAACAACCTTATTGGCAGAGGAAAAATAGTTTTAAATCATTGGCAGTCATGCCCGGGTATGCCATTTTCGCATAAATTATCACAATCTTCTGGGTGCATAAGCATCGGCTCCTCCTTCTCTGTCAGGTGCTGCACAACTGTCTATCCAAGCGCATGCCACAACACTGCCCGCACTGGCTGACGTCACTCACCAGACAGCACGGCGTGAGAAACAAGTGTGCTCACCGCACCATGATGGGTGCCTAGGCCCTCCATGGTGGCTTTGATCTGGCCACAAATGTTGGTCATGGACCCTGTAATGGTCATGTTGCAGAGGCCAAAGCATTGAATAGTATACATTGCCTTTTCAGAGATTGGTCTAGATTGGGAAACAGTAACTAAATTTTCTCAGAAAGATTGCATTAGAACATAAGAACTTACTGCCATTCAAGTCTTCATTTTGGTTTATAGTGGATTACAAGCGGTTAATAAGTTATGCATTCATTCACAAATAAAGTTCGGCTGTACCGTCTGTAGTGCTGATCGATAAAAGAGAATGAACAACTCCGACTTGGTTCAGTGTTTTACAAAATGGTAGCATATTACAAGAGGTTTTGACCCTCTGCTTGGATCCTTTTAGAATTGCAAGTCCTTACGCACAGAAGAGTATTAGAAACATATGTGTCTACATCTGGCATGATGGCTCCCCTCCTCCCATCAATTTACAAGAAGCTGGATAATTCTTAAAGATGTAGTGAGTTAGTGATTGAGGGAAATCTCTCCATGACGGTGATGGTCATAGCAATTACTCCAAGTTGCTCTTTCCTGGCTCTTTTTCTACGATTGTAAAAATAGAACCTTAAAAAATAAATATGTAATAAAAGCAAAGGATACGTGCACTTTTTTAGCCATCCCCGGAGGTATAGATACATTGGGGCAGATTTATAAGCTGTTAAGTCAGAATATTTCTAGTTGCCATGGCAACCAATCACAGCCCCCTTTAAAATATTCATGATCAAGGGTAAAATGAAAGCTGGCTGTTTGATGGTTCCATGGCAACTAGAAAGATTCTGATTTCAGACAGCTTGATAAAATCTGCCCCATTGTACTTGCTGCATAAACAACGAAAAAGGAAAAACGTCTTAATTAACAAATATTTCCATGAGGTGCAGAAGAGAAACCATGCAAAAACCTTAGAGCTCCTTTATATTACATATTTCGTATAAAGTTACATTTCTTTCCAGAAAATAATATGTACAAAACTGATGATTTTGGCAGGGTGGATTGTGTTCTAGTTTGAATGAGAGTATTCATCGCCTTCTGCCACCAGTTGATTTAGTGCACGTGGACGGCTCGCCACAGCTGCGTTCCCTGTTCGTCCTTCGTTCAGGATTGGCTGAGCAGATTGATATGAACGTTTAGTAAAACTATCCACTCTAACTGCTCTATGTGGAAGAAGTCAAGGAGGTGGTCTTAATGGTTGAGTGAAATCTACCTCTCAATGTACAAGTTATAAAGGTAGACGGTCAAAGATGGATTCCAAGCATGACAACAAAGTAATATAGGGCCCATAAAATCAGTTATACTGAGCTTTCCACATATCCTCTCCGATTAGACTGTACTTTATGGTTGAAATGTTCCATTTTTAGATAGTAACTAAAATTTTATGTAAACTCTTTCAATATATATATTACCCATTAAATAACTGTTGTCTTGGCAGTACATCCTATGGCATCACTGTGTATCGTCATGTGGTATATGGGCCTAGATAGACTATTTTTATAAGTACCCGACTTGGTTATTCCACATGGTTTCTGTATTTTTGGGTCCTGAAGAATTTCTGTCATGCACTTTTTGACTATAATGGCCCAATAACATGGTTATTAGCATCACAGCTGGTAAAATACGTATAAAATTTGAATTTTTTTGTCTGCTGGTGAGGTGAATTTATTTTCAAGGCTGAGCTATTGGTATTTGTACAAATGCCATGCAATTCTCGCTGAAGGATTATTTACTTTTTCTGTTAGACCAGGACAAAATGTCTTGGGCCTCTTTCCTGTGAAATTGGGCAAATATCCCTTTGACGTCAAACTTTCCTCCTAATACCATGTTTGTATTTCAATGACATGCCATTCTTTGGTGTCTTCATCTGTTCTGCTGGCCATTTAGATAGTACATCTAGGTAGTTCACGACATACTTTTCAAGTTTCCAAATTGCTATTCCCAAAGTGCTATATCCGTGTTATACTGCTTCGTGCAGAGATTCACTAAGATTCGTGCACCAGAATCATGAAGCTGTCGCCTTCCCTGCACTGGTCCTTTACATAGGGTGTGCGACACCATTTGCAAGTTAAATAGGCGTTCCGGAACGACCGATGGTCCTGCACCCCCCTATTTGTATCGATGGAAGCCATCACAGATGCCCCACAAAAGGTCGCATGCAGCACATATCAGCGCAGACACTTCTAATTACCTGGGCTAGCCTAGAAAGAACTTGAACAGTCCGCAAAAGTGCGTTAAATAAGCCCGTATGTGGTAAAGTAATGTGCTTCCAGTGGGTTCTTTGACTTAACTTTCATTAAATGTTTAGGGGTACTGTATTATATTTTTTTACCAAAGAACAACTTTTTAAAATGACTATGGACATTTCCTGTGGACAGGTTTATCCGTGACACATAAAAGGCATGAGCACAGCTCTGCAAATCAGACGAAATAACCCTTTTAAAGCAAATTTTTGGGCGAGTCACAACTTTGAATTTACAATAGTTTTCTGTATAATGTCAAACCCCAATAAAGCTACCTGTGGACCTCCTATGATTGATTAATGTTTTCTGTCAATCAGAAAGATCATTAACACAGTAACAACATTAAGGAAACCTGTCAGCAGAAATGTACTGAATAAACCACTACTAGCATGTTATTCAAACAGGTAATACCTTCAAGAATTATGTATATTTCTTTCTGGCTCAGAGTGGTGGAATCATCCAAGAAGGCAACTTTGAAGCGAGATGTAATTTTGGTCATATAAAGTCTTTGAGGCAGAGAGCTTAGAACTTAAAATCAAGCACTCTTCCACCATCTTGATCAGGCAGCCGCAAATCGTGACAAGCCCCATCAATAGGCCCTGCCAAGGTTTCTATACCCTAACGGAGGTTTCTATTGCTGTCCTTTGTTGGCTTTTTTTGGCAGTCAGTGCTTTTCAATATACTGGTAATAGTGTAGGGCATCAGACCCCCTAGCGTTCAAGAACCCTAGCAGTTCTAGAAATATAAGAAAATAAAGTTTAAATAAATTTAGAAGAATGTACGAACAAAAAACAAAGGGTGAAATCGCCATCCTTCACTCGATCGCAAATCCAAAAAATAAAATCATAATCATGTAGGTAATCATCGTGTCCCAAAAGTCCCGATTATCAGATTTAAACAGTTATTCCATTGGTAAAAGCCGTAATTGAAAAGACCCAAGTTTTTGAATCACCACTTTTCACAATTTCAAAACCAGAAAACTGAATAAAAAAGTGATCAAAAAGGTTATCAGTCCACATAATGGTAGAAAATGAAAATGTTAGTCGTGTTCTACCAAATTAAAAATATATTGGCATCAGAATTGGTGAAACAAATACGTTGTACAAACCGATTTACGTTGTTCAAAACCAATAAACCTATATAATATATTTGGTATCCCTGATATCGTACAACCCAAAAATAAAGTAGAGGTGGGCATTTAGGAGTGTGAAGTGAAAGCCATAAGACCAAGTCCAACAAAATATGCCAATCTGGTTTTTCGTGCATACCCTGTGCGTCGCGCTGAATGCGATTGTGATCTGCGCAGTTGTCATTTTCTTCACAACGTGCTGTAGTGGGTTTAGTAGGTCAATTTCTTCTGACAGGTTCCTTTAATTGTCTAAAAGAGTTGGCAATCCTAAAGCTTAGGCCTCTGATGCATCCTTCGGCGTTGTGGCCCTTGCCATGGCAACACTATGCCATATCGCAACACCGTAGTTTTACACAAAAAACTTTTAATTTGTGCGGTTTTTTCTAAATTACGCAGTCACAGGGCGGGCTAATGGTTGTATTTAAATCCATTTTCTACTATCCCTGCGCAACTATAAACACTGCACAATACAATAAACACAATAGATCACACTATTTCTTCTCCTATTTTCCAGACCACATACACGGTCACCGGCCACTTTATTAAGGTTCACCTGTCGACAAAACTGCTCGTTTCACTTAATTCTACTCAGCCAATCACTGGCGGCAACTCAGTGCATTTAGGCATTTCGGCATGGTCAACAATCTCACTGCAGTTCACAAACCGCGCATCAGTTGGGGGAAGACACAGTGATTTGAGTGCGCTTGAACGTGACATGTGTGATGTTGGCGGCCAGCAGGGCTGGTCTAGTATTGAAAAAGAAACTGCTATCTACTGAATGTCACGCACAACCATCTCTATGTTTTACCGAGATGGTCCGAGAAAAAAAAAGAAAAAACCTCCATGAGCGCAGTTCTTGTGGGTGGAATGCCTTGTTGATGCCAGAGTTCAGAGATATGGCAGACGTGTTCGATCTGATAGAAAGGCAACATGCAACTCAAATCGCCACCCGTACAACCAATGTGGCAGAAGGCATCTCTGAACCAGTACGTCGAACCTTTTGAGGCAGATGGGCTACACCAGCAAAGACCACACCGGGGCGCACTCCTTTCAGCTAAAACGGAAGACTGAGGCTACATTTGCTTAAGTCTCATCGAAATTGGATCAGTAAAGATTGGAGAAACGTTGCCTGGTCTGATGAGTCTCGATTTCTGCTGCGACATTCGGAGGGTAGGTTCTCAGAATTTGGTGTCAACAACATGAAAGCATTTGCATCCATCCGCCTTGTTCAACGGTGTCGCTGGTGGTTGTGGGTGTCCTGGTGTTTGGGAATATTTCTGGCATCTTTGGGGGGGGGGGGGGGGGGGGGGGGGGGGCCCCCTTGGTACCAATTGAGCATCGTTGCAATTCCACAGCCTCTGAGTATTGTTTGCTGACCAGTCCATCCCTTTATGACCCCAAGGTACCCAACATCTGATGGCTACTTTCATCAGGATATGCTCCATGGTCATAAATCTGGAATCATCTCAGACTGGTTTTCTTGAACATGACAATGAGTTGCACTGTACTCAAATGGCCTCCACAGTCACCGATCTCAATCCATAGCATCTTTGGGATGTGGTGTGGAACGGGAGATTCGCATCTGGATTTGTTGCAAGCTACAAATCTGCGTCAACATTGTGATGCCGCATGTCATATGGACCAAAATCCTCTGAGGAATGCTTCCAGCACCTTGTTGAATCTATGCCACGAAGGAATTGGGCAGTTCTGAAGGCAAGTGGGCCGTATGTATGTTTTAAGAACCACATAATGTATAAATTGTCAGTTATATTTACTTCTTTCGCTGTTGGAAATCTTTTGTACGCATATAACATATTATGTCCCTATATACCTTATATATTGTGTTCCCCTACATTGTAACTACTCTATGGGTGTGCGTTTAGCATACTTGTACCAAATGCATGAAAAAGTAGCAATTGTGTGGAGCTCTTCCAGGAAATCACAACGGGCCCCCTCTTTTCCACCCCTCATACGTTGTTGAAAAGTGGGTAAGGGTGCGGGGGGTTGGGCTGGCAAAACTTTAGCTTTCTGCATAGATTTGATTCTGGGTGACAATTGTTTGTCCTTGTTTACCATAACCTCTACATCTGTGGTGTGCCGTGCGCCTAGATGGTGTGTCAATATTTATAATCTTATTAAAGATCCCCCCTATGTCTTAATGTGTATGGCTCAGTACAGGTGCACATCATGCAAACAGACCCATATTGTAGCTGATGACGAAACCGGCAGAGACAGAATTGTGGTTTAAAAATCCAACACGCACTCGTCAGTCACGCTCTATACTAATAACGCTGGGGCACAAGCTGTATTACGGGGGCAACACTGTCTACTACTGGGGGCACGGCGTATACTACTGGGGGCAAAAGGCTGTATACTATGGGGGCACGGCTGTATACTACTGGGGGCAGGCAATATACTACGGTGGCAAACGCTGTAGACTACTGGGGGCAGCTGTCTGTCTACTGTAGACTACTGGGGGACGGCTGTGCTGTATACTACTGGGGGCAGGCTGTGCTGTATACTACGTGGGCAGGGGGCTGTTATACTACTGGGGTGTCTGGCTATATACTGGGGGGTCTGTGACCAATGCATTTCCCACCCTCGGCTTATACTCGAGTCAATAGGTTTTCCCATTTTTTTTTTGTGGTAAAATTAGGGGTCTCGGCTTATACTCGGGTCGGCTTATCCTCGAGTATATACGTACATATTTCACTGATGCCCTGCTTATCCCAAGTTATTTCCTACTGAGACCACATATACAGTATGGGGGAGATTCATCAGTGCTTCTACGCCAGATTTTTTTTAAAAAAGAACTGATATAATCTCAATTTCTTGTGCAATGGCATTATTCTGGTGACAAGGCCACCTCCATGCCATGTGCGTTATCATATAATACATCTCCCCTATGTAAGTTTAATGCATCCAGAAGTCCTCAGAATGTCAATTATGAGAGCAGTAAGAAATACATTAGATCTTTGGCTTTCAGGAAACAACCAATGGCCCCAACCTTGCCGTGTCCAGTTAAATTGTGTGCATTGAAAAAGTACACTGAATTATTTTTGGTTACTATCTTGGTTACAAACTTCTACAGCATTAAAATTAGGGTGCCATCCATATAAGGCCCCGGCAAACTGCATGCTTTGAACCCGGTTTTGTGCCGTTTTTTTAACAGTCCCGTTAAAAATGCATGCGTTAAAAAAGCATGTGTTTTTGAAAACGCATGCATTTTTTTGAAAATGCATCCGTTTTTGACCGGTTTAACCAATATTTTACTTAAAACAGTCAAAAACTGATGCTGTTTCAAAAATGCATGCGCTTTTAAACGGACTGCTTAAAACGTCCAAAAGCAGTTCAAATGCCACGTGTGCCGCCGGCCTTAGGCGTGCACACACTGACCTGAGGGTGTGTTCAAAAGTTCAGGTTTTCAGCTGCAGTTTTTGATTACCAAACCAGGAGTGGCGTGAAAAAAAGAGGAGGAGCCGCTTTTCTTAATGATATGTTCTCACCCATTATGATCCACACCTGCTTTTGGCTTCAAAAACTGCATCTGAAACCTGGACGTTTGAACCACCCTTAGTGGGGTGTCTGTCTGACACCAAGCTGGAAATTTTATTGAACTAATATAGCCTTAAGTGAGCACTGCAGAATTAACCACTTAGGCCCACAATACACGTTCCGCTAGCGCAACAGGGGGGACTCGGCCGTGTGACCGCGGCCTTTAGATACTACCCTTTTGAGCTAAGAAGCTCCCTTACTGTTCGCGTGTTCTTATGTAATGGTACTTATTTCGTTTTAACCGGAAACAACCTATTGCAGAGGGAAAAAAAAGAGTTTTAATAATCATTGCAGTCAGGCCCGGGTCTCCGACATGCTAGCTCAGTTTTCGCTATTATACACATCTTCTGCGGTGCAATAAGCATCTGCTCCTCCTGCTCTGTCAGGTGGCTGCACAACGTGTCTATCCAAAGCGCATGCACAACACTGCCCAGCACTGGCTGACGTCACTCACCAAATCACGGCGTGAGAAACGTGTGCTCACCGCACCATGATTGGTGCTATGACCTCCATGGCTGTGATCTGGCCACAAATGTTGGTCATGGACCCTGTATGGTCATGTGCATGAGGCCTAAAGCATTGAATGTATACATTGCCATTTCACGAGAATTTTATAGATGGGAAACTAACTAATTTTCTCAAAAAGATTGCATTAGAACATTAAGAACTGACTGCCATTCAGTCTTCAGTTGTTATAGTGGATTACAAAGCGGTTAATAAGTATGCATTCATTCACAAATAAAGTTGGCTGTACCGTCTGTAGTGCTGATACGATAAGAGAATGAACACACCTCCGACTTGGTTCAGTGTTTACAAATGGAGCATATGAAAGAGGTTGTGCACTCTGCTTGTATCCTTTTAGAATTGCAGTCCTTACGCACAGAAGAGATTAGAAACTATGTGTCACTCTGGCATGGCTCCTCCTCCTCCCACAATGTTACAGAGCTGATAATTCTATAAAGATTTAGTGATGGCTTAGTGATTGAGGAAATCTTCCATGACGGGGAATGTCAGAGCAATGACTACAAGTTGCTCTTCCTGGCTCATTTTTCTACGATTGTAAAAATAGACCTTAAAAAAATATGTATAAAAGCAAAGGATATAAGTGCACTTTTTAGCCATCCCCAGTATAGATACATTGGGGCAGATTTATCAAGCTGTCTGAAGTCAGATATTTTCTAGTTGCCCATGGCAACCATCCAGCTCCCTTTTAAAATATTCATGAGCCGGTAAAATGAAAGCTAGCTGTGATTGGTTGCCATGGGCAACTAAAATATTCTGACTTTCAGACAGCTTGATAAATCTGCCCCATTGTACTGCTCGAAAAGAAAAGAAAAAGTCTTAATAACAAAGATTTCTGAGCAGAAGATACCATTGCAAAAACCATTAGAGCTCCTTATATTACATTTTCAGTATAAAGTACATTTCTTTCCAGAAATAATATGTACAAAACTGATGATTTGCAGGGCTGGATTGTGTTCTAGTGTGAATGAGAGTATTCAGTCTCCTTCTGCCACCAGTTGATTTTAGTGCACTGACGGCTCGCCAAAGCTGCGTTCCCTGTGTCGTCCTTCTTTCAAGGATTGGCTGAGCAGATTGATAGAAAACGTTTAGTAAAACTCCACTCTAACGTGCTCTATGTGGAGAAGTCAAGGAGGTGGTCTTATAGGTGAGTGAAATCTACCTCTCAATGTACAAGTATAAAGGAAGACGGTCAAAGAATGGATCCAGCATGAACAACAAGTATAGAAGGGACCATAAAATACAGGTTATACTGGATCTTTCCACATTCAATCTGCCGATTAGACTGTACTTTATGGTGAAATGTTCACTTTTTAGATAGTAAAACATTAATTTTATGTAAACTCTTTCAATATATATTTACCAATTAAATAACTGTGTACTTGGCAGGTACAGCTCCTATGCATCACTGTGTATCTTCTGTGATATGGCCTAGATAGAATTTTATAAGTACCCTGTACTTGGTTATTCACAGGGTTCTGTATGTTTGGGTCCCTGAAGAATTCTGTCATGCACTTTTGACTATAATGGCCCAATAACATGTTATTAGCATCAAGCTGGTAAAATACTTATAAATTGAATTTTTTCTGCTGAGTGAAGGTGAAATTTTATTTTCAAGGCTGAGCTATTGTTCATTTGTACAAATGCCAATGCATGCTCGCTGAAGGATTATTTACTTTTCTGTTAGACCAGGACAAAATGTCTTGGCCTGCTTTCCATGTGAAATATGGGCAATACTCCCTTTGACGTCAAACTTTCCTAATACCATGTTGTAATTTCAATGACATGCCATTCTTGGCTGTCTTCATTGTTCTGGCCATTTATATATACATCTAGGTAGTTCACGAAGATACTTTCAAGTTTCCAAATTGCTATTCCAAAGTGCTATATCCGTGTATAATGCTGCGTGCAGAGATTCACTAAGATCGTGCACCAGAAATCATGAATCTGTCCCTTCCTCGCACTGTCCTTTAACATAGGGTGTGCAACACATTTGCAAGTTAAATAAGGCGTTATCGGAACGACCGATGGCATGCCCCCTAATTTGTATCGATGGAAGCCATCACAGATGCCCCACAAAAGGATCGCATGCAGCACAATATCAGCGCAGACACTTCTTAATTACCTGGGCTAGCCTAGAAGAACTTGAACAGTCCGACAAAAGTGCGGCGAAAGCCCTTAGGTATGTGCTGCTCCAGTGGGTTCATTTGACTTAACTTTCAGTAAATGTTAGGGGTACTGTATATATTTTAACAAATACACTTTTTAAAGACTGATGTACAATTTCACTGTGGACAGGTTTTATCAGTGGACACAAAGGCAGAGCACAGCTCTGCAATCAGACTAAATAACCCTTTTAAACATATTTTGGGGCAGGTCACAACTGTGAATTTACAATAGTTTTTCTGTAAATTATGTCAAACCCACAATAAAGCTACAATGTGTGACTCCTCTGTGATTGATTAATGTTTCTGTCAATCAGAAAATATCAGTTAACACAGTAACAACATTAAGGAAACCTGTCAGCAGAATGTACTGAATAAACCACTACTAGATGTTTGTCAACAGGTAATAAACTTCACTGTATATTTTCTTTCATGGCTCAGAGTGGTGGAATCATCCAAAAAGGCAACTTTGAAGCGAGATGTAATTTGGTCATATAAAGTCGTGGAGGCAGAGAGCTTAGAACTGAAATCAAGCACTCTTCCACCATCTTGATCAGGCAGCGCAAATCGTGACATCATCAATAGGCCCTGCCAGGTTACTATGACCCTAACTGAGGTTTCTATGGCTGTCATTTGTTGGCTTTTTGCAGATCAGTGCTTTTTACAATATACTGAATAGTGTACATCAGACCCCCTAGTCGTTCAAGAACCCTAGTAGTTCTAGAAATATAAAGAAAATAAAGTTTAATAAATTAGAAGAAGTGTAAGAAAAAAAACAAAGTTTGAAATCTCCATCTTCCACTAGATCGCAAATCCAAAAATAAAATCATAAACATGTTAGTATCATCGTGTCCCAAAGTCCCGATCTATCAAGATTTAAAACATTATTCCCTGTAAAGCCGTAATTGAAATAGAGCCCAAGTTTTTGAATCACCACTTTTTCACAATTTCAAAACACAATAAACATTGAATAAAAAATGATCAAAAGGTTATACAGTCCACATAATGGTAGAAATGAAAATGTTAGCTTGTTCCTACACAAAAATTAAAAAATATTGGCATCAGAATTGGTGAAACAAATAGTTTTAACAAACCGATTTAAGTTTTTAAACCAATAAACCTATATAAATATTTTGGTATCCCTGAGATCGTACCAACCCAAAAATAAAGTAGAGTGTCATTTGGAGTGAAGTGAAAGCCATAAAGACAAGAGCCACAAAATATGGCACAAATCTGGTTTTTCGTCAATACACTGGCCATGAGGAATATGATCTGGAAGGTGTTCATTTTCTTCACAACTTGCTGGTAGTGTTTAGTAGGTCAATTTCTTTTCTGCTGAAGTTCCTTTAATTGTCTTAAAGAGGTTGGCAATCCTAAAGCTTAGGCCTCTGATGCATCCGTGGGCGTTGTGGCCTTCCAGGCAACACTATGCCAGATCCAACCAGCCGTAGTTTTACATAAAAACTTTAATTTGTGCGGTTTTTTCTAATTACGCAGCTCACTCGTCAGGCGGGCTAAGGGTTGTATTTAGAATCCCATTTTCACTATCCCTGCGTCAACTACATAAGTCATAGATCACACTATTTCTTCTCCTATTTTCCAGACCACATACACTCACCCCGGCCACTTTATTAGGTCACCTGTCCAACTGCTCGTTAACACTAATTTCTATCAGCCATCACTGGGCAACTCAGTGCATTTAGGCATGTACATGGTCAAGCACATCTCCTGCAGTTCAAACCGCGCATCATATGGGGAAGAAAGGTGATTTGAGTGCCTTTGAACGTGCATGGTTGTTGGTGCCAGAAGGTTATTTAGAACTGCTGATCTACTGGGAATTTCACGCACAACCATCTCTAGGTTTACAGAAATGGTCCGAAAAGAAAAACATCCAGTGAGTGGCAGTTCTGTGGGCGGAAATGCCTTGTTGATGCCAGAGTCAGAGGAGAATGGGCAGACTGGTTTCGAGCTGATAGAAAGGCAACAGTGACTCAAATCGCCACCCTTACAACCAAGGTAGGCAGAAGAGCATCTCTGAACCACAGTACGTCGAACTTTGAGGCAAATGGGCTACACAGCGAAACCACACCGGGTGCCACTCCTTTCAGCTAAGAACAGGAAACTGAGGCTACAATTTGCACAAGCTCATCGAAATTGGACAGTAGAAGATTGGAGAAACGTTGCCTGGTCTGATGAGTCTCGATTTCTGCTGCGACATTCGGATGGTAGGTCATAATTTGGTGTCAACAACATGAACCATGGATCCATCCTGCCTTGTATCAACGGTTTCAGGCTGGTGGTGTGGGGTGTCAGGTGTGGGAATATTTCTGGCACTCTTTGGGGCCCCTGTGTCCAATTGACATCGTTGCAAGCCACAGCCTCTGAGTATTGTTGCTGACCAGTCCATCCCTTTATGACCACAATGTACCCAACACTGATTGGCTACTTTCAGCCAGGATATGCTCCATGTCTAAAGCTTGAATCATCTCAGACTGGTTCTTGAACATGACAATGAGTTCACTGACTCAATGGCCTCCACGTCACCAGATATCAATCCAATAGAGCACTTTTGGGATGTGTGGAACGGGAGATTCGCATCATGGATGTGCAGCCTACAAATCTGCGCAACATGTGTGATCCATCATGTCAATATGGACCAAAATCTCTGAGGAATGCTTCCGCACCTTGTTGAATCTATGACGAAAATTGGGCAGTTCTGAAGGCAAAAGGGTCAGACAGCTGGACATACCGGTGAGTGTATGTTTTATATACAAATAAGGTATAATTGTCAGTTATATTTACTTTCCTTGTTGGA
Source organism: Engystomops pustulosus (assembly GCA_019512145.1). NCBI lineage: Eukaryota > Metazoa > Chordata > Amphibia > Anura > Leptodactylidae > Engystomops > Engystomops pustulosus. The sequence continues at coordinate 119,093,787 of CM033643.1, read as the reverse complement.
AATCTTTTGAAGCATAATAAATATTATTCCCTATATACCTTATAATTTTGTGCCCCCTACATTGTAACTACTCTATGGGGGGATTTATCATACTTTGTACAAGGCATGAAAAAGTAGCATTTTGGAGCTCTCCAGAATCACAACTTTCCCCCTCTTTTCCACCCCTCATACTTTGTTGAAAGTGGTAGTGAGGGGCCGGGGGGTTGGCTGGCAAACTTCTTTCTTTCTGGCATAGATTTGATTCTGGTGAGTGTTGTCCTGGTTTACCATAACATCTTACAATCTGGTGTGTCTGCACTAGATGGTGTGTCAAGTTTAATAATCTTATTAAATTCCCCCCTATGTGCTTATGTGTATGGCATACATGGTACATCATGCAAACAGACACATATTGAGCTGAGTGCACAACCGGCAAGAGACAGAATTGTGGGTGTTAGAAACACCACCGTCAGCATAATCCATTCGTTTGGGGGAGATTTTATCATAATCTCTTAGAGCAGAACTGTTCTAGTTTCCCATGGCAACCAACCAGAAGCTCACTTTCACTTTCCCAAGTTGTTTATAGGATTAAACCTGAGCTCTGATTGGTTTTCTGGGCACTCGAACAGTTTTACCTCAATGATCCCCTAACATTAGGCTACATTCAGACGGCCCTATGGGACGTATATACGCAGATATCGTCCCCCAATAGACGGCAATTGTCACACGGCATTGTACGGAAGCGGTCCCCTGTACCCGTGTAAAAGAGGACATGTCCTATCCTTTCACTGCATACGGCGCCGTGCGCCATAAATCCCTATTGAGAAGGCCGGTGAGAAGCACTTACCTCCTACTCCTCTCCCCGCGCGCCGCCGTGTGCCTGCCATGCTACTGCCAGCAGCAAAGGGCGTATGAAGTGCCCTTAGTGTCAGTTGTACCAGTTTTTTTGAAAATCAGTTTTTTTAATTACACTTTTTCACTTTCGATACATCGATCGATCTATCTGTCTGTCTATGATCCCCATATAGTTGCAATCTATAGATGTCTAATTTTTCCCTACCTATCAATCCCCTTTTCTATCTATCTACCTACCTATTAAGCTCTCATTTCTAAATGCCTATCTACCTATTGATCTATTTTTCTATTTGCCTCTAGCTATATTTTCTTCTATTATCTATAAATCTGTCCATCATCTATTTTTCTATCAATGTCTACTATTACTGTTATTAACTATTAACATTTTCTGTATATTTCTTCATCTAAAAAAATGTAAAACTGACACTGTCTCCCATTGACTTCACTGTAAAAAAATTAACTCATCAGTTTTGTCAGTTGGCACCATCGTTTGATCTGTTTTTTTTTTTTTTAAACGGAAAAAAAGTACTGCAAGCTCCGTCTTTTGTTCCGTGAAAAAAACTGAAGAATAATAGATCACTGTACAACTGATGACAACGTGATCAAAATTTACATTGATTTCAATGGATTTAAAAATGATCTTTAATTTCAGTTTTTTTACTTTTCTAGGCGGATACCACAAGGAAACACAACCATAGTGTGAACTGAGCCTAACTTTTCATTATCATGTAATTTATATAAAAAAAAAAAGAAAACATGTGAGGCGGCCTTAACTATATAAAACCTGCAGTAGGATTTCTAGAGAAATTATAAGGCCCCAAATACAGAAATACAGTAAAAGCAGAATGATCACTGACAGGAAGAGCTGCTTGGAAAGTGTGGGGCCAATGGCCAACTAACTCCTCAAAGCATGATCACTACTTTTTCTGCACACTTTACCTGACAGTGGCAGCTTCAAGAGACCTGTCACCAGGACCTCTCTTTCACTAAGACAGGAACATAGAAGCCTATTACAGCACAAGTGGGGCTTGTGAGCTGAGGTGAGCAGCACTGACAAGTCATGTTGTTGTTTTTTAAATGCATCCAAACCAAAAACCGGAAAAATGCTTATAGAAGGCAGAAAGAATATTTGCAATGCTGTGTCATGGGCTTCTGCAACTTGTCTTTAGTGAAAATGAGGTCCCTGGTGACAGGTTTCCCTTTATCTCTATAATCACACAGCTAAAAGGAATCATTGTAAACAGTTCACCCATCAATGTTTTTATAGGAAGTTAAATGTTTACCACCCAAATTTTATAGTACTACCACTCTTTACCCAATTATATACAAGAGTATTCTATAAAGAATAGACAAAGTATATGACACCTTAAGCCGCCTGTGGTTATTTCAAGGGTCTGGAGGCTTTTGCACTGATCCTGTATACCTTGGCTGTGGTCCTTTGGAATTGGCCAGGCAGGTATATATGTCAATGTATATAGTTTCCCATTCTGTAAAGTGTGCTGGTAAGATGTAAGTGCCACTTGACATAAAGATATTATTTCTATATGACAATGGCATGCAGGTATTTGATTCATTCTACATACTATGACCTGTCATGGGGTGTTCATAGCTACAGGTGAATTTTCTCATAAGGATATGTTTACATACGTACTCTTTGTTGAAAGTCTGTAATCTATAAATCTGTAGAGTGTAATGTAGAGATCTCCCATATAAACAGATTCCACACGATGGATGGGTATTTGTAAACAGAGCCGTCTATGCTGAAGCAGTGCTGCGCAGAATCTAATAGAGAACACGAGTGGGCTTGTTATCTGATTCATGTCGTCCAACATAGTATATATATCATATATTATATATAATATATTATATATATATATATAATATATATATATAAAATCATACGACCATTCACCTTGTACTGCATAATAAATGCATGCACTGCATATAACATACTATACTATATTCATATAACCATAACACCACATTTTACTGTACATTACACCACCAACTTTCCCGGTAGTATCTTAGAGCCCACTTCAAGTATCATATAATGTAAGTGTGTAGCATAATACACTGTATACTAAATATACACACTGCACACACTACACTGTATACATAGTCACCATATGCATGTACATATACACAAACACTGTACTGCATATACATGTAAGAAAAATATACAGTAGAACGCTATACAACCACTAATAAAAGCACTAAGCGAACTACTACATCCATATACATAAACCCACACACCTGTAACTGCATATACACATTAAAGATAGTACACTGTACTCCTTATACATGTAACATATAAGTTCCTCCCACACTGTAATTCCATTACATGTAACACAACAACGGTATATGTTAATCCCCACACACGGGTTCAGTTACTATCAAACACTGCCCAAAAACACTCAAAAACACTTTTTAAATTCATAAATCATCTAGATTTTCGCTCAGAAAATTACATAATGATCTACACAAATACTAAAGCAACATTTGAGTCAAGTCCAAACATAATATTAATAAGCAGCACTGGACCCACTATAAATACTAAAACACAACATTCTATTATGGATTATTGTTATTACATTCAATAAACAAATTCCTAGAAAGTGGAAACGTTTTAAAAAAAAACATTCTCATCCTGTTACATTACTATCTAGCACTTGTGTCTCCATCTCCCCTCACATATAGATTGTGAGCCCCCACACACAGGGTCCTCCCTCCACTTGTTCTTATAGTAATGTATGTGGACCCCTTATAGAATGTACAGATCCATGGAATTTCTGCTGCTCTATAAGTAATAATATATACAATGTATCCGGCTCTCACCTTCCACAAGCTGTAGCTCTGGACCCGACTGCTCTGAGCACCAGACTGGAAGTGATTAGTGAGGCTTCAGGTAATCAGCCAGGTGACACCTGCCCCCAGGAGCCGCCCACTAAGGGGTTAATTGTCTGGTACTGTGTGTCCTGTGCTGGGATCTCACTCCATACATGTCTTTTGTCTTATCTATTGTCTAGTGTATTGTGTATTAAGCTTTTCTCAAGTCAATGAAGTGTAAGGGTGAAGACACACATGGCGTTTTTGGGCCGTTTTAACTAAGTGCGTTTTCAGATTGTTAAAAACGCATGCGTTTATTAACGTTTTTCTGAAATTGCGCAATGAAAAACGTTCAAAAACGCATGCGTTTTTAACGATCTGAAAACGCACTTAGTAAAAATGGCCCAAAAACGCCATGTGTGTCTTCACCCTAATGAGTCTGGAAAGTAAGTCCAGAATCAGACACCCACTGAGGGCGCATTCACACGTTGCGTTTTGACACTGCGTTTTCATGCGTTTGAAACGCATATACAACAGCGAGGAGAGGAGATTGCCTAATTACTCACTGTTAACGTTTCCGTTTACAAAACGCATCGTAAACGCGATGTAACGATGCATTTACAAACGTAAACGGTAATGTAATTAGGCAAATTACCTCACATCAGCTGTGATATGCGTTTCAAACACAATGAAAACAACAACCAAAACGCAAAGGTGTGAACGCGCCCTGAGGGTGAAGACACACATGGCGTTTTTGGGCCGTTTTTGGGCCGTTTTTACTAAGTGCGTTTTCAGATTGTTAAAAACGCATGCGTTTTTGTCCGACGCATGCGTTTTTAACAATCTGAAAACGCACTTAGTTAAAACGGCCCAAAAACGCCAGTGTGTCTTCACCCTAAGGGTGTGTTCAAACGTCCAGGTTTCAGATGCAGTTTTTGAAGCCAAAAGCAGGTGTGGATCATAATGGGTGAGAGCATATCATTAAGAAAAGCGGCTCCCTCTTTTTTTTCAGCCACTCTGGTTGGTAATCAAAAACTGCAGCTGAAAACCTGAACTTTTGAACACACCCTCAGGTCAGTTGGACCTAAGGCCGGCGGCACACGTGGCATTTTGAACCTGCTTTTGGACTGTTTTTAAGCAGTCCGTTTAAAAGCGCATGCATTTTTTGAAACAGCATCAGTTTTTGACCTATTTTAAGTAAAATGATTGGTAAAACCGGTCAAAAACTGATGCATTTTCAAAAAATGCATGCGTTTTCAAAAACACATGCTTTTTTTAACGCATGCATTTTTTAACGGACTGTTAAAAAAAACGGCACAAAACCGGGTTCAAAATGCCATGTTTGCCGGCGGCCTTATATGGATGGCTCACCCTAATTTGAATTGTCTGTAGAAGTTTGTAACCAAGATAGTAACCAAAAATAATTCAGTGTACTTTTTCAATTGCACACAATTTAACTGGGAACGGCAAGGCTTTGGGGCAATTGGTTGTTTCCTGAAAGCGCAAAGATCTAATGTATTTCTTTACTGCTCTCCATAATTGACATTTTGAGGACTTCTGGAGCATTAAACTTACATAGGGGGAGATGTATTATATGATAAAGCCACATGGCATGGAGGTGGCCTTGTCACCAGAATAATGCATTGCACAAGAAATTGAGATTATATCAGTTCTTTTTTTAAAAAAAATCTGGCGTAGAAGTACTGATGAATCTCCCCATACTATATGTGGTCTCAGTGGAAATAACTTGGTTAAGCAGGGCATCAGTGAATATGTATAGGAGGGCAGTCAGCATAATGCTTGTTTTACTTTAGATTTTCCAGTGTCTCAGATTGCTTTTTTTATACAAGGGTGTTTGCGCATTCAGATGACTAATGTACTGGCTTCTATTTGCTTTCCTGTAACTTTTTTTTCGCAACATTTTCCTGTTGTTTATGGTTTCCTTCTTTGGATTCTAAATTCACAACTTTATGATGAGTTGTGGGTTTGATCCTAGTTTTATTACAAGAAATATAGCTAAATAAGCATTTCATGGAAAGTACACTGAAGTGTAGGTTCATTTATATTCATGCTCCTCAGTGCTTGCTAGTTCATTGCATGTAGTGTACACCTTTGCACCTTTCCATTCAGTTTTTGTCTATAAAGTAGGGGTGGGCAATTATTTTCCCATGGGGCCATGAGAAATTTGAATGGTTTTAGAGGGCCAGAATAATACTTAACTCAGTTCTACTCAACTCAGATGTTACCCACAGCCTTAGCTTCATTGATGTTAACAATTTCAGCCATCTTCCATATGAGCAGCAATGTTTCTGTCAAGCAATATCCTCCAGCATCGAGGCACAATAGGAGGATTCAACCCAGCACATCAGTGCATCAATTCTACCACCACATGCAGGATGGATCAAGACTGGACCAGTCGGACTCCAAAGACATCGAGCAGCGGCCGGTATCATGGCATGTGGACACTGAACTAGGATGCCTCAGCAAAATACGTGTGCAAGGGCAGGCTGTCAGGCGGGGAGCACACACTTTTCAGCAATCTCACGCGGGATGGTCAGAGATAGTTAGAGGGCTGAATGTGGGCCCGCGGGCTGTACAATGCCCAGGTCTGGTCTGTAGAAAGGATTTAAACCCACGGCCAAGTATGGCAGACCTGCCTTTTGATTTTAAAGGTGGAATGTATTCGCTTTCAGTAGCACATTTAGACATAGCCAGTAAATATTCTATTGTATTCTTGCAAATGTGGCTTATTTGGTGTCAATTCTATATCCATGCTGGGTATGGAGAGAAAAGGCATACAGAGCTGTTCTTCAAGGCAGTATTATCGGAATAGGTATGGAATATTTAAAGAAAAGGTGCTTCCTTCCAGAGTCCAGTTGGGACTCTATGGTAGGTTTGTAATAAAAGTTTGCAGTAAGCGTCTTGCTGGTATAGACAATAATGTAGAAAAGAACCTACCACCAGGACCTGGATACCTTTGGAGGGCCTTCCAGAGATATGATTTTTCTTTTCTTCATGCACATGCTTGTGTTTGAAGGCAGACTATGTAAAGGACAGGGGCTTTAAGTTATTTTTTTTTAGCTGGTTAGAACATCATGTATTGGACACACTCTTCATTATTGACTCAACCCTTAAGGATGCAGCCTGTTTCACTTATTTTTTTCGCTCCCCACCTTAAAAATCCACAACTTTTTCATTTTTTTCTGTGCCGAGCTGTGCGGGATTATTTTTCTGCGTACGTAACAAATTTTACTTCCCAGTGACGTTATTTTTATTCCAAGGCTTGTACTGGGGAGCTGGAAAAAATTCAAATGGGGTGAAATTTGTGAAAAAACACATTTGTGTCACTTTTATTCGACGACTTTTATATACGTCTTACTTTATTTTTTGGTTCAGTACGATCACGGTGACCAAATTATATAAGTTTTTTGTGTTTTAATACATTCTCACAAATTAAAACAAAGGGGGACATGTATCTTTATTTTGGCGTGCCGATTTGTCTCATTTTTGCGACTTTTGACGTATTTGCGACTTTTCACTTATCGTTTTTCAGTACTCCCTGGTCTGAGCTTGTGCAGTGTACCTTGTGTATCTTAGTTTCCGTGAACTTTTCACTTATGTATCACTTTTTTTTCTATTTTTGCAACTTTTTAGGGGCGGTGCAAGGAAGGATTTTTTTTATGGACCTATTTAACATGTATATTCAAATTATTTCACATGCTTAAAATGTTAAATTTTGCACAGTAGCCTGTTGTGTTGTTTATTTTTTAAAAATTCAGAAATTTTGCAATTTTTACATTTAATGGTTACTTCTAAGGCCACAATAGTGTTTTAATTGCATTTTGAAACCTATTACAACAGCTGAGGAGAGGTGATTTGCCTAATTACAATACAGGCGGTCCCCTACTTAAGAACACTCGACTTACATACGACCCCTAGTTACAAACGGACCTCTGGTTATTGGTAATTTATTGTACTTTAGTCCTAGGCTACAATAAAAAGCTATAACAGTTATCACAGGTGTCTGTAATAAAGCTTTAGTGTTAATCCTGATTCTTATGACAACCCAACATTTTTAAAATCCAATTGTCACAGAGACCAAAAAAGTTCTGGCTGGGATTACAATGATAAAAATACAGTTCCGATTACATACAAATTCAACTTAAGAACAAACCTACAGACCCTATCTTGTATGTAACCCGGGGACTGCCTGTACTGTTAACATTTGCGTTTATAAAATGCAACGTTAATGCATGTGTTAACATCGCATTTTATATGTTTTTTGGAAATGCAAATGTTAACAGTAATGTAATTATGCAAATCACCTCTTCTTAGCTGTTGTAATAGGTTTCAAAACGCAATCAAAGCGCAGCGTGTGACCGCAGCCTCATCTCCCTGGGGTGTGACTAGAGTGCTTAAAATGCAGGAGACAGACTCAAATCCAAAATAACAGTAGTGTACACTCCTGCATATAACCTCTACCGTGGTGTCTCCATGTGGATTTGATACCTTTGCAACAAAAAATCTCAAAAAGAAGCCAAAATTTGCGCCTGCCAGGATAGGAAAAATTTAACATTTATCACAAGTAAAAAGACAGGTTCTTACAAAAGGTGCAAAAAAGAGCTGCCAAATGTTTAAAAAATGTATGAAATGGTATGAAAAAAAATTTGTTTGGCCATCTTCTGCCCTTTATTACTTTTCATACTTTGGTGTAGGGAATTGTTGTAAGGTGTCATTTTTGCAGATCACCTGACCGTGGTTGTTGGCAATAGGTATTTGCAGTAAGTGCAGCATTACCCCGTGAGCCCTCTACATACATCCTTTTTGGTTGCTGGAAGGATATATCCATATGGATGGATCCACTAACTCTTAGGCCTTTGCACCTAGCGTTGCGTTTCACGTGGGGTGCAATGCGTGAAAAACTGAAGTTTTGCTGCGTTTTTGTTCCATTTTCCTTGGAGTAATTTGCGTTTTTGCGTTTTTCACGCGCGTGTTGTTAGCGTGTTTTTGCGTTTTCGGCGCATTTGACGCGCGTTTCAATGGGAGACTCGAGCAGTTTTCAAAGGGACCATGATTTGGATTAAAATGTGTTATTAATTGAAAATAATGTCTTCTGATAATTGCAAAACATCGGCGATCTATTCTTCACTGTTCCGCGTCTATTATCTCCCGACAATTTAGCAGATGTGAAGAAAGTGAAGAATAGAATAAAACCAGTGAAAAGTGAAAACAGTGACCACAGGATCATTTAGATAAAAACACAGTGCAGAACAAAGTGCAGCATAGATTACAGTGTTCGGCACATCTGCTTACTGTCGGGAGATACGCGCGGAGCGGTGCGAACAAAATAGCATGTGAAGAACAATATATATGTGTGCAGAAGACATTGCAGATGTATGGAAACATCTGCAATGTGTCTTTACACACATATATTGTTGTCACAATGCTTTTGTTCGCACGCTCAGCGCGTATCTCCCGACAAGTAAGCAGATGTGCCGAACATCTGTAATATTTCTGCACTGTGTCGCACTGTGTTTTTATCTTAAAGTGATCCTGTGGTCACGTGTGTCACTGTGTTCACGGTTTTATTCTATTCTTCACTGTTCTTCACTGTGTTTTTAATTAAATGATCGTTCGCGAGCAGGGGAAATAATGTTATTTGGTCACCTAGCAACCCTTACGTTTAAAACGCATTGCACTCGCATTTCACTTGCAATGATTGCGAGTGCAATGCGTTCTTGATGCATCCATAGACTTGAATGGGGCGTGAAAAACGCGCGTGACTCGCAAAAATAGAGCATGCTGCGATTTTGACGCGCGTGCAAACGAACGCAAGCACGCGGTTCAAACCACGCAAATGGAGAAAGACCCATTGAATACAATGGGACAGAGTGCAATGCGAGTTCTGCGCGTCAAATGCACGCGCAGAACTGCGCGTGAAAAACGCCAGTGTAGAAGGGGCCTTAGAGGGAGATATATCATTGGCAGGATTGGATCAGTTTGTATGTGATAGACTGCAGGTTTGCAATGTGGATTTATTGTCCGGTGTATGTGCCGTGTTAAATGTCTTCTGATGTGTATCAGTGTGTATGCTCTATGCGAATAGGACTGCACTGTCGCACGTATGTGTACATCTGCTCAATTCTGCCTTTTTGCCATGTTTTTGCACAGGAAATTCTCAGATAACCTCAAACATAAATTGAGCAAAACGTAATTAAAATTGAGCAAAAACCTTAAAATTGTGCTAGTTTGAAATAAATCCCCCACTGCAGTAGCAATGGACCACACTACACCACCTCCTGTGACAGATGTAGTTTTGCGATTAAAATTTGCGTTCTATTGAAAATTCTCAGTTGATAAATTTGGTGTTGCACACTCTGTGGTGGGTATTTTTTCCGCCATTGCGTGACTTTAGTGTTGCGTTTTTTCTCTCTAAAAAACCTTTTGCGCCAAAAATTTGGGACAATATACGCCAAGAAGCTACATAGGACTAATTATAAATATCCCCCATAGTTTGGTGCCACACAGTAGCGCTTGTTCTGTCTCGCTTGCAATGCAAACAGACAAAGTCGCGCCCACGCGGGGCGGGCTCGGCGATCGCATCAGTGTTTCTATGGAAACGTCCTACGACGGGAACGAGCCGCCGTGTTTTGCGTTAATTTAGAAACGCGATGCGATGGGGCGAGGCCCGCCCGGTGGGCGCAACTTGTTTGCGTTTGCAAGCGCAGACAAAGCGCTACGTGGTCATCACCCTAGTTTCCAGTCCCAGTTTGTTTTAGGACTTTTGTGTAATAGGTATACTTCCTTTGTGCGGCTTATTATTTTTGCTTCTTTTTTTTGTAACATTTGTAAATTTCCTGGCAAGTGTTCACCTGAATGTTCATTTACCAAGTTTTTTTCCTTTTTTTATGATCCAAAAGTGACTGGATAGCCAAGGGAAAGTGCAGACGGTTACTGAACTAGCCTTGTTTCAGTTTTCTGGCTGGCAGTCAGCTGCAGCCAGCAACTGGAGACCTTTTGACATGCTCTTTCATAAATGCAAGTAAAGAATTCACAGCCTAGCAAAATTAAGATTGCATACACGCTCAAACACACCAAGCTACATGTACGGTCATTGTTACTTCCCCTGTAAGTCCTGTATTTAGTACCAAGAAATATGAATCTTTCCATAAACACTTTTGCCAGATTTATCTACTAATCCCATTTTTCTTTTCAAGTTGGCAGAACTATTAATGTTAACATATTTTTGTTCTTGGAGTGCAGTATATTTGTTGTCCTCTCACTTGCACAAGATGTTCAGACGGATGAAAGATGCTTGTACTTGCTATGGATTTAAACGTGCGGTGCATATTTTCATTGTATATTGGAGGGGGGACATTGTAGTAACTTGTTCACTGTATACTATTAAAGAGTGAGGATAGGGTATAACAAAGTTTAAAACCAAATATAAATATGGGACTACTGTGCTCTATGTCATGTTAGGACATATAGGGCGATTTATCAAGCGTCTGAAAGTCCAAATTTTTAGTGCCCATGGCAACCAATCACAGCTCCCCTAAATATTCATGAGCACTGATAAAATGAAAGCTGAGTGTGATTGGTTGCCATGGGCAACTAGAAATATCTGACTTTGGACACTTGATAATCTGCCCCATAGTGGTTATAGTGGGTGAACTCATTTGGAATCATGAGAGCTGCGACTGGTTCACACGTTGCGTTTTGTTTGCGTTTAACACATGCGTTTTCAAACAGCGTGAAGAGAGATTTGCCTGATTACATTGTATACCATGGGTTTACACAACGAGGGACATTTACTATGGCGTTTCCGCCAGTTTGTGCTGCTCTCTGACCTATTTATTAGTGGCGGCGCCAGAAAAAATTACTTCCGCTGCTCCGACTCTTCTCGAAAAGATGCGTGGCTTTGGCGGAGGGGAAACTCAGACAAAATAATGGGGACATTTACTATGGTGTTTCGCCAGTTTTGCGGAGCTTTCACCACAGTTCTGCTCTCTGACCTATTTATTACCTGGCGCGGCCAAGAAAAAAATTACTTTTTCAGCCTGCCCCGACTCTTCTCTGAAAAGGGGAGTGGCTTTGGCGGAGTGGAAACTCAGACACAATTAAGATGTGTCGCAGCCATTCTTGGGCGCTGTAACTTAGGGAAACATATGGCGACGGGGGAAACGCAAAGGCGACAGGGACAGTCTTGGTACTGCTCTTGTAAGAGTGGGAGTTATTGGGGTTCTGGCGGGACAGCTTCCCCTGGAGTATACCTCATTCCCATGCATATTGTCATCATTACCTGCTGAATCACAGAAGGATTTCCGTCGTCATGTCAGACTTAGAGTATTAAGGACAATAATTGCATCAATCATATTTCCGCTGGATACTTGTTGAAATGAAATAGTAGAACACAGATACCCATATTTATTCCATGTCAAAAGATTTTGTTGTGGGATTTAATGTGATTAAATAAAATTTTGTTTTTAGGCACAGTTTACCACTCTTAGGGATTAGTATCTGCTTGTAAACATTTGAATATGAGTGATGATGAAATATCAGGATTTAATTTTCTTGTTCTTTGGCGCTGTAAACTGGCGGAAAGTAAACCAAAAGAAATTGGTCTAGCAGGGACACAAAACCGTGCAATTGCACTCACATTAGGATGTTGTGCCTGTCCTGGTGTCCAATTCCAACTGGCGAGCTGTGGGACGAGCCATCCACTGTACATTGCCGCAGCAGCCATCGCTCCCCTCCAGGGCAGCGCTCAGCCTGTTCTCGAATGTGGACACATTTCTGGTGCTCGGTGCAGATTTTGGTCCCAGGGACAGAAAATGGTCTTGGCGCCAGAAATGTATGTGCACAGCGCCACAATATTAAATGTGTATCTTCTTTCCGAGAGCAGGTCAGTAACAAAGCCAATGCAGACACGACACTTTATGTAAAGTTCCCCAATGTGTGACGCAGCTGGATCAGTTTTGTGTGACTCTTTTGTGTTTGTATTTCCCTCTTAGACATCAATAAACTGCAACAGTCATTAAACATATTAAGGGTCCTTTAGTCACCATAGGCAGCAGATGTCCATTGCGATTTTCCTACCTCTCTTTTAACTCCACTTTCTCTTTAATCAATAAGTTAATTAACCATCATCAGTTGTTCTCTGAAAAGTCAATTCATATCAGAAGGGGCGATCCATAAAAACAAACAGAGTGACTTTGTTGTATTAGATGTGCCACCGCTGTGTTAGGTCAGGGTTACTAAGTGACCTCTATTTCCAGGAAAGCTCCCATTTTGCTGATACAGTTATGTATATTGAATATTATATTGAGATTGGCCAGACTTTGGATGCCATCAAAATACCAATTATAACCCAGCAGCATGTAAGGTTTTCTATGAGTTAAATCCAATATGGCACATTTGATAGAGCCCAATATGATGTTAGGTAGTGTAACTAATTCACTCTTAACTATTGAGCTCAGTAGTTCAAGGTGTTTTTGTCCCCTAAATGTGAAGAACTATTGATAGGAAAGGTAGTAAATAGGTGGAAGTGCATCATGTGACACTTACAATCAATTCTCTCATAGTGTATCCACAGTCCTGTTTACATCACATGAGAGTGGCGTCTGCAGTGAGGCCAGGCCGGCCACTGAACCACACAGTAATAATGACCTATGTGGATAGATCTTAATTGTTTTGGGTATAAAAACCTGTAACAAGTAGTTCTAGAAAAGCATGCCTATATTATAAAGATTACCCATCAACATATTCTCTAGTCTTCATTAGTTGACCTATGTGGGTGGTCTAACAATGGTTCATTGAACATCCTATTTAGTAGAGAACGTTTTGTGGTATATATTGTTTAATTTCCAAATCCATGACACTCTGTCGTCCCGACCATATTATATTAAGATATATGAAGATCTTTCCCCCCAAGTTTAGGCATCACCATTTTTGGCACTGGCAACATACATATATACATTTCTGACTGAAACTGTGCAGCGGTGCTGTAGAAGGGAAGTATTAATGGGAAGTACTATAATGTAGGAACCGGGAAAGTGCAGGCTCTTTCTATACTCTGGATGATGAGGAGAGGGGAGGGTGGGAAGAGGTGGTGTACGGTTTTCACTCTGCTCTCTGCCGATAATAAATGACATGAACTCAGTGGTTTTGAACAGACAGACTGGTGGCGGGGCTGATGCAATAAAATCCTGATTATGATTATGTTGACTTGAGTAAGGAGTGCACTGTTTGTTGTACAATGTTAAAAGTGCAATTTAGTTCCCGAACCTTATTGGTTTTACTTGAATCCTGGTGAAAATGACCTTAAAGACCATGATATCGTAGAAAATGTCTGTCGTCAGAACCATATTTGTACTCTTGTCTAGGGCCTTTGTCCAACTCTCAATCTGTATCAAGCCAAAAAACGACAGAGGTCGGGTGACAGAGATAGTTAGAGACAGTCCGAGACAGTCTATAGATACATATAAAAATTTTTTGTTAACTCATTCTATTTGTTATAGCTTAGAGCAGTTATTTACACCGGGCAACGCCAGAACTACAGATAGTTAATGCATATTTATATATAATCTGCCACTTAGCTTTCATCTGCAGGGATTGAGTGTCCAAAGAAGTAGAACCCTTGAAGATCCTTTTAGTCTAGAGATTGAATCCGAGTTTTCATACTGCTAAGATATTTTAGAAGGCTATTTTTAGGGCTCATGCCTGCCTTAGAAGGTTTGTAAGTTTTAGGCCTAACAAGAGTCCTTCTGTCCTGTTGTGCGATGGTTCACTTTCCCCTTTTTCTGTGTATAGGCTGTGATTGAAAAAATGTTATATACGGTACGTAAGCGTTACTTACCTCTCGTACAAAGTGACTTAAGAAAAAATTGCCACTGGCAGCAGCAAGTTCCTGTGTAAATGCGAGTGGCATGACTTATACTCCTGACTATTTTTCTTAGTGTATGTTTTCCTTCCGGACAACTTTTCCGGTGGAAAGTTGTTTGTTCTTATCTCAGGCAGAACTGCTTCTTGAGAACGTTAAAAAGCAAAGTTCAACCCTGGGTTTTGCGGTTCAAGAAAATCTGGAAAAACTTTATTTTTTATTATAGGTGTTTAGTGTTCTACGCGAAGACTGCATTAGAACTTAAATTGTTTTTATTTGGTTTGTGGTTGTTGGATCTTTTACCTTATCGACATGTTTTTCTTAAATGTGATATTTCCCCCCTGTTGTGTTGTGCTATATTCGTAGTATTCTTGATAAAGATCTATAAATACATTAAAACTATATTGCAGCTTAACAGATGTACAAGGGATGTGTCCCTTCATAGTCTAATCTCTCCTTAAGAGTGTAAATGTGGGGGGGGGGGGGAACCAATATCGATACAACCAATTTCCCCCAAACGATATCACAAAATGGAATGGTGCAATCAAAAACAAGGTACCAGGATTTGTTTTTTATTTCTTTGAACTATGTTTTCCCTAAGTTGACATGTAATGAGGCCATTGATATCTTTTTAAACAATTGTATTTTAGTACAGACAAAGATAACATTAACATTGTCCCTTCATTCAAATACTGAATATACAATTAAAGTTGTACAATTTTCACAACACTACTTATGTATCAATTACTCACTGCTTTAGATCTGCTTGCCTGTTATTCACCTGGAGTCTATTGTTTACTTCCGTGGATAAATACGCGCCATGTCAGGTGAATACACAGCTGCATGGCTCGTATAGCATAAGGCTCTGATTGAATGAATGAGCGATGCACCTGTGTGATATCACATGACCGCAGGAAGTAATGAAGCTCCTGTTGAATGACAGTAAGCAGAAATCTAAAACCCACGAGAATTGATACAGAAGGAATTGGAAAGTTGTATAACTTTTCATTACAAAAACAATATCAGTTATGTGAAAGTGGAAAAACACCCCCCTTTAACACAACATAGGGCAGTGTCTCTCAGTGGTGTCTTGTGTTTACACCTGTTTTTACTTATTTTGCAAGTTAAAGTATAGTTCAATACATATTCAGATGAGGAAGGAGCATAAGGCAAGCACTTAAAGAAAAACATAATATAAAAAATCATCACTTGCATTGCTAAGATTACAGATCCATATCATATATGTAACCAGCATGAGTTTTTTGACTGGTTAGCATAATGCTTTGTAATATGGTGTAGCGCAATGGCATTTGTTTGGCACAGCTGGATGGTATTAACTGATCCTACCATTTGTTTGCGGAAATTCCATTTAATGCCACATGGTCTCTTCAGGACTCATAATAAGTCATAAACAAGGATTGCATGAGAGTGTAGACGTTCTCTGAAACCAAGTTAGAAAAAAAGGAAAAAATATTTTTGGTACGTTCACATAGAAGTGTGCTTAAAGATGAATTTCAAGTGTGAGACTATGGTACCTTTCTACTGGCCAGTTGTTCTTCACCCTATCCTCTCGTAATATCATTGCTATCACCTTTATTGCACTATCCCTTCCACTTTGGTATGGGCACACTACTAAATTTTTGTAGTGTTGCTCAGTATTTTAAATGAGTTTCAAGCAAACTAATCACCTCAAGAATCCATCCAATGTTTAGGGCCATTAAGAGCTTCCCATGACTTACCTTTTCCCTACAAGAAAATCTACCATGAACATTCAAGCAGAATTAACCAGGCCACTTACTCATAGACCAGGCCGTGTGACTATAACATTCTTCTATATCTTTGTATCCATGGCCTCCTTCCTTTAATCAATTGTAAATTATCCTAACTGCCGAACGGCTCGTATTGTTTCAAGCCCCTTAGTTCGGTAGCCTTCATTGGCTCTTACATGACCCTCCCTGCAGCTTCCGCTGCTGCTAGATTGCCACAGGCAAGGGGGGGGAGGGAGCAGGGAGTTGGGTGAGACACGTTCTCTTATTGTAACAGCCTTTGAATCTGCAGCAAACGATGGGCTCTTGTAAGGTGCAGTGCAGGGCAGAATGGTATTAAAATTGGCGGAATTCAGAGCGATCATGTGACTTAAGCTGAGTGCTTGAGTTAGTTAAGAATATTTAAAAGTGTATTTCTCAAAGTTTTTCAGGAGGTAACCAACCGCTTACAGCCACAGAATGACAAAGTGAGCAGGCAGTTAATAAGAGCCAGCATCAGTCAGTCCTGAGGATTAGATGTCCTTTAACCCTGCTTTCATGGTATATCTTTTTACACTAGAGGACTTTGCACTTATTTTGATTACAGAACAACAGTTTAACAGGAGGAGATATTACCATTTTGTTGTGGACAAATGTGAGGTTAGCATGTTCCTACTGACCTACAGTCCGTCAACTCACTATGGTACTCGGCCAGCCTTAATCCCTGTGCTTCCGCTCATTAGACTAGTATTAGGCTCATTGTACTGGACTGTAAATAATTCCTAACCCAATTGGTTGCAATTCTTACTCATAGTGACCAATCTGGAGAGATCAAGATCACTGTCACTTAGCAACCAGTAGTCTTTAATTGAATCAGCATTATAGTGCCAGTCATGGGCAAACATTCATGGTGTCGGTCCAAAATCAAAAATAAGCCTTTACTATGACAGGCGTCAACCATATTCACCTGGCATGTCAGATGTAGATTTATTACGCTCTTTTAATTTGAGATAATTGATTCAATAATCAAATACTTGTGGCTGTTGAATTGATTAATTACTTTAGAAAAGTTTTGACAGCACATGTGAAACACAAATTGTGTTATATTATTGAATCGTCTTTCTTAAATCAAGGACAGTAATTTGGTAAATTTGTGTACAGAATAAAAACAGCATAATTTGGAGGCTGTCTTTACATACTTGCAAAAGTTCAGATTCAGGTGATGCCACACACACGTTCTTGGACCGATGCATATTTTAGTCTGTTTAACAAACGCATGCGTTTACCATGCGTCTGCCTGCTGAACCTGTTTAGTTTCCAGAAATGTAGTCACTGTGAAACATTAAAACCAGCCAACACATGGTAAGCTTACAAAAATGACATCCGTTTAAAAACGCCATGCGTTATCAGTTCATGTAAAAATGGTCCAAGAAGTGCATGTGGCAGCACCCTTAGGGTGATGCACAACATGGCTTTTGACACATTTTTGGGCTGTTTTTAAGCAGTCCATCAAAAAGCATGCCTTTAAAAACCTAAAATGCGTTTTTTGACCAGTTCAATTTAAAGATAATTGGTCAAACCTGATTAAAAATCGGATGTGTTTTCAAAACCGCATCTGTTTTTGAACGGACACATAAAAAAGGCCAAAGACGTGTTCAAAGCGCCATGTGTGCCATCACCCTTAGGACGGCGCCAACGTTAATTTAACGCGAAAACACGGCGGCTCGTTCGGATCGCAGGCGTTCCATAGAAACGCCGATGCGATCGGCCCGAGGCCCGCCCCGGTGGGCGCGCGACTTTTGTCTGATGTTTGACGCTTTTGGCAAGCGCAGACAAAGCGCCGTATTGGCGCCGGCCTTAGGCCAGCACACGGGCATAGGGGGGGATTTATCATGTGAACGTTCATTTTTTTTATCCTTCAAAATGTCTCAAACATGTGTAAGGAGCATATCCATGCAGATATTAACACTGAGTGTCCACATGTATCTGCATCTGTTCAAGCCACATGATAATAGCTCTCAAACACTGAATAAGATCTTGCCCTATGATAAATCCTGCCCCATAATTTGGGAGGGAATGTGTGCTGACGTGTTTCAATGGCTGGTGATGTTCCCAGTTTTTTCTATGGTGCCCCTGTATGAAATGCCCCTAGCGAAAACTCAGAACAGGTCCTATTCCTTGCCCATGTATGCAAGCTGGCAGTATGTTTCCTTCATCAGTACATGAGGAGACTTCATAACATGATGCCCTCAGGCTTTGCGTTTACATATGCAGCATATGATAAGAGGAAAACGTCTTCCTCTTCTCATCACGTTATACTACCTCTAAAAAGCGTAGTCAACTTTTCAGTCAGGGCTAAAATGCTTCATATCCTGAATATACCTCCTGTTTTGTGAGTTGTGTTTATAAACAATCAAGATGGCGGGGCTTGGCAGAACGTTGATGCCCAATGATAAGCGTGGCGTTTTGCGGCTGTTTCATCGCTCCAGGTATTTAATGGGCTCATATACATAGCTGAGCGTCCTCAGCCCAAGTCACAGGCCGAGTTTCTCCTGAGGGTACAACGTTCATTTTCTCAGATGTGAGTTTTTTGATGCCTAAAACGAGCAATGGAGTAATGTAGGAGGAGGAGTAGCAGCTTTCAATATCAAAACCACGCCTGCCTTTGCTTCAAAAACTGAATCTGAAAAACTGATGCCTTGCTGCACCCTGACAAAAACCCGGAGCAGGTCCATCTTGGCTGTGTTTTCAGCTGCTGCTCTCCCATAGGAGTCTAAGGACAAAAGATGGGGTGACATGGTGTATTTTGCAGCCTATGGTGGAGACACAATGGAAATACTGTGACACACGGCCACAAACCCGCAGAATTGTTGCAATACCATTTTGCCTGATTCTTTGCATTCTGTAATGTAAACCTTAGTCCTGTTTTCAATTCTTCTCCTAAAACCAGGGACACATCAAGTCAATCCAGATTGGTGCAAGTCGGATTTATGACGTACAAATTTTTACAAAGGCGCCAAATTTGTGCGCATCACTCTAGCCCCTCCTGGCATATGAAATATTTGAACTTCCAAAAATCTTTTCACTTTACCATTCTGCCAAGTGGTCCAGCTGTAAGCCTCTACAGTATCTGGTCAGTCTGCCCTAAGAAAAAGAAGCCACAGTTCCCACCCTCCCTTTCCCCCCACCAACCCCTCCGCTTGTGAAATCTGTTTCATGGAGAGCAGATACTGGACAGTTTACTAGGCCAGCTTTATTGCCGAGAGGGATTTTCCTCCTACAAGCAGTTTCTTCTTTTTTTTACCTGAAGGATTATTTCTACAAGGTTAAGTTTTAAGCCTCCATCATAATTGCCCTAGAAATCCCAAGTAAAAAATGTTCAGAAACCCCAAGGGCTCATATAAAATCCTGTGATTTGCTGTCTTGATTGTTTCTACTAGTCTACTTCTAAGAGGCTGGACGCCTAGTTTTTAGTTCGCCAGACTCGCGGAGTTTAATCAAATCTCTTGTCTGCTGCACTGGCTGAATTGCTATTGGCTGCAGGCCGTCCCTCCCCGTCTGTGATTGGCTGTCTGCTGGTGTGCTCGCCTCAGCTGAACTAGAAGTTAATATAGTGTCAACATACGCAATGGGGAATTGACTGGTGTCCTTCTTCACCAAGCCAGCTTGTTTAATCTGGAGCGTTCCAAGTCTTTCTAATACGACCCTAACACTTTGCAGCACATTGCAACGTCGTGCCAAGAAATAGCCACATCAGGCAGCAAAGTTTAGCAGGCTGATTCATCTATATTCTGGTGCGACTAATAGAATAAACCGAGCTGCACATTAAGGGTGTATATGACACAGTTTAGCAGGACATATTATGCACATTGAAATAGCACAACTTGTAAAATAGCCTGAGAACTTGATGGCCGCTTCACAATTACACTTGTCCTCATGGTTGCCGAGCTGATGCTGGTTTAACATGTGTCCAGATCTTACCTGAAGTTTTTTCTTAGCTAATGGTTTTTGTACAAAAAAGCTTAAAACACCTTCCTGGTACTATCGTCTGTGAAAACAATAATTAATAAATATATATATATTTCATCTCGCTGTAATTATGGCCTCGAGCTGGGGTTTACTTGCTGACGAGCTGCTTCCTAGAAGAGTACAGCATGTGTTTAATGTGTCCCCTTTCCTTTCTTTTCAAAATGATATTATAGTTAAGTAATGGGATGATGTGACTGGGCTGGAAGCTTGGACTACACTTTGACTATGATGTGATTTTTATGGATTCTTCTTTTTGAATTGGAGACCATGATTAGACTTTTCTGTCTTTATTCAGAGACGGAAGTCACAGTATCCTTTATCGATATTCCACATTTACAACAGACCTTTCCCGCTTACCAAGCAATCCTTTGAGGGGGGAGGTAACATACATTTTAAATTATCAAGATACTAAATCTCTTGCTCATAGTAGATTAGAGTATTGCTGTTTGTTTTGTTCAGAAATTGTGTGTACCCGACTTAGTCCACATCTCAATGTTTTTGTCTAAAGTACTTTTTCTACTTTCAATGAAAATCCCACCATTGTGAATCTACATTTAGATATAGATCTATAGAAGTTGCCTCCTGACCACCACGGTTTTGGGCTAGTCATGGAACTAGTCAATACAATAAAAATGTTATCTTATATTATACAAATTACAGTTTTGAAAACAACCAGGATGTGGAGTAGCCTTGTTGAACGTCCAGACTTAGGGCTTTTTATGCCCAGAAACCTCCAAAGTAGGCTGACTTCTTGTGGCATCCTTGTTGCGCACCTGTTCGGCTCCTGCTGCCAACTATGTCAGTAGAGTCGCAGCTTTTCTTCCCTCTAAGAGTGTGACAGAAACGATTAATAATGGGCACTCCGGATGCTACCGGGAGTGAGTAAGGTAGTCTTAGCTCCGGCACTCTGCAAGGCTGCTCCATGTCTCAGTTAACATTCAAGTTAATGCATACACTAAAGATTGGTATGTTTTTTAGTAAAATGGATGTTTTCAAGCACTAACCAAAAGAGTGGTACGAGGAAACTACCACGCATATATCGTATGTAGATTCCACATGGTAGATTCTTTAAACATAAAGTAAGAGACAAAAGGTAGCTTTAGCACTTCTTGATATTCGTATGCCTCTAAAGGCCACTTTTGAATTGTGTGTTAAGGTGGATCACGTTGTAAGAGCGGATCTTGACTAAATAGTAAAGAGTTATTTCTGTGCAACACTTCTGACTTGAAAGTGTATATAGGCTAGGTTTCAATGAGAGAAGAGGACATGTCTGGCATGCTTAGAAATAGGGTTGCATTGCATCTCGCCGGAATAAAAAACTGCATCTCTGTACTTTGTCCAGTTTAAAAGAAATCTGTTCTTTACTTGGTCCGATCCACGTTATATATAGTATACACTGTATGTAAGGGGACAAGTGCTAATAAAGCAGGAGATGTATAAGTAGTGTTACATATGAGTAGTGTACACATAGGTCATTTATTGACCAACGAACCCCCTGCAGATCTCAGGAGTCTATCTTGTTCATGTGTTATAGCTGCAGGGTTCACTAAAGAACATAAATGCCAAACTCAGCTGGGACCTGTAAAATATACAGAGTGCGACGATTTGATTTTTTTTTCTTTATTGTTCCCCCAGTCTGCTTCAATTCTATAAAAAAAAGAAAACTCAGAAAAGGGCCTTTATAAATATAAAAGTGTTACAGGTGAGACCATAGGCCTATGCTGAGAAGTACATGCAACATAGTTAGGCCTCCTTTCGCTGACATGAGACAGGGCACAAAAGATTGCATCGTTTCTGATATGTAATTCAATGGAGGCAGTGATAACTGGGTTGCGTCATATATGACTACCATAAAATTGCCATTCACGCACATTATAAAGCCATGTGAAGCAGTTTGACACTGATGTGAAAAGAAATTGCAAAGTCTGACAGAAAACACTGATGCAGGCCTTAGCCTGAAGTCCCTTATTTCCATACACATTTGAGGAGAAAGGTATATGTTCACATTACTACATAGGTACACTACTCCTTATTGTTAAAGCAGTGGTTGTCTATACTACATAGCAAACTTATACATTTATTCCTTCTATATATTGTAAACATAGTGGAGTTGTAAATCTGCTGAACATTTACTACTTAAAGGGACTATGTTCATCAGAAATTGACCTAATAAAAACTACTACAGTTGTTGTCAAGCAACTCTCACTTCCCTGAACACCACTTCCATGTTATTGACATCATGCGCCAGGAAATCTGATCTATGTGTTCTGATGCACAACCATCAATTACATGGAGGAGGCATTCTAAGGCAGGGAAAGTTTAATTTTCAGTGTGAACTCTCAAACTCCTTGACTTCATAAAATCAGTAAATCTCACTTTCAAAAGATGATTTAAGGGATGAAAATAATGAAAGGCCATGAAGAAAATCATATGGAAGAGCTGCCTCAGCGTTTTGCTTCTTGACAAAAATACTGATAGCCAGTTTAGTAGGTCAATTTCTGGAGACAGGCTCCCTTTTACATAAAGATTAAAAACTATTATGGCCCCTTCAGTAATTTTATATTTAGTCTAGCAATGTGTGCTTGTCTTTTTTTGCGGGAGGCGGGGGCGGAGGGGAGGGATTTTTTTTTGTTAAATTTAAAGTTTAGAGGGTGATAAATCTGGCACTGAGTTGTTTTGAAAATAGTCATACAAAAGTCTTGATCAACCCTTCTACATTTGTTCCAGCATAAGAGGTTAATAGAGGACAGTGTTAACAGCCTTTTAAAGCCAGACACGAGGGGTTGCGGCATAGCTTTAAAAGTTGATGTAGACGGAAGGAGGCACGGTAACAAAAATGTACCAGTCACGGTGACTGGATCTAGAGTAGGGTCCCTAGTTGATTTTGTGGGATGATGAGTCTCCTGTAGGAAAAGAAAGTTTCTTTACAAGTCAGAGCGCATGACCCTATTGAACAAGAATTGATATATCAAGTGGCGCCATCTTCACCATAGAGAATGTATATATTACAAGAGAATGGAAAATTTTGATACTACATTGAAGTGTATAACATAGATAGTTGCCCTTATATTATATATGTACATTTCGCATATCCTATATGGATATAATTTTTAGCAATATTGTTTAACCTAGGTTCTTAGAAAAGCTAGTAGTAAAAATACATGTAACATAACTGCTGTTATAGTTTTCATTAGGAATCTTGCCATGACCGTATGGATGTGATACAAGGAA
The DNA here is from genome assembly GCA_019512145.1 of Engystomops pustulosus. Lineage (NCBI taxonomy): Eukaryota > Metazoa > Chordata > Amphibia > Anura > Leptodactylidae > Engystomops > Engystomops pustulosus. The sequence goes on along the minus strand of CM033643.1, from coordinate 119,070,240 downwards.
GAAAAACTAGTTACCGCAACGTTTCATTATGGCTGTATGATCACAAAAACTGGTATTTAGAGGAGAAACTTGAATAATGTCTGATAGACGCATGAGTTCCTTTCAGCCACTCTGGTTTTTTAGTACCTAAACCGTGGTTATTCTTTCAGCCCCTGGGACTTTTGTATTTTTTTAGCACATATTGTCTGGTGATAACATGGAATCTTTATTTAACTAAGCTTTGCCTTACTCATTACTAAAATGAATGCCTTCTTGGATAACAGTGGGAGCTCATACATTGTTGTTTACACAGTATTAAATTGCATGTGAATTTTTAGGTCTTAGGGTCGAGCAAGTAAGTGGTGTAAAGTGGCTATTCATATTCATTGGACTTCTCTTCATTCTTTATACATTCCCTTTGTGTAAACTCGTCTTGATGTAACATATCTGGTATTCTCAACTAGTCGATTACTATGACCAAATAATGATCATTATGAAACCTATTAAAGCACGAAACACTCCTTCCCAATAGTCATTTAATCTCTATATTGGCACCTGTCATTTGTGTTCAGATCAAGATAAGACTGTGAACTGCATAGACCAGACAACCCTTTTATTGACGTTATGTAGTAAAGTGGGAAAATAAAAGTCACCTACACTAAATTTTACTTTGCACCTAAAATCAACTAGTAAGTAAGGAATTTCACACTATGGAGATTGTTATCTAATTTTGGAACGTCTAGTTCCACATTCTGGCGATTTCTAGGTAGGGACAGGCTAACATGCCAACATCATGTTTTGCAAATTTTAATATTTGGTTTGGTTGATACTGATTAGAGAAGATGTTTTAAAGCAGTTAAGGGGTGTATTCCTTGGAAAACTTTACTAGGAAAAAACTTGGTTAAAAGGTGTCTGGTTGTTGGGAAATAAAGCGTAATTACTGGATGTGGAAAAAGCCTACAACGTTCTATTATTTTGCTTCTTCAATTCAGAAGATATTCAAGGTCCTCTGGTTGATACTGATATGTGCAAGAAATATTTTCTTGTTGCCATTCGAAAGACTATAATGAGCTGTTGGTTATCAGGGAGGAAAATAAGTACATGGCATGGCTTTTTTATGAGTCAGACCTGTGTTCATGGACCTAATCACCTATTAACCCCTACGGGACCACAGATCTTTGGCCTAAAGGACGCGGACCCATTTTTCAAATCTGACCTGTGTCACTATAAGTGGTTATAGCTTTGAACGCTATGAGAATCCAGGGGGATTTTGAGATTGTTTCTCGTGACACAGGGTACTTCAAAATTATTTAAAAATTTGGATGAAATCTTTTTGCGTTTAGTTATGAAAAACAAAAAAACAAATTGGCCAAAAAATTGGAAAAATCTATATTTCAACGTCTAAATGCTCTAAACTTTTGATGCAGAATAGTCATAGCACCCAAAATAAATTCATACTACATTTCCAATGGTTCGCTTTATGTTGCATGGTTGTTTTAAAGATTCCACTATTTTACTAGAATTGTTATGAGGCTAAGAATGTAGTATATTTTCAATTTTTTGTAAAATCACCAAAAACCAGTAATTTAGATGGACCTGCTCAACTTCTTAATTGACACTGAGAGGCCTTAAATAATAGCTAGAATCATAGAAAATTACCAATGGGTAAAAACTACACCCCTACACGTATGAAAACCCACTTTTAAGAGTTGGTTGTTAACCTTTAGGGGTTTTATTAGGGTTAAAACAAAACCGGAGGGTGCAGATTTGAAAATGTAATATTTTTTCCACAATACACTCATTTTGGTGGGAAAATGATTTTAAACATTTTACAATGGATTAAATGAAAAAAGGCTCCACAAGTTTGTACCCACATTTCTCCCGAGTACACCGATACCCATATGTGGTGGTAACATGCGTGTATGGGGCACGCCGGGGCATAGGAGGGAAGGAGGCGCCATCCGATCCCGAGTTGATATGTCACATGGTCCAGGCTATACTTTTTTTCTTTTTTTATTGAGGACCTATAGGGGCTTATTGCTTTGCCACATGAGAGGCACTTTTATGTACATAAGTTTGGGGCATCTATGAATTGGTGAGATTTAAAATTAAAAGTTGTGGGGAGGGAAATGAAAATCGGTCAATTTTTGTTTCGGACATTTTTATGTGGTTTTTTTTTGGCCCGTTTAACCTACCTAAAAAATAGTATATTATTTTTATTCTATGGGTCGCAAACGTTACAAAAATATTCATATATATATTTTTATTTTTTTTTTTTTCCCCATTTTATGAATAAAAGTAATTTGGCAAAATTGTTGTTATTTGAGCATAACGTCTTTCATATGACATCAACTTTTTATTTTGCACCTCAACAAAGCGTTTAAGGGCTTATTTTTGCGAGAAGGATTGTTCTTTTAGTGTCTTATTTTAATGCGTAACTTTTTAAACTCACTTTTTAGAGCATTTTTAAAGGGCATTAAGAAAAAAATCATCTTTTTTCAGAGAGTTTTTTGAGGTTGTTTTAAGGGGTTTAGTGGGGTGTCTGATTCTGAGCACCCAAGCTGGAAATTTTATTGAAACTACTATAGCCCTTAAGTGAGCACTGCAGAAATTAACCACTTAGGCCACAATTACACGTTCCGCTAGCGCACAGGGGGGCCTCGGCCGTGTGACCGCGGCCTTAGATACTACCCGTTTGAGCTAAGCTCCCTTACTGTTCAGCGTGTTCTTAATGATAATGGTACTTATTTTCATTTTAACAGGAAACAACCTTATTGCAGAGGGAAAAAAAGAGTTTTAAAATCATTGCAGTCAGGCCCGGGTATGCTCAGTTTTCGCATAATTATACACATCTTCTGGGTGCATAAGCATCTGCTCCTCCTTCTCTGTCAGGTGGCTGCACAACGTGTCTATCCAAAGCGCATGCACAACACTGCCCAGCACTGGCTGACGTCACTCACCAGACATCACGGCGTGAGAAACAGTGTGCTCACCGCACCATGATTGGGTGCTATGGACCTCCATGGGGCTGTGATCTGGCCACAAATGTTGGTCATGGACCCTGTAATGGTCATGTGCATGAGGCCTAAAGCATTGAATAGTATACATTGCCATTTCAGAGAATTGTATAGATGGGAAACAGTAACTAATTTTCTCAGAAAAGATTGCATTAGAACATTAAGAACTGACTGCCATTCAAGTCTTCAGTTTGTTATAGTGGATTACAAAGCGGTTAATAAGTATGCATTCATTCACAAATAAAGTTCGGCTGTACCGTCTGTAGTGCTGATACGATAAAAGAGAATGAACAACTCCGACTTGGTTCAGTGTTTACAAAATGGAGCATATGAAAAGAGGTTGTGACACTCTGCTTGTATCCTTTTAGAATTGCAGTCCTTACGCACAGAAGAGATTAGAAACAGATGTGTCTACATCTGGCATGGCTCCTCCTCCTCCCACAATGTTACAAGAGCTGGATAATTCTATAAAGATGTAGTGATGGCTTAGTGATTGAGGAAATCTTCCATGACGGGGAATGTCAGAGCAATGACTACAAGTTGCTCTTTCCTGGCTCATTTTTCTACGATTGTAAAAATAGACCTTAAAAAATAAATATGTAATAAAAGCAAAGGATATAAGTGCACTTTTTTAGCCATCCCCAGGTATAGATACATTGGGGCAGATTTATCAAGCTGTCTGAAAGTCAGAATATTTCTAGTTGCCCATGGCAACCAATCACAGCTCCCCTTTAAAATATTCATGAGCCATGGTAAAATGAAAGCTGAGCTGTGATTGGTTGCCATGGGCAACTAGAAATATTCTGACTTTCAGACAGCTTGATAAATCTGCCCCATTGTACTGCTCAGAAACAACGAAAAAGGAAAAAAGTCTTAATAACAAAGATTTCATGAGCAGAAGAGATACCATTGCAAAAACCATTAGAGCTCCTTATATTACATATTTCAGTATAAAGTACATTTCTTTCCAGAAAATAATATGTACAAAACTGATGATTTTGGCAGGGCTGGATTGTGTTCTAGTGTGAATGAGAGTATTCAGTCTCCTTCTGCCACCAGTTGATTTTAGTGCACTGACGGCTCGCCAAAGCTGCGTTCCCTGTGTCGTCCTTCTTTCAAGGATTGGCTGAGCAGATTGATATGAAAACGTTTAGTAAAACTCCACTCTAACTGCTCTATGTGGAGAAGTCAAGGAGGTGGTCTTATAGGTGAGTGAAATCTACCTCTCAATGTACAAGTATAAAAGGAAGACGGTCAAAGAATGGATTCCAGTATGACAACAAAGTATAGAAGGACCATAAAATACAGGTTATACTGGATCTTTCCACATATCAATCTGCCGATTAGACTGTACTTTATGGTGAAATGTTCATTTTTAGATAGTAAACATTAAAATTTTATGTAAACTCTTTCAATATATATATTTACCAATTAAATAACTGTGTACTTGGCCAGGTACAGCTCCTATGCATCACTGTGTATCTTCATGTGTATATGGCCTAGATAGAATATTTTTATAAGTACCCTGTACTTGGTTATTCCACATGGTTTCTGTATGTTTGGGTCCCTGAAGAATTCTGTCATGCACTTTTGACTAGTAATGGCCCAATAACATGTTATTAGCATCAAGCTGGTAAAATACTTATAAAATTGAATTTTTTTGTCTGCTGAGTGAAGGTGAAATTTTATTTTCAAGGCTGAGCTATTGTTCATTTGTACAAATGCCAATGCATGCTCGCTGAAGGATTATTTACTTTTCTGTTAGACCAGGACAAAATGTCTTGGCCTGCTTTCCATGTGAAATATGGGCAATATATCCCTTTGACGTCAAACTTTCCTAATACCATGTTGTAATTTCAATGACATGCCATTCTTGGCTGTCTTCATTGTTCTGGCCATTTATATAGTACATCTAGGTAGTTCACGAAGATACTTTCAAGTTTCCAAATTGCTATTCCAAAGTGCTATATCCGTGTATAATGCTGCGTGCAGAGATTCACTAAGATCGTGCACCAGAAATCATGAATCTGTCCCTTCCCTGCACTTGTCCTTTAACATAGGGTGTGCAACACAATTTGCAAGTTAAATAAGGCGTTCGGATCGACCGATGGCATGCCCCCTAATTTGTATCGATGGAAGCCATCACAGATGCCCCACAAAAGGATCGCATGCAGCACAATATCAGCGCAGACACTTCTTAATTACCTGGGCTAGCCTAGAAGAACTTGAACAGTCCGACAAAAGTGCGGTGTAAAGCCCGTAATGTGGTAAAGGTAATGTGCTCCAGTGGGTTCATTTGACTTAACTTTCAGTAAATGTTAGGGGTACTGTAGTATATTTTTACAAAATACACTTTTTAAAGACTGTGTACAATTTCACTGTGGACAGGTTTTATCAGTGGACACATAAAAGGCAGAGCACAGCTCTGCAATCAGACTAAATAACCCTTTTAAAGCATATTTTGGGGCGAGGTCACAAGCTGTGAATTTACAATAGTTTTCTGTAAATTATGTCAAACCCACAATAAAGCTACAATGTGTGGACCTCCTCTGTGATTGATTAATGTTTCTGTCAATCAGAAAATATCAGTTAACACAGTAACAACATTAAAGGAAACCTGTCAGCAGAAATGTACTGAATAAACCACTACTAGCATGTTGTCAAACAGGTAAATACCTTCAAGATTACTGTATATTTCTTTCATGGCTCAGAGTGGTGGAATCATCCAAGAAGCAACTTTGAAGCGAGATGTAATTTGGTCATATAAAGTCGTGGAGGCAGAGAGCTTAGAACTGAAATCAAGCACTCTTCCACCATCTTTGATCAGGCCAGCGCAAATCGTGACATCATCAATAGGCCCTGCCAGGTTACTATGACCCTAACTGAGGTTTCTATTGCTGTCATTTGTTGGCTTTTTTGCAGATCTAGTGCTTTTACAATATACTGCAATAGTGTAGCATCAGACCCCCTAGCGTTCAAGAACCCTAGCAGTTCTAGAAATATAAAGAAAATAAAAGTTTAAATAAATTTAGAAGAATGTAAGAAAAAAAACAAAGGTTGAAATCTCCATCCTTCCACTAGATCGCAAATCCAAAGAAATAAAATCATAAACATGTTAGGCATCATCGTGTCCCAAAAGTCCCGATCTATCAAGATTTAAAAACAGTTATTCCCAGTGGTAAAGCCGTAATTGAAAATAGAGCCCAAGTTTTTGAATCACCACTTTTTCACAATTTCAAAACACATAAAAAATTGATTAAAAAAGTGATCAAAAGGTTATACAGTCCACATAATGGTAGAAATGAAAATGTTAGCTTGTTCCACACAAAAATGTAAAAAATATTGGCATCAGAATTGGTGAAACAAATAAAGTTTTTTTTATACAAACCAATTTAAGTTTTTAAAACCAATAAACCTATATAATATATTTGGTATCCCTGAGATCGTACCAACCCAAAAAATAAAGTAGAGGTGTCATTTGGAGTCAGAAGTGAAAGCCATAAAGACAAAGGCCACAAAAATATGGCACAAATCTGGTTTTTCGTCAACACACTGGCCCATGAAGGAAATGTGATCTGGAAGGTGTTCATTTTCTTCACAACTTGCTGGTAGTGGTTTAGTAGGTCAATTTCTTCTGACAGGTTCCTTTAATTGTCTTAAAGAGGTTGGCAATCCTAAAGTTTAGGCCTCTTGATGCATCCGTCGGGCGTTGCGGCCTTCCAGGCAACACTATGCCAGATCCAACCAGCCGTAGTTTTACATAAAAACTTTAATTTGTGCGGTTTTTCTAAATTACGCAGTCACAGGGCGGGCTAAGGGTTGTATTTAGAATCCCATTTTCTACTATCCCTGCGTCAACTAGAAACACTGAAAATACAATAAAGTCATAGATCACACTATTTCTTCTCCTATTTTCCAGACCACATACACTCACCGGCCACTTTATTAGGTTCACCTGTCCAACTGCTCGTTTACACTTAATTTCTAATCAGCCAATCACATGGCGGCAACTCAGTGCATTTAGGCATGTAGGCATGGTCAAGACAATCTCCTGCAGTTCAAACCGCGCATCAGTATGGGGAAGAAAGGTGATTTGAGTGCCTTTGAACGTGACATGGTTGTTGGTGCCAGAAGGGCTGGTCTGAGTATTTAAGAAACTGAAATCGCCACCCGTTACAACCAAGGTAGGCAGAAGAGCATCTCTGAATGCACAGTACGTCGAACTTTGAGGCAGATGGGCTACAGCAGCAGAAGACCACACCGGGTGCCACTCCTTTCAGCTAAGAACAGGAAACTGAGGCTACAATTTGCACAAGCTCATCGAAATTGGACAGTAGAAGATTGGAGATAAATATATACCAGCAGTGAATATACCGCACATACACACACAAATATATATGTAAAACAGAGATGAATATACCACACATAAATATATACCAGCAGTGAATATACAGCAAATAAATATATACCAGCAGTGACCATAAAATACAGCAAATAAATATATACCAGCAGTGAATATACCGCACATACACACACACAAATATATATATATATAAAACAGAGATGAATATACCGCACATAAATATATACCAGCAGTGAATATACAGCAAATAAATATCAGCAGTGAATATACCGCACATGCACATATATAACAGAGGTGAATATGCCACACATAAATATGTAGCAGCAGTGAATATACAGCAAATATATACCAGCAGTGAATATACAGCACATATATATAGAAGTGGTGAATATATCACACATAATTCTTCCCTTATTCCCATAAGATGCCTTTTAAAAATTATAAAATCATATCCAGATGGTATAGATGCCCCTCTCTCCTTCACAGGATCTTTCAATAGGTCCCTGATGTTTGTTGGTGGTGCGGAGGTGGGTACCATGCTTAATTTATGGTGGAGTTGTTCCAGTCTCCATCCCTTCTGGAGTAAGTTCTTTGATGTTTATCACATGGTTACTGGTAAGAGGGTTGGTTACCCTTTTCCCCACATAGCTGTCCTGTCGAAAGGGGCCTTCTCTGTCACTTCCTGACTAGAGCACGCACCGGTATCCCGAGACACTGAAAGAGCCCCTGACGGTAGTCAATTGGCTTAGACAAATTTGAATGGAGGAGATGGTGGCTGATGACTCAGCAGACACAGGTAAAACAATCACTTTATGGGCTCCATGGGAAACTTTTCAGAGTTTTCAGGATTTCCAAGGTAAGTTGGCACAGTACGTCCAACTTTGAGGCAGATGGGCTACAGCAGCAGAAGACCACACCGGGTGCCACTCCTTTCAGCTAAGAACAGGAAACTGAGGCTACAATTTGCACAAGCTCATCGAAATTGGACAGTAGAAGATTGGAGAAACGTTGCCTGGTCTGATGAGTCTCGATTTCTGCTGCGACATTCGGATGGTAGGGTCAGAATTTGGTGTCAAAGTGGCCGGTGAGTGTATGTTTTAATATACAAAATAAGGTATAATTGTCAGTTATATTTACTTTCCTGTTGGAAATCTTTTGCAAGCATAATGAAATATTATTTCCCTATATAGCTTATATAATTTGTGTGCCCCCTACATTGTAACTACTCTATGGGGGGATTTATCATACTTTGTACAAGGCATGAAAAAGTAGCAATTTGTGGAGCTCTTCCAGGAAATCACAACTTTCCCCCTCTTTTCCACCCCTCATACTTTGAAATCACAACTTTCCCCCTCTTTTCCACCCCTCATACTTTGTTGAAAAGTGGTAGTAAGGGGGCGGGGGGTTGGGCTGGCAAACTTTAGCTTTCTGGCATAGATTTGATTCTGGGTGACAAGTGTTGTCCTGGTGTTACCAGAACATCTTACAATCTGGTGTGTCATGCGCTAGATGGTGTGTCAAGATTTAATAATCTTATTAAATTCCCCCCTATGTGCTTAATGTGTATGGCTCAGTACATGTGCACATACATGCAAACAGACACATATTGAGCTGAGTGCAGCAACCGGGCAAGAGACAGAATTGTGGTGTTAAAATAACACCACCGTCAGCATATCCGTTCTTTGGGGGAGATTTGTCATAGGTCTCTTAGAGCAGAACTGTTCTAGTTGCCCATGGCAACCAACCAGAGCTCAGCTTTCATTTTCCCAAAGTTGTTTATAGGATTAAAGCTGAGCTCTGATTGGTTTTCTTGGGCAACGAGAACAGTTTTACCTCAATGATACCCTAACATTTAGGCTACATTCAGACGGCCGTATGGGGGACGTATATACGGCAGATATACGTCCCCCATAGACGGCAATTGGCACACGGCATTGTACGGAAGCGGTCCGTACCCGTGAAAAGAGGACATGTCCTATCCTTTCACTGCATACGGCGCCGTGCGCCATAAATCCCTATTGAGAAGGCCAGGGTGAGAAGCACTTACCTCCTACTCCTCTCCCTGCGCGCCGCCGTGTGCCTGCCATGCTACGGTACAGCAGGCAACGGGCGTATGAATGTAGCCTTAGTGTCAGCTAGTACCAGTTTTTTTTGAAGAATCAGTTTTTTTAATTACACTTTTTCACTTTCGATACATCGATCTATCTATCTGTCTGTCTATGTATCCCTCATAATAGTTGCAATCTATAGATGTCTAATTTTTACCTACCTATCAATCCCCTTTTCTATCTATCTACCTACCTATTAATCTCTCATTTCTAAATGCCTATCTACCTATTGATCTATTATTTCTATTTGCCTAGCTATATTTCTTTCTATTTATCTATAATCTGTCCATCATCTATTTTTCTATCAATGTATCTAATATTAACTGTTTATTAACTATTAACTATTTCTGTATATTTCTTCATCTAAAAAAATGTAAAAACTGACACTATCTGTCCCATTGACTTCAATGTAAAAAAAATTTATCTCATCAGTTGTTGTCAGTTTGGCACCATCGGTTTTGAATCTGTTTTTCTTTTTTTTTTTTAAACTGAAAAAAAGTACTGCAAGCTCCGTCTTTTGTTCCATGAAAAAAACTGAAGAATAATAGATCACTGTACAACTGATGACAACGGATGACATCAAAATTTACATTGATTTCAATGGGATTTAAAAATGATCTGTTTAATTTCAGTTTTTTACTTTTCTAGGCGGATACCAGCAATGGAAAGCACAACCATAGTGTGAACTGAGCCTAACTTTTCATTATAATTGTAATTATATAAACATAAAAAAGAAAAACATGTGAGGCCCTTTAACTATATAAAACCTGCTGTAGGATTTCTAGAGAAAGTATAAGGCCCACAATACAGAAATACAGTAAAAGCAGATGATCACTGACAGGAAGAGCTGCTGGGAAAGTGTGAGGGCCAAATGGCCAACTATACTCCTCAAAAGCATGATCACTACTTTTCTGCACTACTTTACCTGACAGTGGGCAGCTTCAAAGAGAACCTGTCACCAGGGACCTCTCTTTCACTAAAGACAGGAAGCAGAAGCCTATTACAGCACAAAGGTGGGGGCTGTGAGCTGAGTGAGCAGCACTGACAAGTCATGTGTTGTTTTTTTAAATGCATCCAAAACAAAAACAGGAAAAATGCTTAGAGAAGGCAGAAAGACATATTTGCAATGCAGGTGTCATGGGCTTCTGCAACTTGTCTTTAGTGAAAATGAGGTCCCTGGTGACAGGTTCCCTTTAATCTCTATAATCACACAGCTAAAAGGGAATCATTGTAACAGTTCACACATCAATGTTTTATAGGAAGTTAAATGTTTACCACCCAAATATTTATAGTACTACCACTCTTTAACCCAAATATATATACAAGAGTAATATTTATAAAGAATAGACAAAGTATATGACACGTTAAGCCTGCCTGTGGTATTTCAAGGGTCTGGAGGCTTTTTGCACTGATCCTGTATACCTTGGCTGTGGTCCTTTGGAATATGGCCAGGCAGGTCTATATGTCAATGTATAATGTTTCCCATGACTGTAAAGTGTGCTGGGTAAGATGTAAGTGCCACTGACATAAAGATCCTTATTTCTATATAGACAAAATGGCATGCAGGTATTTGATTCTATTCTAGATACTATGACCTTCATGGGGGTGTTCATAGCTACAGGTGAATTTGTCTCATAAGGATATGTTACATACGTAGCTCTTTGTTGCAAGTCTAAGTCTATAAATCTGTAGAGTGTATGTAGAGATCTCCATATGAACATATTCCACACGATGGATGGGTATTTGTAAACAGAGCCGTCTATGCTGAAGCAGTGCTGCGCAGAATCTAATAGAGAACACGATGTGGGCTGCTATCTGATTCATGTGCGTCCAGACATATATTTTATATATATATATATATATATATATATATAAAATCATACAGACCATTCACTTGTACTGCATAAATAAATGCATGCACTGCATATAAGCATACTATACTATATTCATATATAAACACACACATTTTACTGTACATTACACCACACACTTTCCGGTAGTATCTTAGCCCACTTCAAGTATACATATGTGTATACACACACACTATAATGCAAGTGTGTAGCATAATACACTGTATACATAAATATACACACTGCACACTACACTGTATACATAGTCAAACATATGCATGTACATATACACAAACACTGTACTGCATATACATGTAAGAAAAATATACAGTAGACATATATACAACCACTATAATAAAAGCACTAAGCGAACTAAACTATATACATAACCCAACACACTGTACTGCATATACATTAAAGAATAGTACACTGTACTCCTTATACATGTAACAGATATAAGTTCCCACATTGTAATTCATGTACATGTAACACAACAAACGATATATGTGTATCCCCACACACTGTATATATACACACACTACACTGTATACATATAAGCACACAATCACTGTGTACTGCAGATACCTACTGTATACATATATCTACACACACAGTACTGCATATACCTACTGTATACACATAACTACACACACTGTACTGCATATACCTACGTATACCAGACCTCAACATACTTACTGCATTCCTACTGTATACACATAAACTGCCACACTGTAGTCTGCAATACCTACTGTCTACCATAACTGCAACACAGCTGTCTGCATATACCTACGTATACGACTACTAACACATACTGACCTGGCATCTACCTCTGATACACATCACTCGCACACACTGTACGGCATAACCTACTGTATACTATAGCACGACACATTGTACTGCCTATACTACTGTATACACGTAACTACACACCACTGTACGAATACAATACCCTCCGAGAGAGACATACATACAAGCACACACACTGAAGCGATAGTTTTGTAGAGCTTCCTGTGCCCGTGTACACAGGGCATGGTGTGCCAGCTGAGGTTGGTAGTGCTGCTCCCCTGGTTACACGTCCCCCCTTCCTCCTCACCTTCCAGCCGGCCGAGCTGTTGCTGTCCCCCTTGTCCTTGAAGTAGGGTACGGAGCGGACCATCCAGTCGTAGATCTGGGACAGGGTGAGCCTCTTGTCCGGAGAGCTCTCTATGGCCCGGGTGATGAGGTCTGCATAGGACATGTTCCCCCAGGCGTTCCTGCGGGACGAGCACTTCCTCTGCTGGCCTGCCGCCCCGCTCACAGCGCTGCCTCCAGCCCCCGGAGCGGCCAGCACCGTCTCCACTCCACCGACCGGAGCGGCCAGCACCGTCATGGTCGCCACATCTCCGCCGCTCACCAGCAGCAGTGTTCCTCTCTCTCCAGAGTCCCCGGCTGCAGCTGCTGAAGCGGTGGACACCTCCTCGTCATCGTCCTCCTCCTCCGGGATCATGGACGACGTGTCCCCAGCCTCCCCGCTGATGCCAGGCTTAGCAGGACTGGCCTGAGAGTCGGGGCGCTGCAGGGGCCATGTGCAGGAACGGGGCCGGCTCTGCGGCTCGAAGTCTGGGTCTATCTCCACGTCCCTCTCCGGGGAGGCGGGTGACAGCGCGTCTGCCATGCCGGCCAAGTTAGAGGCGAGCAGGATGAATGGCACAGTCCGTACAGTGGGAAGGGTGAGCAGGGCAGTGTCTAGTGGTGCAGGTCCCCTGCGCGCATCATGCGGGGAGCTGCTCTACATGGATCCATGGCTCCATGTACTCTTTGTCCCGGGCTGCACACATGAATCCTACAGACACTGTACACATCCGTCCATGTGCACATCACCTGCCTGCTCCTGCTGCTGCCATCTTGACAATTCAGGTCCCTTCGTGTTGCGCTGGTGAGGATGCAGCGGTCACGGCTCTGCCAATCAGCGGGGCTCGGTCTTCCCTCGTTATCTGCTGGCACAGATCTGCTGGATGGATTCAGCTTGTCACCCTGCACCCTGACAGGCTAACACCAGTGAGGGGCACACGCAGGGTGCAGACAACCTAACACTGCCCGTCCTGCCCACTGGGAGGCGGCACCGAGGGGAGGGGAGCGCGCGGCACACTCCTTCACTGCTGCATTCTTGTGCTGTGCTCTTATATGTGTGTATAGACACTGTATACCAACAGCTCTCCAGTCTAACAATCCGATCATCAAGCTCCATGTATTAACACTGAACATTGTTTGAGGGCATCTGACCAATGAATGGCCATACAGAGGGGCTAGGGTAATGTAGATTTAGGGCACCCATAATATTGCACAATAAAAACATAATCTATTATAATGTTATATGGGTACATATGTTTTTGAGAATTATTCAGCAGAAGTGCTGAGGAAGCAGGGGTGAGGGTGAGTCATTCTATAAAGCTTGGGTAAAAAGTTAGCAATGCCACTCCTTCCCACCCCACCGACTAATGGCGTAACCTGAAGTTGATGGGCCCCAGACCAGGGGCCCCCGACTATAATGTATGGTCTTAGTACTTAGTCTTCTCACATAGGAAAGTGACACCTTATGGGCCCCCTAAGCCTCTTGGGCCCAGTTGCGACCGCACCCTCTGCACCCCCTCAAGTTACACCTCTCCCAACGACACATGGGGAGAAATGTTAACAGAAATGTAAATAAGCAAATCTTCTCTCCTCAGCTGTTGTATTGTGTTTCAGATGCAACGTAAATGCCACAGGTTCTTCAACGCTCAGCGGATCAGCGGTTATACACAACAGATGAAGATGAAACATCGCAGCTCCGTATGTATTTTATAGGTAGTCCCGCTGCACTGCATACGCAATAAATAATAGGTTGTAAATAGTTATAGGGGTTGGAGAACCTTTTAGGGCGCGTTCACACAATGCGTTTTATATGCGGTTTGAAACACATGTGTCAGACACGTGAACGTGCTCTTAAAGGAAATCTACCCCTGTGCCTATAGTACTTTGTTCTTTGCTTTCCCAATATTGTTAAAGTGTTATATGTTGTTTATAAAATTCTACTAAAAGTAGTTTCTGACAAATAAATAAAAACACCAGTGGGTTTTGGGTTTTTATCATTCTGTTCTATTTATTTTGCTGTTTGCCGAATATCCTGGGCCAACAGTTACTTCCTCGAACCGCACATGGATGTTTATTTTAGAGATTACAATGAGGGAGTATGCCAACTCCAATAGTACATGCCATAGAAAGCCACATGGCAGAGGGAAGATGGAGCCATGTTGCTGTATATGTGACCCCCAAGTGCACGTAGTGATGGATCATATGATTGCATACACTGTGCACCATTTTGGCAGCAAATCTTTTTTTAAAACTGGACTGCCAGACACACGGACACACAAGCCGTCAGCTGACAAACGTTATATGACGCCACTGGGGTGATTACCTGACCACTAGTAATGTCACATGTCCTTTACTTCTGTGCTATGTAATTTGGCTAAAATCCCTTTCACAACAATATACCAGCAACCAATAACTGAAGCGTTAACCAGCATCTACTGCTTTATTATTATGACATTTCTAAAGGTATCACTTTCTGGCTTTCACAAAGGCTACCATATGTTAAAGAAAACTAAAGAGATATAAACAAGTTAGTACATCTCCAATAGTCTGTACAGACATGTGGTGACATGTCCTGGAAACACATTCAAGTCATAACATTTCCACAGCTATTTAGATCTGAATTTGTTTTACAATGTGTTACTAGGGCAGGGACAAAATCATCTCAGGATGGCTGAAAGTAAAGGAAAATGATGTGATATTTTAGGGTAAGGAGAAATACAGGCATGGTATCTCATAATACCTCTAAAAATATTTTTAAAACATTGGAACAAAAAAGCTGGGTAAGGTGTAATTTTAATGCAGGACAATGTCACATATTGACTGCTACCTTTTTGAGAACTCTAAAACCTTTTGATCACTTTTTATTACATTTTTATGAGTGCATAAATTGTGAAAAAGTGTCCATTTGCATGTTTTCTACCATTTATATTTTCTAAAGTTTTATATTTTGATAGATTGTGCATTTGGGGGACGTGGAGATACTGTACCTAACATTTTTAGGATTTGATTGGTTTATTTATATATCTATTCTGGGGCAAGTGGGTTGATTAGAATGTTTGTTTTTTTATTTTTATTTTAAAAAAAATTGTGCAAAATTTTACAATGGCACACTTGTTGTCTGAACACAATAGCTGTATTGCAGTATATTGTAATACTGCTCTTATATTACAGCCTAAGGGTGAAGACACACATAGCGTTTTTAGGCCGTTTTTGGGCCGTTTTTAGTTCGTTAAAAACGCATGCGTTAAAAAACGTATGCGTTTTTGTAAAACGCATGCGTTTTTGACTGGTTTGAGCAATTATCTTAATTCAAGCGTTTTTAACGATCTGAAAACGTACTAACTAAAAACGACCCAAAAAACGGCCTAAAAACGCCATGTGTGTCTTCACCCTCAGTCATGGACCCCTGGACAAAAGTGGCCATTGATCACTAGCAGCCAAGTTAATTGTGAGGGTCTTCCAAATATTGGAACAAAGCCCCAAAGCTATATGCATGGCAAATGTCTATATAAACGGTAGGGCCCTCACTCCTATTGTTCCATATGACTGTTTGCACTAATGTAGAATGTCATTTGTATATGTCCCCTATCACTTGTAAAGCACTATGGAATATCAAGGCGCTATATAAATAAAGATTATTATTATTATGGCAGCTTAGATACAGCTCAGCTTTATGTATGGTAGAACCCTCTATAATTAGAGAAGTGATCACACTCCAGTTTTCATCTCTGGATATACAGTAGTAAGAATGAAGTAAAAGGAGAATTCTGTAATCATTGAAGATGCATATATCTCTATTGCCACAGTTACTTGACTATATAGTGACCTACTGCTATTCTCTACCAGGCCTCTGGTCTACTATGATATTCTATTAATGACATTTTACTTATTTGATGATATTCTACTTATATGAGCATTTCAATGTTTTTCCCCCTACCACCAAACTGGCCCTTAACTATTCATTTACAAAAAACATTTTCTGGATAATATCAGATGCTAATCGGTCAACTCTCTCAAAAACTGGAAAATGTATTTTGGCTGTTTGAACTAGTGCTACTCTCAATTTTTGGCGGATTCTGAACCAGTTTCATTTTCCATTGTGTCAGCCAAAGTTGAACATTTATTCCCCACTGACTTGTTAAATGTTGTCCTTCAAAAGAAGCAACTGACCAAACAGTTTTTCATATCCCGGGAGAATTTTTACACAAGGTCATCCTTTTGCAGTACTGTTTTAGATATACTGCATGGTATTCTATGGAAGTACTTCATGTTCAAACACCAATCTATCTTTCATGAGTGTTTGGTTGGGGTGTACAACAACATTGGCAGAGGTTGGTGGTTGAAGGAGGTTTGGGTATGACAATGTAATAACAAATAGAGATCCAGAAGTCAGAAATGTCTAATAATGTTCATTAACCCTTTCTACTAGTCTATATAGATACAGTAATAATAAACAGAATATATACAACAAAACATTATAGATTAATGCACGTTAACCCTTGATTTAAAATAAAGTAAGAAGTACTGAGTTGGCGTAGGAGAAATATGTCAATGTCCACAAATGTCCAAAGTTAAATGCTCCTCTGTTACAGGGCACTACACAACTAATGGAACAGATTTATTGAAAAGTGGCCAGCCCCTAAAATATCATATTGTTCTATGTTCATGTCATATTGTTATACTATCGTTATACTATAATGTTATAGTGTTATACTAATGTTTGATTTATGGGTACCTATATACTGTGAACCCATTTGATAGAAAATGGCAGTAGAGGTAGGAAAGTCTCATCCCACTCAGGAGGGATGCATTTATAGCCAGTGTTTTAGCTTCACTGCACACATGCACACATAGATACAGTATATATACACCATACATCATATACACACATACATATAGTATATACACATGTATACAGCATATATACATATTAATATACACACACATGCAGCATATACTGACACTTACACAATAAATGCACACCATATACACTCATACAACATACTGTATATACTGGAGTATAAGCCAACCCAAATATACTTACTACTTTTAACAAAAAAACTGGGAAAACGTATTGACTTGAGTGTAAGCCTAGGGTAGGAAATGCATTGGTCACAGCCTCCCCCCAATTTATAGCTTTTCAGCCCCTTGCCCCTAGTATCCACACCCATTATATAGTGAGCACTATGCCCCTGCATATAGCCAGCCATGCCCTGTATATAGCCTGCCCCTAAATATAGCCAGACCCTGCCTCAGTATATAGCTAGCCAGCATTCCCCCAGTAGCCAACCCCCTGCCCTAGTAGCCATACAGCATTTCCCCATTATATAGACAGCCCCCTGCCCCATTATATGGCCAGTCCTCTGCCCAATTATATAGCCATGCCCCTACCCCATTATATAACCAGACCCCTGCCCCATTATATACCCAGCCAGCCTTTCATCAGCCCCAGTTTGCCCAATTCATAAAAAAATAAAGTTAATAGTCTCCTTTCCGACACCCTCCGCAGGCCTTCTCCATGACAGGTCAGTGTCAGGGTCAGTGTCAGGGTCGCACAAGCTGTGACGTCAGTCGTCGGCTGACTAAATAAAGAAATCTTTATTTTGCCATCTTCTGGAGCTAATTTTTCTTACTTAGGTGTACATTTGTGGTGTCATTCTTTTGCTTGAAGATGTTGATGACATTTTAGCATTGCTACCATTTTAAGGATTGTACTGCCTTTTGATCACTGTTTATTGAGTTTTTAATATTTTTCAAAATGGCAAAAAACTATTTATATTTATATCAGTTCTAGGGAAAAGGTCATAATTGGATTTTTTTTTTTTACTATTTTTCAGACCCCCTCCCCACCCCCCAGTGTACTGTAACCCCAGGTTGTCTGATTGATCTTACCATATACTGTCATACTATAGTATGGCAGTACATGGGGGTTTTAGACATCATTTATTACAATGTGCAAATGTTAAAAAAAGAACAATGTAAACGTCCCACAGGGACATATAAAGTAAAAAAAAACACACTCAAAAAAATACTAATAAATATTCAGAAAATATATATTTACATTTCCCAATATAATAAAAAAAATGCTACACTACAAAAACATTGCCCCGTTTGCCTGAGACTATACCAGTGCTCATGAATATTTTAAAGAGCTGTGATTGGTTGCCATGGGCAACTCAGTACATTCAAACTTTTAGACAGCTTGATAAATCTGCCCCATTATATATCAAAACAACCAAAACTAAATAGGGAATTCCTTCATAATGTTCCTTATGAGTTAATTTGAAAATGAAAAAAAAAATCTTGTTATAAATTACAAAAAAGAGCCTTTTTTCCACCTTTAACCCTGAATAAAGCTAAAGCTAAAAATTAAAAAAAAATCTTTAAACTTTTTTATTATACTTTAATTAAAATACACCTAAAAAATTTAAGGTAGTGTGCAAAAAAAAAAGTTATTGCCTTTAAACTCGCCATGTACGAAAATTTCTTAAAAAGCCCCGGGTATTAAAGTTATTTCAGACCGCGTCATTAAGTAGTTAATCCGGCAAAATTTGTAAAACAACAAAATAATAACAACGTATTCAAAACCTTCAAGGCTATAATATGGTGGCTTGTTCCATTATATCACAGATTTGATACATAAATATATATGATCACATAGTTTCCTTCACACCTTTAATGCAGGACTGAACAGGTTTTTGGAATGGAGGTTAGCTAGCCATTACTTTGGGCAAGAGTTGACGATCTATATAGAGAACCCTACTATTTACATTCTAGTACAATAGGAAAATTGCTTTTCTAATCTAAGTAACCCCCTTCACCACTCAACTATGAATTTAATTTTTTTTTTCCCCTTAGGACACCGCACCACTTTTTATTAGTTTTTAAACTGGAGTAATTTATGAGTGATTCAGGTAAATATACTGAAACAAACTGAAATATATATTTATAGATACAGAAATAAAATGGGCCTGAAAATGATTGATGCTGCAATTCCCTGAAATATGTCTGTTTAAAGGTACTACATGCGTGTACTATAGGTTATACTTAGACAGGAGACTACAGGATACTTACAGCTTCTAGAAGTCTGTTTTAGCAATAAACCAATATCATACATAAACAATTGATCTGCCAATGGTTTTTTGAATTGCGCTGCATTTCTCTTTATTTTCTTTAAGATCAAGATTCCTTGATTTATTCCTTTTCCATATACACAATGAGAAAAAGTGAATAAAATAATAACAATAATAATAGAAAGTAAATTAAAATGCAGATCATGTAAGGGGGTAGCCTAAAACACCCAGTAAAGTTCATGCAGTTTACCAGGTCGGATAATAAGAAAAGAAAAAGAAAAGTTTGCCAGACAAAAAATAACTCTAGGACCTTCAAGATCCTCCAAAGGACTGCTGTTCTCTTCCATAATCTGTCCTGAGAGTTGTTTTTTTTTAATTCAGATTTTTTTTCTTACGCACAACAGTACATCCATAAAAGTATAATTTACACATGTATACATATACTCTATAAAAGGTGTACAAAGTGAAAATAAGTGGAGTACAATTTAGTAGCAGAATATTAAAAATCCTCAAACAAAACAAAACTGAACATAAACCCTACCCCCTTGTTCCAAAGGGGTCCCACCATAAGTATTCCTCTAACTAATCTCCTGGTACTTTCATATTACTTAGTCTGTCTGCTATATCAGCCTCCAAATACCAAAATGTAATCATAATAATAATCTTTATTTAACCAGTTCTTTAATATTAACCACAAAGAATCAAGAGGAAGGGGAAAGTTACATTTCTCTACCCTGTTCCATAGTTTTTGCATCAAAGAACAGGTCCATATCCCATGGTAAAGGTCAGTATAAAAATTAAAGTGATATGTGTGTGATGCAATCACCAGCTTATGTGTAAAATAAGAGAGAAAAATGAAAATTAATGAAAAATGAAAGGATTTATGGAAACAATTTGTACATGAAATGGTAAAAAAAAGTTAGTCATGTGTGAAAGATTATACACATCTGCGCATGTGCAGGTAGAACAGCCAACAGTCCGGAGTGTCGCCAAATCACTGACGTCTCTTGGCCATGGTTACCGCTACCATGCTCAAGAGCAGCTGGAGTGGAGCGTCACTTCCAGTTCCCGGAGCTGAGTCTTTCCTGGCTGCATGCGCCGACAACTGGCAGTGTGTTCTTGTGATTCACAAATGGAATCACAGAACCAGACCTGGTAAGTCTTCTAAGGGATCGGTAGATACTCTATTACAACACATATCCAGATCGGCCTATCATCACCCCCAGATGAAGGCTTGGTAGCTGAAACGTTTGTTGGGGCCGAAACATGGGCAAAGCATTTTATGGGTGAGAGATTATTAGAATGGATTGTTTTTTGTTTGTTACTTTTACTCCTATCCAGTGTGTATAATGTGGGTCAATACTAGTTAATATTCCTATACTCTATTAGTAGGTATACAGTATAGAGTATACATACTAGTATAAATAGTAGAGTTCTTCCTCTACACCCTTATTTATAGTATTCAATACATTTTTTGTAACGATTTGCTGGTCATTGTCTTAATGTAGTAATTTGTGTATGCCCACTGTGTTTTGCCAGGCATATTTTACCTGTGCATTGTTTTTTATTTCTTTTTTTAACAATTATTTTTTTATTTTTTTCAGTGTTCAATACACAAAGCCAAAAGGTTAATATATCAGAACAAAATAATACAATAGACCAGCATTATATTATGATACATGTTAGCATAATGCTACATTCAGTTTTTCATTTACAGAGAAAACAACCATTCATCAGCAACCGAAGGCCTATATAAAGGAAGAAATAATCGTGAACGTACATATACAGGCAATCCCTGGGTTACGTACAAGATAGGTTCTGTAGGTTTATTCTTAAGTTTAATTTGTATGTAAGTCTGAACTGTATATTTTACAGTTGTAGCCCCAACCAAAAATGTTTTGGTCTCTGTGACAATTGGATTTAAAAAAAAACCAGGATTAACAATAAAGCTTCATTGCAGAAACATTTCATAACTGGTTCAGATGTTTATTGTAGCCTACGGCAAAAGTCCAATAAATTACCAACATCCAAAGGTCCGGGGTAGGGGAGGGGGGAAAAGGAGGGAATAGTCGAAGGAGGCGGTGGGATAGGGTACTATAGGGTTATATGTCTTCATCTCTTTACTCACTTTAATATGCTATTTTTATTGAAGAGTAGTATGGAGTCTTGTTCAACTCTCAGTTACATGGTATGGTTAAATTACTAGGAACGTGAGAGGGTGTGGCAGGATGTGGTGGTTGAGCCATAACATATTGTCTCCAAGGAGACCATATCTTTTATAACTTTGAATGGATGTTCAAGGACCAGCTGGACAGTTCCTCTATATAGGACCGGATTAAGGATGATGGAGGCCTCTTGGCGCAATTTTGTTCATTAAAGTAAATGTTGGTAGTAATAATTATATATCATATAATTATATATTAGAAATAAATATCCAACCACCCTAATACCTATATCCAGCTACCCTATAATTAAGGAAGAGTGAGGGATGAGGAGGCACACGCCAAAGATATACATTTTTCCAAGTTAGGGTAAGGATGAATTTGCAATTTTATTGAATACAATTCATAAAATACAATAAATTACAGTGTCACAATGCGTTTCGGGGAAAACTAGTCCCCTTGTCAAGTGAGAGTTATCAGTCCCCAAAGATTGTCCTCCCTGTGCCGGAGATGTAAAATCTATCATAAATACCGTATATTTTGGACAAAAAATCCTTTGATTCTCTCAATCAAAGGTGCGCCTTATTGTCCAGTCCGCACTTACAGACAACAGCTGCCTTGAGCTGTGCACAGGTCTGCCACCTGCTGGTCATTCATCCTTATAATCAGGTGCGCCTTATAATCAAGTGCACCTTATATATGAACCTATATGTTTTAGCAGGCATTTATTGAAGGTGCGCTTTATAATTCGATGCACCTTATAGTCCGAAAAATACGGTATACATAGCCCCTTTTAATAACTATATTCATCCCCCAATAATAACTATATCCAGCCCCCTATAATAAATATGCACAGCCCCCTTTAATAACTATATCCAGCCCCCAATAATAACTATATACAGCCCCCTTATAATAAATACATAAAGCCCACTGTAATAACAATATCCAACCCCCTATAATAACTACATACAGCCCCCAAAATAACTATATACAGCCCCCCTATAATAACTGTATGCATCCCCCTATAATAAATATATAAAGCCCCCTATAACTACTATATACAGCCCCCTATAATAAATATATACAGTCACCTATAATAACTATATACAGCCCTCATAATAACTTTATACAGCCCTCTATAACTATATACAGGCCTCCTATAATAACTATATACAGCCCCTATAATAAATATATACAGCCCCCCTATAATAACTATATATAGCCCCTTATAATAAATACATACATCCCCCCTATAATAACTTTATACACCCCACTGTAATAACTATATGCAGCCCCCTATAATAACTATATGCAGTCTACTTTAATAACTATATACTGTCCCTTATAACATTTATATATACCCACTATAATAACTATATACAGCCCCTCTAAAATAAATATATACAACCCTAGGTAAAACAATAAAATCGTACTTCACATTTTTTCCAGCAGCCTTAGATGTCTTTCCAATGATCTGTCAGTGTCAGTGGAAGTAGGATCACTGGCTTCTAGGGGGATGGATATATTGAGATATGCAGTTTTTGGTTAAGTTTGTGCCAAACTGTGAACACATTTAGCATTATCTCATTCATGCAGTTTGGGTGCCCTTGCCATAGAGGAGGTATTGTTACTCTACATAGTAAATTCTGCTTGGTAGTCCCTAATTCTGTAGTTTCGCATCTATTGCACATGTCGGACGCAAAAACCCTAGAAGCATGCGCTGCCCAATAGCACATCTGTACGTCAGGGAGACCAAGGCGACCTCTCCATTTTTCCGAGTTAAGAGTGCATGTGCATCTCTGGGTCTCTTCCCCTTCCACAAGGTAAAGGGGGGAAAGGATTTTTGTTAGTACATATGCCTTGAAAAGGTTTTTTTTCCACATCGAAGAAATATGGGTTAGATTATATTTTTCAAGAAGCTGTTTTGTTTTTGCCAACAGAGGGGAAAATTTCAGTTTATAAAGCTTCTTTATGTCTTTTATTTCAGCAAATTTTTAGTGTGTATTAATATAACATCAATAAAAAACAGTGTTATATTCATATATTATTTTGAAAAAATCATTTTTGTTGGTTCACTGATTTGTAAGAGAGGTATTTTCCCATTGTAGCTTCTTGTATACTGCCATTTGGTTACACCTATTCAGCATAAATGGCAGATTTCTTATTATTTATTATCTGTAATCTGGGGCAGTAAAAACCAGGAGAGCATGCACAACGTAAAGGGTTTGGTGGGTGAGTAGATGTGCATAAAGCTAGAGTATTATAAATGCATGTAGGTTAAATTCAAGGGTTTAGTGAATGGGTGGTTTATGTCCCCTTTTGTCCATATTTTGGTAGCCCAAAAGTTGGGAGATATGTATCAAAACATACAAGTCTTGTGTTGTCTGATACATATTTTATCACAGGGTAAATGCACAATTGTGTCACCAGATTGTGCAGGACACAATAGTGTTAAATGACCCGCACACTTTGTACATGTATATATTAACAACCACTGGTATTTACTATATAGATAATATGCAATGTCAATAAAATATGAAAATGTATTCCTCCTTTGTCAGTTATATTTCAATTTCAGTAGGAGAACGCTTTCTGGATGGGAGCTCTCAAGTCAATACCCAGATAAGTAGGTCATGAAGTACTAAGCTGCTTTCTAGGGAATTAGAGAATTGTAATTTAAGGCCATGTTTCTGTATTGAAAGTACAGTATATTATTCTTAAGCATGACATTTCCAAATATTGCACCCAAACAATGGAGCAGAACAATAGCCACTTGCTATGGTTATGTTGTAGCTTGTTTAATTAAATATATCTGTTTTGCCCATTAAATTGAATGAAACTCATTATTAATGCCAGAAACTTTGCGTACAATATTTAATATATAATGTAACACTATTACCGTAAATAATAATTTCTTTGTGTATGCTACTGCATATGTACAGTATATATCTACTAAGCTTATGAGCATAGGTCAGGAAGGGATTCATTCATTTCATGGATATTGCCTTTGCAGGCCAACTGGAAGTTATGGGTAATAATGTCTCAAATACTGTATATACTTGAGTATAAGCCGACCCCAGTATAAGCCGAGATACCTAATTTTAACACAAAAATCTTGGAAAACCAATTGACTCGAGTATAAGCTGTGGGTGGGAAATGCCCAGCACAAAGCATCTGCCCCCTCAGTATATAGCCTGCCAGCCCCTGCCCCCCTGTAGTATATAGCCTGCCATCTCCTGCCCCCCAGTATATAGCCTGCCAGCCCCTGCTCCCCAGTATATAGCTTGACTGCTTCTGTTCCCCCAGTATATAGCCAGCCAGCCCCCTGTATATAGCCTTCCAGCCCCTGTAGTAAATAGCCTGCAAGGCCCTGCAGTATATAGCCAGCCCCTGCCCCCAGTATATGGCTTGCCAGCCCCTGTAGTATATGGCCTGCCAGCCCCTGTAGTATATAGCCTGCCAGCTCCTGTAGTATATAGCCTGCCCATCCCACCCACTATATAGCCAGACCCTGCCCTGAGTATGCCAAGCCTGTAATTAAAAAAAAATTACAGTGTACCTTTCCAATACACCCCGCAGGTCATCTTCCTGCTTCAGATGCTCCAGTGCCTCTTTGGGTTCTCTTCGGGTTCGGCTCATTTTTTATTCCTGTGCACGGCCGGCACACAGAATGACATCAGCCGCTTGCCAAAATCATTGTTTGTGAGCCTGTTTGTGAGGGGACCCGATGAGGAACCGAACGAGCCGAAGAAGAGCGGAAGACAACCCGAAGGGGCACCGGAGCATCGAAAGCAAGAAGAGGACCTGCGGGGGGTGTCGGAAAGGTGAGTAGAGTGTTAATTATTTAAATAGACTCGAGTATAAGCCAAGTTAGTTTTTTTTTTTCAGCACAATTTTTAAATATATACACAAATGGATAGAGCTCACATAGAATGATTTGGGACACCAAACCACAGGTCCATAAGTTGAGTTGAGGGTGGTTTAGTGTTCAAGATTAACCTGACGGGTTCTCTTTAATACAGAAAATCTGGACAGAATCACTGCATGGTCTAATCCATGTCCAGGAGCAGCCATGTTGTCTTTTATTGTTTACAAAATTGATTTGTATTATATATACATTTTTTGAAAATGTTTGATAATAATAACTGACAAAACCCCAGTGGCATGATGTGGGATAAAATTCAAACCAGTAACTCTACCAAACGGAATACACTCCCAACTGTAGACAGCGATGATATGATGTAATTGAATCCTGTGAGGAAACTGGTTTGGCTATGTGAGATGCCATAGATGTAGGTCAGGAAGGGATTCTCCTTCTGAAGATTGCCTTTACAGACTACCTTTTCCTGCACACAGAATCATAAAAACCATTCATGCTACTCTGGGGATTCTGAATTAGGCAAATATGCAAATAGTATATTATTATTTCTTATTGCAAACTTTTCCTTCCACTTATCACTAAAATATAATCTGTTGCAGACAGACTAGGCTTTATTATTGTTTGGGTTATTTAACTCACTGAGGTACAGAGCCCTCTTCATACAGAGGTGGGGTTTGCTGCATATTGCAGCAAATACCCACCGCTAATACCTGTGATCGGTACTAGCACTGATTGGGAGTATCAACTCTTCTGATGTAGCCAGCATAGCCGTCGGCAACATTTAAAATACAGCAGCACATGGGGGCGCCAGCTTTGTTTCGATTGTCACTCCGTGTGACATCATCGGGAAGCGGTGATCAGTTGCCATGACAGCTTTGGGTCTTCGACAGCCCTGAGGCTGCATGGCTTCTGAAGAATTCATTACAATGAGCCAGTGGCTCATTTTAATGAATACTATGTAAAAATACCATATACTGCTATGCAGTAGTATTGCAGTATATGGTAGGAATGATTAGACCATCTAGGGCAGTGGTGGCGAACCTATGGCACTGGTGCCAGAGATGGCACTCAAAGGGCTCTCGGTGGGCACACGGGCTGTCTCCCAGGCACAGAGTTTGCCAGACATGGCAACTTCCTGCAATCTTAGGCAGTCCAGGTAGTGCCCTGCTACTTTAAAGTGACCCATCCTGTGCTGCTTGGTCATGTCCGAAGAGTGAAAAGGTATGGACAGGGTCAGATACTGGTAGCAATAAGTTTGTTAGTGCCTAAATTGCCATGTTGGCACTTTGGGAAAAGCTAGAGTTTTTTGGGTCTCATTTTGGGCACTCGATCTCTAAAAGGTTCTCCATCACTGATCTAGGGTTAAAGTACCTTAGAGGGTCTGAAAATTAATTTAAAAAAGTTTAAAAAATAATAAAATATGAAGAAAAACTAAAACTTCAAATACCCCCCCCCCCTTTCCCTAGAACTGATAAAAAAGTAATGAACAGTAAAAATCATAAACACGTTAGGTATTGCCGCTTCCTGAAAATAAATATATCAAAATATATATTATTCCCCGCGGTGAACCCCATAGCAGAAAATAACACCCAAATGTCTGAACACTACTTTTACACCATTTTACATCACATAAAAAATGTAATAAAACTGAGCCCACAAGAAAGTGACAAAAATGTGTTATTTTGCCAATTTTACCACATTTGGATTTTTTTTTCCAGCTTCCCACTACATGGCATGGAATAATAAATAATGTTGCCGAGAAAGTAAAATTTGCTACGCTGAAAATAATCTCCAGCAGATTCTGCTCCAGGTTGGCGGCTGTTTAATTCAGTGGAGGGTGGGAAGGGTAGGGGCAGCCAGTGACAGTACAGGCAGCATAGCGGCCACAAGCTGTTTCAGAACTCTGACTGTCAGATTATCATATGGACATTTTGGCGCGGTCATGGGCCCCTGAGATCTGAGGGCCTGGGCGACCACCATAAAGCCCATATGATAATCCGCCTTTGACCCACAAAGTGACGGAACCTGGGAAGTTTATCTCAACTGCAAATGGAAACAATACATGTTTCCCACAAACTACAGAAGCTGTCCCAGACACCCCGGTCTCCTGTGATACAGAAATAGGCATGCGGTGTGGTATCCCAATATCCTTTCTAGAAGGAGCACTTAGCTGCTCCTATTAAAATGATGTTATTTTAAAAAGTGAATTTTGACCCACAAAACATCCCTAATTCCTTGTCAGAAAACCTGTGTGAATGTACCTTTAGTTTTTTGTTTGTAGTCCCTTGTATTTTTACATGTTGTACAGAAGCCCTCTCCTTTCTCTAGATTAGAGGTTGCTCTTCTCTAGTAACACGTAGAGGAATAGTAGTAGAAATTCACAGGCTTCAGCTTCTAGCAAGAGCTGTCACTCCAACTGCAGCAAACACGCCCACAACTCACAAGCCCCGCCTTCACCTCCTCTTCTTCATCAAAGTTAGGCTGACGAATCCAAACAGATGATGTCATTCTTTTATTAACCCCATGACCGGGGTTCACTCTTATTGGTCGAGAAATCCTTTCCATCATCTGAATGGAGAACTGTGATTGGCGGGGCTGAAGGCGATGACTGGGCCGCGCCTCCCAAATAATAAACAATCTCGTAGTAATGAAGAGCGATGCGTGTACTGTACAGATCTGTCAGCAGCCGCGCCCCGTGTCTGACGTCACTAGGGGTGGGGCGCTACAGCCAGGGGTTGCTGCTAGTGTGAGGTGGAAGAATTTGTGTGGCGATGTGGATGTCCTGTGACTGTGTGAAAACATGATGTATGGATACAATGGCGGATTATCATATAAGCGTTATGACCGCTCAAAACCTCCATATGATAATCGGCCAGTCAGAGTCCTGCAGCGGCTGATGGCTGCTCTGCATCTCCTGTGATGACAGGAGAAGCAGGTCACTGCCCCCACCTCCTCTCTGGTACAATGTGTGGCTGTGACCTGCAGAAGCTAAAGGAAAATCACTGGGATTAATATGATAACCCTTGTCCTGCTCTTAATGCACCCCTCAACTGCTGTGTCTTGCCAAATAGAGTCCCCCACACTATCCCTGCTGCATTGGGCTGTCACTCGTATTATTTAGATGACATTACAGAACCAAACACCCTGCAGGCAGAAGGGCTCCTAACATCATATCTATCAGTGATGCTAAAAGTCCCTTTGGAACTACACAGCATTAAAGGTTTTTTTCCACGAAGAAAAGTTAGGCCCTATCTAACTTGCTGATCAGTGGGGGTCTCTGTGCTGAGAAGTCATGAGTAAGAGCACAGATTAGTGCTAGAAACGCGTTGACAACACCCTGTATACCTGTCTATTGCTGTTGGATGCCATGTTATGATGAATAAAGGCGGTTTTATCCTTAATGAAAGCTGGATCCAGCAATTCTTCTGTTCTCAGTGCTGTGCCCCCACAAATCGCAAAAACTAGGGGTCCTTCGGACACCTTGTTACTCCATCATACTAATGAAGCAGACAGCCGCTCATGATCGTTCTGCTCCATTAATCTCTATAGAGCTGACAGAGATCGCTGGCTATATTGGATCACCAATACAGGCAGTCCCCTACTTAAGAACACCTGACTTACATACGACCCCTAGTTACAAACGGACCTCTGGATATTGTCAATTTACTGTACTTTAGCCTTACGCAACAACAAACATCTATAACAGTTATCACTGGTGTCTACAATGAATCTTTATTGCTACTCCTGGTTCTTATGACAATCCAACATTTTTAAAAATCCAATTGTCACAGAGACCCAAAAAAATTTGGCTGGGGTTACAATGCTAAAGTATACAGGTCCGACAAATTCAACTTAAGAACAAACCTACAGACCCTATCTTGTATGTAACCCGGGGACCACCTGTATAAACCAGCTTTCCTAACATGATCGAAGCTGTCATGATTAAGGGTGTTACCAATGATGTGACTTGGACTTTTATGAATTTTACTAATAAAGATGTTGTGATGTTATTTCATTGGAGCTGGACCTTAATTTCTTTTGGATTTATTATTCCATACCTTGTACTGGGATGCCGGAAAAAAAAAATTCCAAATGCGGTGAAATTGATGAAAAAACGCATTTTCACTTTTGTTTTGCAGGCTCACTTTTTAAAAATCCAAATAACACCTCTACTTCATTCTTTGATTTGGTACGATCACAGGGATACTAAATTTATATAGTTTTTATTGTGTTTTAATACATTTTAAAAAATGAAGACTTTACCTTGTAGAAGAAGTTTCACCATCTTCTGTTAACTTTCTGTTAACTTCTGTAACTTTTCATACTTCAGTTTATGGAGCTGTGAAAGGTGTCATTTTTTTTGCGAGATGAGCTGACTTTTTGATTGCTACTGTATAACCTTTTGATCACTTTTTATTAAATTGTTATATCATAGGAGCTGGACCTGAATTTCTTTTGGACTTGTAGTACACCCTCACAGTTTCGGGAAGGCCCATGCTCAAGAGAAGACACCCAAAGAAAGGGGAAGGGTGAGCTGGATTGTTATTATATAATGGAATAATAAATGCCATCACTAAGAAGTACAATTTGCTATGCAGAAAAAAAGCCCTAATACAGCTCAGTACACACTAAAATTAAAACGTTGTAGATTTTTGAAGGTGGGGAAATGAAAAATGAACAAAAAAAAAGGCTGTGTCCTTAAGGTTAACAGAACACTCCAGTCACAGTGTCCAGTTAAAAATGATTTCTTTAAATTCATTCAAACATCGTGTTTCAGAAACGAATGCTTAGTGGCCATGTTACGTCACATTAAACATGACTGATACCATGAAAAGTAGGAGAGGTTTAGACTATGTTGGACCATTTTTATTAGATTATGTTTGCATAATACACTTATATATTATGCTCTTTTTATATTGAATTACAAGAATTCTTTGACTTGACATTTTTACCATATTTTGTTACTGAATAATACAAGAATATTGAGAAGTGGGGAAAATCTTGTCTGATATCCTACAGGAGACATCAGTTTATTTCATGGAGCATTTGTTAACCAGGAAATTTGGAGTGTATTAACAGAACCTTACTAAAAGAGTTCATTCTGTGGGGGAGATTTATCGTTAGGCAGTAGTTTGTCCAGACATCTATGTGTTAGACTGGCAGGTTTCCGACAGTCTGATTTAAAGTATGGTGTATGTGGAGTTAAATGCCTTCTGACACAAGTATCAGCTGTGTCTGCCCTGTGCGAATAGACTGCACCAGTCAGAACATCTGCGCAACCTTACAATCCCCCTCCATGTCTGCAACAACCCTATAAGCTGCAGTTGTGCTGTCTCAAACCCAAACTGCACCAACACTCCAGCCCAAACACTACAACATGCAGCCATGTCTCCTACAACCCTACCATTCATGGCCATGCCAACAACAAGTTGGCAAGCGACGGCCATTATTCCACAAAACCTAGCTACAGGCCCTCAGTATATAGCTCCAGGTCCCCAGCAGCATAACCCATACAGCACGGCCTCCTCTTCTATGATGTGATGTGGACACGATGTTTGCCAGCTCAACACTGCAGGTGAGGTGAATCATGTCATTGGTGCCGGCCTGCTGCGTGAATGTGTAAACTGTAGCACGGCCACGCCTCTGAGATTTCACCAATGCATTTTTCAGATCTTCATATGGGGCCAGGGTTTGGGCGAGCATGGGCGATTTGGAGGCACCTATCCATACCGGCATGTTCTGTACATCACAATATCTCATCATGTACGTAACACCAATAATCATTAATCATAACTCCGGTCTTGTTGTAGGGAAACATGCTCCACATTTACTAACCATGGCTTATATGTAGATACACAGTAAACTTTGAGCTGGCATTATGAAGTTGCTCAAAATTACCGGGCTCTAATGTATCATTATGGGTGCAGTCAAATTACAAAAATATCAACATACAGGTGGTCCCCTACTTAAGGACACCCGAGTTACAGACAACCCATAGTTACAGACAGACCCCTCTGACCTCTGGTGAAGCTCTCTGAATGCTTTACTATAATCCTAGATTGCAATAATCAGCTGTAAGGTGTCTGTAATGAAGCTTTATTGATAATCCTTGGTCCCATTAGAGCAAAAAATGTTTAAACTTCAATTGTCACTGGGGCCAAAAATGTTTTTGTCTGGATCTACAATTATAAAATATACAGTTTCGACGTGCATACAATTTCAACTTAAGAACAAACCTCCGGACCCTATCTTCCACGTTACCCAGGGACTGCCTGTACATCACTACCAGATGATGGTGCAGTTTTGCGACTAAATTTACATTCTTTTGAAAATTCTCTTTTGATGTGTCCAGTGTTGCAAGGTGTTACACTATTCTAAATACTTTTGTAGTTGTGATGCTGGATTTATTCATGGTATATTATTAATAAATACAGTTTCCGTGCATCAGCACAGACACAGAAGACCTTTGTTTTCTTGCTTCATGATGGTCTGACAGGATATATAATGCCTGACTGCACACAGCGTGTTTTCATACATAAACAAAGCCCACGTGTTTTTTGTAAATAAGCAGGCGTTTCCTGCCATAGCACATTCTGTCTTTCCAGAATCCATCAATCCCAGAAATAGATTGCTGGTGGGTGGATATGGTGAAGGCGGAGAGAAGAAACATGGATCTTCCCTTTGTGAAACTTTCTATCTGTATACACAAATGTTGGAGGTGCATGAGTTAACAGCTGTAAACAAAGGGTGCAACACGTTGTGCTGCAAAGTGCATGGACGCTGTGTTGTGAATGCACAGAGCGGAGGCTGCTTTAGAGCTGTCACAAAGATTGGAGAATCTGACAGGCTGCTGCATGATGCATCCTCCCACAACACGCAGTACTCTATGTCATTGTGGGATAATAGGACAGCGTCTACACTGCTGAAATATGCAAGAGTTGTATGGGGGAAGGGAGGAGGATGCTGTCATGTGGGAATGGACTGGACAATGACATTCACGAAAAGAAAGGTGCATGGAGACTATGGCAACAGGATAATTGTTACTTATGGCATAAAATTATACCTCTTTGGGAAAGATGAGCTATTTAAAGCACATAGTCGTCTTTCTTTTTCTGCTAAAACAGCTGTAGCTGGCTTTGGGAGCAAATGCATTACTGCAATACATCAGGTGGAGAATTGCATCTATTTTTCACCATTCTGAAGGCAGAAGAAAGCAAGCAAATTTTCATTACCTAAAAGACTGATCATCTTTAATATTACCATCAAGGTTCAGGTCAAGGTCACTTGGGATCAAGTAGAAATAAAGCCCTGTCTATGTTCTGCACAGGAGTCAGAAGGTGTCTAGAGGTCAACAGTCACAATGCCTGGGTGAAAGCAGAAACAGATCTGAAAGACATGTTTTCAGGAAATCAGGTTATATTAGTGCATGATGAATTAGAGATATGAAACGCACATGGGCACATAATGAATGTGCAATGTGACAAGATAACAAAAGCTCTATAGAAGCCACATGAAGCTGTGTCATTGTGACACCTACAAGCCCAGTCCTCTAGAAACCATGCCGCCAGTGAACAATGCAAGATGCTAAGAAATACAACACTGACCCTGCCATGATATGAGTCGTGGATTATGCAAGGATGATGCATCTTTAGCTGGTGGTGTTACATGATGCTGTACCCAGCTGTACCCTATTTACCACCTTTTTACAGTGGAGGATTAAAATGCACATTATGGATCAAGTATATATAGGTTTATACCATTAACACATATCTGCCCCCTCAGCAGTCCCATTGTTTGCACTGTTGACTCCTCAAATATGAGTGACAGTATGCACCGCACAATGACGTAATCCCACTTTACCCCACACATTATAAGCTTTGTCTGACATGAGGGCTGATGTATACAGCATGTCATACATATTGCTGCAGCAATCAGCACTGTGTTAGATTCACAGCAGCAATGACGTCATGCAGTGCACATGGCGTATCAACGTGGCGTTCAAGTTGTATAAGGTATATCCACACAGCGGCGGATTAAAAGGGGTTTTCCAAAAAAGCAAGTTAATCGCTGTGTGAATCTTGTCTAATTTTATCCCATACAAAGTAGAATGATAACATGACCTTATTCCAGGTCCTTAAACACCCAACGATCCAGCACAGACTTTGGTGGGTTTATTCCAGATCCATTCCATTGAGAAGTCTAAAAAAGCATAAAGGGAAATTGGTATATAATCTATCAATAGCACAAAAGAGAGCTTTTGAGGAAATTGCAGGATGGGATGATGTAATAAAAATTTTGGAAAGGAGGGGTGGCGGAAATCGGTTGTTATAATGAGCAAGAGTTTATATAAAGAACAGGTCAACCACTTCCTTTCCGACATTTCTACATACATTGGAATCTAATCCTACCATAGTTTTTCAATCAGAAATGTCAAAAATACTTAAAGAAGGTGCAATATTGGGAACTCTTACCACACAATAAGTTGAAAGATTTAATCCAACAAATCCCATTTCACATGTTCTTCCCAAAGCCCACAAAAAGGTCTGCCCCCTCCAATGAGACCGATCATACCCAGGATTGGATCGCTGTGTGAATCTCTTTGTAGATTTCCAGAAACCCTTGATTTACCGTGTTCCTGTATACATCTGAGATTCACTGGATATTTTGTCTTCCATGAGTTATAGGGTTCAGGTGTAATGTAGTAACGCTATATACTTCTATACCTCATGCAGCACTCAATGCACTTAAATTTCATTTAGATAGATATAACATCCCTGCTGATGACATTAAGGAAATTATTATAGAAGTATGTTTTTTTTCTACTCAAGCACAATTATTTTGTGTATGACAAACAATTTTAACTACAGGTCCATGGCATCAGCATAGGTGCCGAGTACTCACCGTCCTTGCAAGTCTGCTAACAAACCATATTTGAATTGCATTGAGTGATATGTCAGATATATAAATGATATCCTGATCATTTAGAGGGGTGAAGTATCTTCCATACCACACTTTGTGTCCTACATCAATGATAATCATCAAGTTCACACATGTTGTGCAGTCAGATCAAATGGTATTCTTGGACATCAGTCTGATAAGGATTCCAGGACAACCAGTGATTACATCTACACACAGGGAACCTACAGCTGGAAACACCACACTACATGCAATCAGCCAACATTCCAAACATACAATATGCTCAAATTCCAGTGGTGGAACTTACTAGAGCGAAACGGAATTGCAGTAGATCTAGAGAGGTTGTCAATTAGGGGGGTATCCTAAGTGGATGCATATGTTGATCAGTTATGAGATCAGTTGGTACCACGTAGGGGTGCCCCAATATTAAACTTAAAAATCCAGCTCACATTAGTAAACAAATATACTTCATGTTTTAATGATATACACAGCATCATTTTCAAACATTTGCCACTATTAAAAGATGACCATATAATGGAGAAAATTCTTTCAGATGGTTGTAGGGTGGTGTCAAAAAGAGGAAAAACTTTGGGTAATCGCCAGTGTTGTTCTCAGAAGGGACCAAAATAAAAGGGACTTGCTTATCAACCTTTCTTATGCAAGGACCCATATTTACTAAAAACAGTGCAAACTGTACTATGTGCAGTTTGCCTGTATATAGTGCTGAGGGCATCAGATTCAGGATTTCTGGTGCACATTCTTCATGAAACTGGCACTCCCTGCACTGCTCCTACTTTGCATGATAAATGTGGTGTGCGGTCCGACTGAGCACAGGGACGCCCATTTCAGTGCAGTATAGTGCAGCTGAGACACAAATGTGTCTCAGACACTTCTTTTTGCACCAAAAAGAATGTGCAAATTCAGACAGAAAACTGGCGCAAGGGGTCTTAAAAAATCTGGGTCAATGCATCTAGATGCAAAACATGTTCTTATGCTATCAATATGAAAAGGTTTAGGAACACTCATTATACAAAAAGATTTCATTAACACAATCAATGTTGTATATATTGTGAAATTTAGAGCATCTGAAGGACATTTTTAGAGCATCTGAAGGACATCACAAATCCTGATGGTTGGTCTCTATCAGTGGGAATGGAAATTCCATGTGTACTTATGCCATTGAAAGAATCACAAAACCATACAGGGGAGGAGATATAGAAGCTCTCTTGAGAGATAAAAGAA
The DNA here is from genome assembly GCA_019512145.1 of Engystomops pustulosus. Lineage (NCBI taxonomy): Eukaryota > Metazoa > Chordata > Amphibia > Anura > Leptodactylidae > Engystomops > Engystomops pustulosus. The sequence goes on along the minus strand of CM033643.1, from coordinate 119,034,540 downwards.
GCCTTCTAATTGTTCACATTGGACACCAGGTATCACAAGGGTCTTGTGGTAGATATCATATTTCTCTCTATACTCAATTTTGTACACTGTCATTCATTTCATGATTCAGCCATCTTGTGTAATCTGTTTTCTTGTCTGCCCACTTCTCCTTGACTCTTGTTAGAGATAGTTGTCTTTCAGCCTGTTTTTTCTCCTTATCTTATTTTGGTTACTAAGGAACCTTCAGAGCCTTCTTAGTACATCTTGTAGCTGGGATAGTATAAACATTCTGTTTCTCTGAGAACAAGGCCTCTTGGAGAAACGGTGCATAGATCATCAACATTTTTGGAAAATGGCTTAAAGGGGGGTTCTGGTATATACAAGCTAACCTATAGCATTTCAGTATTTTATCACTTTCCATGTCCTCTGCAAGGCTTTTTCTGTTTCTATATACACCCCTCTGGGTCCATAGTCTTGTTTAGACCCCAAAACTATACCTTGAGTATAGCTGTTTGCCCTTTTTACCTTCCGCCAGCTGTAGCGCTTCCTTGAGTGCCATCAACACCACCTCCTGCGCTGACCTGTGTGGAGGAAGTGGTTCTGCTTTTATTACCTCATTGTGCCACTGACCACTGCATATCCAAAAATACACCACAAAAAATAATTATAATTTTTGTAATAAAGGACACATTATTTGACCTGTTTGTATGCTTTTTTTTCTTCTTTGCATTGTCATGTTTTTTGGCATGTTATGGTCGCTGCTTTTATCAAGGGTAGTGCTGGTCCGTTGATGTTTGATTTCATTTAGTTAAAAGGGCTCTAAAGGAACCGGTCACTAGCTATATTTGTGAAAACTGTGGTGACAGGTTCCCTTTAAGGTAAATCTAATAAGGTAAGTTTTCAGGTTATTTTAGAAGGTTTGGAAGGTAAGGGATTGTGTAACACATTTTTGTAGAGAGTTCCAAAGCTGAGGGTTGTATTTAACCCTTTACCGACATTTGACGTAATAGTACTGCATTACGTCAAGCTCCTAAACGGAGCCGGCGCCAGAAGCTGCGGGTGTCAGCTGTATACTACAGCCGACACCCACGATCGGAGATTTTGCCAATCGCGGGTGTTAACCCCTAACAAGCCGCGTGTTAGGACGCCGCTGTAACACACTGAGCATGCGCAGGCACCTAACATTCAAAGCCCCATAACATCCTACAAAAATAAGAGTATATATAAAAAACCATATCCACGTAAAGAAGACATTCGATGAATGTTAGTTATTACGTTTTTTTGCGGTTTTGACTATGTGTGGAAAAAGTAGAACATTTTTGAAGTTTGAAAAGCAAGAATTTTTCCAAATTTTCACCAAATATCCGATTTTCTCATAAATAAATGCAAAACATACCACCAAAATTTTTCAACTAACATGAAGTACAATGTGTCATTTTGGATATGTCCCTTGGATATGCTTAAGCTTTTCAAAGTTTTAACCATTTATAGTGACACAGGGCAGATTTGAAAAAATGGGCCGTGTCAGGAAGGTGAAAAGTGGCTTCGGCGTTAAGGGGTTAAGGTATCCTGGAGATTGAAAGAAGAATCCAATAAGTCTACTTAAAATAGTAAAATAATACTCCTACATAAATTTAAAAAACATTTAAAAGTGGCGAACCTGGTGTGGGATGGTTCAGGCACAGTATATTAATACATATTTTATAATACTGTTAATAACCAATGCATCCACCAAATGAGAGATACAATACACCTAGAAAATAATTATGTACAATCTTACAAAGCATACACCACCTTTGCCGAACATATACTTGTGTTTCTGGAATGGAGTTTGGTTGGTAACATTATTGGTTGCCTTATTTCTTGGGTTAGTGTATTTCTCACCTGTGGAATACATTCTTGAATGGGGTTATAACATGCATTTATTTGAATTACCTGCAGTAGAAAATTGAATAGTATTTCATGAGCATGAATTCCCAAACTGAATACAGGTTTAGGAGTATAGGCATACAGTTATGTCTGTGCAGACAAGTGCACCATCTCTACAATCACTACTTCCACCTGTTGCATTGAATTTATTTCCCATTCTCAGTAATGTCCCAGTGATGTGCTTACCTATATAATTACAGGGTGTGACACATTTTCACATTGGAATGCTGGTACAACAGCATTCTTAGCAAATAGTCACCCCAGGTGAAGTGTTCACTCTACTGGTATAAGATGTGCCCAGCCAAGTGTTCATTACTCATCCAAGGCACGTGTAAGACTCAATGCCACTATTCACGTATCTTTCTTCTTGCATTTCTGGGTTTACAGCATGTGTTACTAGAAAATAAACTGTGTGGGCAGTAGTAGTCAAGTATTGGAACAACAACACATTCTACATACATACAGGAGCTTTTATAACACCCAATTCTAAATACATAGGTATTAATATGCAGCAGACTAAAGCTGTTGTAGATTCCAAACACCAGCACTTGGGAAATGTAACAAGCCTTCCATGCAAGCAGTGGCTGTGGGAAATGTGGACTTCTTGAGAATAAAGTGTCCCGGGTTTGCTAGATGATTTTTTGCAGATTTTTTGTTTATAGAGCAGTTTTTGGCAGGAGATGTTGTACTTTACAATAGTGCAATTTTGGTATAGATGTGATTTTTTTTATCACTTTCTACGTGGGACAAGATAGGCTAAAATCATAATTTTGGTGTTTTTTTTGGATTTCTTTTATGTCTTTCATTGGGCTGGCTCCATAGTAATTTTGTTTTATTGTAGGGGTCATTATGAATGCATGGATACTTATATGTGGGGTTTGTATGGTGATTTTCACTTTTTTATGTGACATGTAACTTTTATATGTATAGGGGTCTTGGGGGCATTTTTTTATTGATGTATAAGTTTATTTTTTATTTAAACACATTTTTTTTAGTTTTTTAAACTGTTTGTCCCACTATGGGACATGAACAATTGCTGTACTGATTCTTTTCCCGAAATCACCTCGGGTACTGCTGGAAAAGCTGCAAAAGAGGGTGTCAGCCTTAGCATTTTTAGAACCATAATGATATGTAAAGAATGAAGAAAAATGCTCAATCAGTGCTTGCCTGGTTGAAATTAACTTAGTGCTATTCAAATAAAGTATATTTTCATGGTCAGTAATCACCTTGACCCAGTATTTAGCCCACTTTAGGAAGTTTCCCCATTCCTAAAAAACCCATTTAATGGTCATCATAATTGTGTTCTGAGGGGGAGACCTTTCTTTAGAAGAAGGCTACGGGCTGCAGATTACTAAGTGATTCTGGACCCTGAGACAAGACGACGCCTTCCGCTGTGGGATCAATCGCCACAGTAGAAAGGTTCATTCAATTTCATTAATCTGAAATTTATATACATTTTTTCAGTTAGATGTTATTAAAAAAAAGTTTACCTGTGTGAAGATAATTTCTCATAAATGTAGTCATATCGCCCCTTGTAAATAAGACTATGTCCTTGGATACGTCCACCTCTGCTGGAGGAATTGCACAAAGAAACATCCAATTGAGGAAATGTTTACAAATGAAGTAAATTAAATGTGAATGCCCAGATTGGAATAGCCCTTTAAGTTGTGCAGCACAGAACATTTTTTAATAAATTTAAAGATAATAGTTCAAGAAACCCAAAAATCTGTTGCAGGGCTTAAAGACTGGTAGGAGGTTTCCAGTCCTCCATAGCAATGACTTAAATGAGAGGATCCATACAAAAAGATTCAGGAGTAATGATGTAACTGAGGAAGGTAATTCTTTGAACTCCAAACAAACACTTGGACAATTTAGAAAATAAGAGATTTTGACATAGTATTAACAGTACTTTCCAAACATATTGTTTATGAGTGGCCCATCTGGAGAAAATATGAGGAAATCACACAAATAAACCAAAACATACTGACCCAGAAGATCCTAAAAATGTAATTTACAAACTATTGGAAGACTCTAGGTGCATTGAAAAATCCTAAGGGTATCACCAGGTATTCATGTTATCCTTCTGGCATATAAATGCGGTCTTCCCCTCATTCCCCTCTCTGATTCTGATTGAACTGTAGGTCCTGTGGAGATCAATCTTAGTGATTAAACAAATTAGGGATAAATGGAGTGGATATTGTTTTATTAATATAATTTATTAAGTTCACAGTGGTCAACACATGGTATGAGTCCACCTTCTTTCTTTGCATCAAAAAAGAAACCGTCCCATAGGAGAGTTAGAGTGGTGAATCTGTCCTTTTTAAGACTGTCTCATATGTATTCCTGCATAGCTATCCTCATATTCTGGAGGGACACATTTAAAGTTCTTCCCTTGGGATACTTAGATCCTGGAAGAAAATCAATCCCATCATCATAAATCCTGTGCGGGGTACATACTTAGCAGAACTTTAATAAAAAATAACAGCAAAATCAGAAATGTACTCACAGCGCTAACCATGGGAGACCCAAAATTACATCAGCTGACACATTTTTTTAAGACGTAAAACTTCACCAGCATAATGTTACCTGGGGGAAATCAAAACACATTTTTCCCAATTTTATAAGAGTAGATAACCTGCCATAAGGCCATAACCTGCTCTATGGCACCAAGGTCAGGGTAACCAACACAGGCATCTTTAACTAAATCTGATAAACCCTGTTTAAAGAGAGCCTTCAAGGAAGGTTCACACCAGTCCAGGGTCAAACAGTGTTTACAGAACTACATGCAATATCCCTCAGCAGAGCGTTTATCTCACTGGAGGGAGAGGAGTTGAGATTCCACAAGCACAATATGATCTGGATCAGCAGTTTGGATGTTTTTTAAGGAAATATTGGCTTGCAGCTATGCAGTCTTCATGCAGGATATCAGAGTTTAGAGATTCCACATTCACAGTTGCCTATTTTGTGATATCTGGTAGTGAACTTAAGTTTTACTATTTACAAAAGGTATCAGTAAAGTTTACAAGTCTCAACACCAGAAATAATTGGTATCCTTTGTTTCCTTTGTATCCTAGGTAGCATGTAGAATGTAGCTATACTGGGAATGTCTGGTATTAGTTCCAGTAGAGTGTCTGATATTAGATTGAACCCATTGATGGTCTGTGTAAGTTCTTGTCCAACACATCTGATTTTACATATCCATTTTGTCTTTTTATTCTTGTGATATGTGTCAGGCTCCAGGGGTAGTGGACCCACTGGACCACCACGGCCGATGACGCAAGCCGACACCTGGGAGCAGAATCTAAGTGGCACCTGGTTTTTACCAGAGCACACCACAAAGTGGGTTGAAATTGATGCGGCGTGGTACCACCAGGTCATTCCACAGGTGCGACTTTGTCAAGACAGGCAGCAGAGGAGCATAGTCAGGAACGGAACCAGGGTAACAATGGAAAATCACAATAACAGCGCAGGGCATAGGAACAAGCTTTCTCTCGGGCACAAGCTTCCTCTAGGGTGTGTAGGGAGAGGCTGGTTTATATGGAATTCTGGGAAATGGTCAGCGGCAATTAAGGATGCGCTGGCCCTTTAAATCATCTGAAGCTGACCCACGCGCACCCTAGGTGATGGGAACAGGAAAGGAAACAGGTAACATGCGCGGGCGCCACGCTGGCAGACAGAGAGGGGCCGTGTGGTCGCGGGAGCAACTGTGACAATATGCCTGTGATATTGTTTCTACTCCAAAATATCTCTTTCAGTTGCAATCTGTGGAAAAATGTCTCCATTCACTGTATCTGGGAATGCCCTAAGATAGAAAACTTTTGTTTTGAGTGGGCCATTTTCACCATTTACCCAACCTCATCAAATTACTTTATTACATTTCTGCAGCTGCATGAAAGCCAATTTTACAAGATTGGGTTAATCCTTGGGCTCCCTCTAAAACTCTTTTTATCCAAAAATTTACATACTTATTTAGGATGGATGGACTGAGGCACTACACAAAGAAAGAAAAGTCAAGAAATTCTTTATCTTCTGGGAATCATTCATCAATATTCTTTCCCAAAGAATTAAAACAAAATTACAGAGATACTTCCCATGGGCAATTTCTGTACCGGGGGTATTGGGGGTGACGGGGCTGCATATAATTAATCCATGGGGGTGAGGAGGAAGTATGTAATGAATCCATGTTGCTATGTGAGTTTACTGCAAAAGGGCCCACTGAAACCTGAAGCCAGCCCTGCTTTAATACCACATCATGTCATTCATGGATTCTTGGGGGGCTACCTTACAAGGTAGCAAAAGGAGGCAATATTTTCCTTATCCCATCTTGGAAATCATATTTCTATTGCTTATACTGATAAAGTTTTACAGCAGAGGATAATGCATCAAAACTGTGTTGTGTTGTGTATTTTGCTTTCCTTTAGATCTACTCTCATCCTTAATCGAATTATTTCAATTTCTTTTGTTTGTTGATGATGAGTTTATGGCGATTTATCCAAAATTTTCACTTAGGCCTAACCCAGTTCTTTGAATTATTACATAATTAAGCTCTAATAATAACATACCGTATACATTGGGGAAATTCTCCACAATTACAAAACAGGATGAATTCACCCAGATACACCAATAGCCACCACTAAGAAAACACTTCTCTGGATCAGGCCACACTATGAAAGATTTTAAAGTCTTATACTATAAAGTCTCTTCAGCAAATCCGAGAGAGGTGAACCTGGGAATTTCAGCAGTTGATAATCTTCACCTGGATTTATGGCTCACTTCACTTCAAACTCACTTCAAAATTCCTGAGAGACTTACTACAGATTTCTACTTTAATAAGCCATTAACCCCATTGCCCTTCATTATTTAAAAAAAACTTCACATACTAATTATCTTTGCGTAACATCTCGTATATGCCTCTTTGCCCCAACAGTTTGTAAATAAAATTTTTCTGTTTTCTGTTTAGCCAAAATCATAAAAGGAACCCATGGAAGAATGGACCAAAATCTCCATACAGGAGGTTCCTTCAATTTTCATCACCAACAAAGGCTTTTGTAATAGCTTTTATTACCTTTTCAGTGTATCATTTCACAATATTGCACAACTTAATTGATGGGCGTCTATGCTGTGATTTCTTTGCTAATGAGGAATGGATGGATTTTTTCAAACATTTCATTGGAATTTCATGTCAATACCACTGGTAGAAGGAACTTTGGGGAGTGCCTTCTTTCAGGGTCTCTAAGCTCTTCTTTCCTGCCTCCCTACTTCTTTTGCTGGAAATCTTGCGGCAATAGTGAGTAATAGCTCCAGGGTCGCACTGGCCCACTGGTGGACTGGAGGACAGAAGGAGTCTGAGAGAAGGACGGGGGTCTGAAGGTGGAAAATAGAGAAGTCTGAAGGATGACAGAGGGGGTCTGGAGAAAGACAGAGGGCCTTGGTGGTGGAGGACACAAGGGTCTGTAGGAGGTGGACCGAGGAGTCTCAAGAAAGAGGACAGAAGAGTCTGGAGGTGGATGACAGATGGGTCTGGAGGTGGAGGACAGAGGGGGCCTGTTTTTGGAGGACAGAGTAGTCTGGAAGAGGACAGGGGGGTTCGGAAGAAGATAGAGGGGTCTGGATGGGGGACTGGAGGAGGAAAGAGGGGTTTGGAGGAGGACATTAGAGTCTGGAGGAGCGGGACAGAGGGGTCTGGAGGAGCGGGAAAGAGAGGTCTGGAGGGGAGCGGGACAGAAGGGTCTGGAGGAGTAGGACAGAGGGGTCTGCAGGAGGACAGAGGGATGTGGAGGAGGACAGAGTCGTCTGTAGGAGGAGGACCGGGGGTCTGGAGGAAGATAAAAAGGTCTGGAGGGGGATAAGGGGGTCTGTAAGAGGACAGAGGGAGATTAGATGGAACTGGAGGAGGACAGGGTGACTGTAAGAGGACATGGGGATCAGAAGGAGGACAGAATGGTCTGGGAGGAGGACAGAAGGGTCTGGAGAAGGAGGACACAGGAGTCTGGAGTGTATATATATAAAACAGTTCATTAGTAAGGGCACCATATTAGTGGCCATTATATAGGCACAGTAATTAAATGGAGAGGGCTACAGTATATATAATATTATTAATAAGTGATTTTATGCAGGTGGCACAATAGTTTTGTTATTGGGGTGTGTGTTTGATATGTGTGGGGGGCACAGTGTGGTCAGTTGTGTTGTAGGGAGTAGATATTATTTAGGAGCACAGTTTGGGATAATTATTTTTTTTGTTACAACATTGCGGAGATGTGCTGCCTGGAGCTGAAGACATCAAGACAATTGCTGGAAAATTCTGCAGCCATAAATAATGACAGGGAGAAGTCATGAAATCACTTTTGACCTGTGAGGTACCAGATCTAATTTCTGCCTGTGTAGTGTTGCATTGTATCCATAATGTCAGTGAGTTGAGTCTGCATTCTGCATATGAAGGATGTGGAGTTATTGGGCCACCAGCGTTTGCACCAGTTTTCTGTCTGACTTTACATATGTATTTATGATGGTAGGGTTCTTTTTCTTAATGATACTCCAAAGGTGGATTAAATTAGACTTTGTTGGGGGCTTCTTCCTATGTTGAAGTTTGTATCGCACATTTTTTTGTTTATGTGAGGATTGGTGTAGTCAATGGTTGTAGTTTGTCTTACTGTTAATACCGTAAATACTGTAAATAAAAAGAAAATCACTGCACTTTTTTGTGACTATATTCAATTATCGCATTGCTTATATTTCCCTCTCTCCTCTAAGTAATAATTGTGACAATGGCCACATATAGTTAAGCTGATATGGAAGTGATTATGGCCTTTTACTGTGATCGTTGAGTGACAAGCTATGGTATGCAAAAGTGATCATCAAGTGATTAAAGTGATCATTTGATAAAGACTGATTAGTAGACTATTTACTCCATTATGTTTCCTTTTACTTACCTCCTTCGTGTTGTCAAATGGCAAAGATGATAAATTTGTAGTATAACTTGATCTTAAGATATGCAATGAATCATTACAGTTAAGTATACCATACAACAATGTATGCAAAATGCAAGTAAGACAGTAGGATGTGACTGTACTCACACTTTAGGGAAAAAAAACTGCTTATACAGCAGGTGTGTCTGTTTTATTTGTTCCCATCAGTATCATCTCTCTCTCTCTCTATAAATGTGAGAACTTCCAATAATAATGTTTCCAATAATACACATTTTATTCATCCACATTTTATGTGGATACTGAATACCTTCTCTATTAGAATTGAATTACAAATGATTATACTTGAGGGTACCATATATACTAAAGAACAATTTTTGTGGTGAAAAAGCCACATTTATACTCCAGTGAGCAGTTCCCGGAGATGCAAGGGGAATGAGAGGGGAAGATAATCAATTGCATCTGTGTGCTCTGACTGTGCACACTGTATAATTTCATCTGCCTTATAAAGTGTGCCTGGAAAGTGGGCATGTCTCTGTCTACTCTGCTGCATGGGAAGCCAACGAGAGAAAAGGAAGCTGGAACAGGGGATGAAGAATAGAGTTATTATTAAGAGGGCTCTGCTGGACATTTCATTATTAAGTGGGATCTTCTGAACATTTAATTCATTTCGGGGCTGCTGTGGATATTTTATCAAAGAGGGGAGGTTGCCATGAACATTTCACTAATGAGGTGAGGTTGCAGCTGGCTATTTAATTAAATAGGCAAGATGATTTGAACCGTATTGAAACGAATCAGGGCATGTGACGTAACGGTATGTCACTACCCCCATACAGTGAGGAATACTAACCCCATACAGTGAGGAACGCTACCCCCATATAGTGAGGAATACTACCCCCATACAGTGAGGAACACTACCGCCATCCATTGAGGAACACTACCACCATACAGTGAGGAATGCCACCGCCATACAGTGTGGAACACTACCTCTCCCATACATTGAAGAATACCAGCCATACAATAAGAACACTACTCCCATACAGTGAGGACACTACCGCCATACATGAGGAAACAGCCATACAGTGAGGGGGACACTACCGCCATACAGTGAGGAACACTATCGCCATACAGTGAGAAACACTACCGCCATATAGTGAGGAACACTACCACCATACAGTGAGGAATACAGCCATACAGTGAGGACACTACCACCATACAGTGAGGAATACAGCCATACAGTGAGGAACACTACCTCCCATACAGTGAGGGACACTACCCCCATACAGTGAGGAACACGACCTCCATACAGTGAGAAATACAGCATACAGTCATGGGACACTAACACATACTTGAGGAATACAGCCATACAGTGATGGACAATACCGCAATACCAGTGAGGAACACTACTCCCATACAGTGAGGGACACTACCGCCATACAGTGAGGAACACTACCGCCATACAGTGAGAAACACTACCGCCATACAGTGAGGGACACGACCTCCATACAGTGAGGGACACCCCCATCAGAGGAACCGACCCCATACAGTGGAAAACAGCCTACACAGGACACTCAACACAATACATGAGGAATACAGCCATGCAGTGATGGACAATACCTCCATACAGTGAGGAACACTACTGCCATACAGTGTGGAACACTACCTCCATACAGTGAGGGACGCTACCTCCTCCATACCGAGGACACTTCCACCTACAGGAGGGACACTTCCACCATACAGTGAGGGACACTTCTTCCAACAGTGAGGGACACTACCGCCTTACATTGAGGACACTACCGCCATACAGTGAGGAACACTACCCCCATACAGTGAGGAAACACTCTGCCATACAGTGAGGAACACTACCCTACCCATACAGTGAGGAACACTACCCCCATACAGTAGAGAACACTATCGCCATACATTGAGGAACAACTACCGCCATACAGTGAGGGACACTACCTCCATACAGTGAGGGACACTACCCTTATACAGTGAGGAACACTACCGCCATACAGTGAGGAACACTACCTCCATACAGTGAAGAACACTACCCCCATACAGTGAGGGACAAGAACACTACCCCCATACAGTGAGGGACACTACCGCCATACAGTGAGGAACACTACCCCCATACAGTGAGGAACACTACCCCCCATACAGGAGGGACACTACCGCCATACAGTGAGGAAACTACCCATACAGTGAGGAACCTACCTCCATACAGTGAAGAACACTACCCCCATACAGTGAGGGACCACCACCATACAGTGAGGAACACTACCCCCATACAGTGAGGGACACTACCGCCATACCATACGATCAGTGAGGAACACTACCGCCAACAGTGAGGAACACTACCCCCATACAGTAGGAACATACCGCCATGTTCCTTTCTTCTTCTAGAGTTCTTGCCCCATGTAACCGTTGTGCTCATGGCCATTTTGCTAATAAGTGTGGTTAAAAAAAATAAATGAAAAAAAAACTATATATATATTTTAAAATTTGAAATTCTTCCCAAATCATCTGTAATCTTTGGATTCGTATGAATCACAAAGTTTTCCTGAATTCTAAAAGAATTTAGAATCGTAAAATCGATTCAACCCCTTTCTCTATTGAACATTCTTTGTTGAGGGGAGCTTCTGACCTTTTTTTTTAGTGAGAGGAGACTACTGGACATTTATTAAAGAGTAGCTACTTTCCTACAAGCTTATGTTCAAGTGAATCATTTTCCCAGTTTTTTTGTGGGTGAACTAAGGGAAAATGGCTTACAAAGATTGAAATAATTATTTTAGCGTTGGCTAATTTTGTAAGTTTGCCCACTGACAAGACATGAACAATCAACATTTTTAAGGGTAGGTTAATTTTACATGAATGTGGATAAATCCTGAAACTCAAATAGTATTTAATTATATATATTTATATGCTTGAGAGATATATATTTGATCACCTACCAACCAGTAAGAGTTTCTGGCTCCTCAACAGTTAGATGGCCCTCTCACCTCGTACCTGCATTACTCCATCAATTAATTGGGTTTTGCTGTTATGTTGAAAAGAGAGGTTTCCCTTCCATATATACACCTTGTAGAACATGCGGCCGGCCCGGGCACAGACCATGGGAAGCAGGTGGAGGGCACTAACTCGCTCTGTCCACCTGCTCCTGTCCACTCCCTGCCCCTCATCACACTGAGTCATCAGCTACAGCTGGGTAAGCAGAGGAAGAAAGCCGTGGAGCGGGGCTGTGCTAAGTGATTCTACTTCTTTAAAAGGGCCAGATATATACTATATATAACACACAACACAGTGAAAATATGTCTTATAGTCTAGTGCTTCAATGTAGCCACCTTTGCTTTGGTTCTTACTGCTTTGCAACTCTTGGCCTTCACTTGATGAGCTTCAAGATGGCCATCACAGAAAAGGTGGGGGGCACATCACAGGTCTCGTCAGGTGTAATAATGGATTTCCTTCCGTATAAATGGGGTTTGGGACCATCAGTTGTGGTGTGCAGAAGTCAGGTGGATACCAAGCTGATATCCTACCGAATAACGTTAGAATTGTATTATGACTAAAAACAGCTAATTAAAGAAAAACGATGGCATCATTACTTTAAGAAATGAGTAAAGTCAGTCCTTTAAAAAAGTGGGGCAAACTCTGTAAGTCCCCTCAAGTGCAGTTGCAAAAAACCCTCAAGCTCTACAAAGAAACTGCTGACATTTTTTTTTTTAAATTGCGCTTATGCTGGAGCTAAATCCACCTAATCTAAGTAGGCTTGACAGACACGGCCGGCTGTCTGAGTCCACAATCAAACTGCAGAGTTGTGTTTTGTTTGATAGTACTGTGTCTGTAGACCTCTGTGCAGACTTGGGGCACATTTACACTAACACTACCTAGAAAACCACTACCTAGCAAACCCCAGTATTGTCCCCCTCCCTCTTGGCAATGATAATTTCGCCCCTCCCCCTACAATGAGCATTCCTCTCCTCATTGGTCAATGAGCATGTCCTCTTCCCTTTGAAACAATATCACCCTACCCCTATGGCAACAAGTAATTTTTTGATGTGTGTTTGCTTTTTTGTGTCCACAGCGGGCCCTGCCCTCGTGGACCATTCAGATCAAAGAATTATGTCGTTGACCAGCATTTTATTAACAATCAAATGGTAAACGAGTGTGTCTGCCGTTTTTATTTCAATAACACCTTTTCTATATGTCAGTAAAGTGTGTGTTTTTTTTTCTTTGTCAACCTCTAGCATAGTCTGCCATGGTAGTGTGCTTCTAGTTGGCAATGCTCAACCTATTGTGCCAGTGTCCCCCTCTTGCCTTCTAAAATGGAACGCACTCTACGTACAGTGGTTATGTCCAGCTACTTTGTAGAGCATTTTGGGCCATTCCACAACTTTTTTTGTGACATCTTAAGCATCATGTTCATGGAGTGCGGTAGTGTCAAACTGGATTGATGCACAATGCACAATTAAACGTGATTGGCCGGCACCCCTGCCATTTTCTGCATCTATTCCTCTATGAGTCAGTTGTCTTCTTCATACTTAGGACTTGCAGCGCCATTTTCTGTGCGTGTGATACACAATGGCCACCCCCTGTAAGCAGAAAAGCACAAAATGGCTGACCAAAAGAAACAGAGTCTATGTTTTTATCCCACGGAATATGGCCATGTCCCAGTTTGGCTCCCTTTAACTTGATCGATCATAAAGGGCTTGTTTCTCTCCTGACAGCTGTGGCTGTCTTACTGCTCATTCAGCTCTGCCGCTCTTCAAGGAGCAGCAGGCCATGTGAAGCAGGTGGAGGGCACTAACTCGTCTCTGTCCACCTGCTCCTGTCCACTCCCTGCCCCTCATCACACTGAGTCATCAGCTACAGCTGGGGAAGCAGGAGGAAGAGAAAGCCGTGGGAGCGTGGGCTTGCTAAGTGATTCTATTACTTTAAAAAGGGCCAGTATATATATATATATACACACACACAAGTGAAAATATGTCTTATATTCTAGGTTCTTCAATGTAGCCACCTTTTGCTTTGTCACTAAAAATGCCCATAAGCCCCAAAACATATAAATAGACAAAAAACGCTCGAAAAGTCTAAATCATAACAAAAACCCCACATATATATATATAGTATGACTGCGTCCGTAACAATCCGTAGAATAAAAGTAAATAACAATTGAACCCGTACGATGAACGTCGTAAAAAAAAAAAATTTAAAAACCCGCCAAAAATTATGATTTTACCTATTGAATCCAACTAAAAATGCAATAAAAAGTGATCAACAAAACATATGTACTCCAGACAAGTGTGACTTAACTGGATTATTAAAGACTGGTGTTTAACAGACAGAGGTGAGTGGTCCAGGATGATGCTACTTTGCATTGAGAAAGCTGGGGGTGGGGATGTCTAGATTTTGACTTGCCCTGCCTCTTTTCTGCTCTCAAAACATATTTGTCTGCAGGGCTAAAGGGGACTAAAGGGGGTTATCCGGTCCCATGCAAAAGAACATGATGCACAACTTTTGTGCTTTTATCAATATGGTCGGCTATGCGCTTTAAATCTTCCCTAAGCCTAGCTTTCTTGGCACGGGCCATTACCCCTCCTGGGGTTTCCATGAACCCATAGATGACCGGCCCAATGCACTGCATCTCCCGTTGCTTCTTTGAAGAGCTTCAGAGCTTGAATGAGCAGTGAGACAGCCACAGCTGCCAGCAGAACAAGGCACTTTATGATGTCATGGTCGCACATTCCACTGCCAGCAGAACAAGGCACTTTATGATGTCATGGTCGCACATTCCAAGGGCCTCAACTGTGACACACGCATTGTTCCGTGGGAACAGGGCCGGACAAAGTGGGGCCCTGGGCAAAACTAAAAGTGGGGCCCCAAAATAAAACAATTTTATGACCAGTCACAGCCAGTAAGAGGCTCCCTTTAGTATGGTAAAAAAAACTGTAATATGGGCGAATTTTATAGGAGATAGATGATAGGGAGATGATGGGCAGCCCCGTGGCTCAGTGGTTAGCACTACAGCCTTGCAGCGCTGGTCAACATCTGAATAGAGTTTGCACGTTCTCTCTGTGTTTGCATGGGTTTCCTCCAGGTCCTCCGGTTTCCTCCCACACGGCAAAAAATTACTGGTAGGTTGAATAGATTGTGAGCCCCATTGGGGACAGGGGCTGATCTGGCAAGCTCTGTGCAGTGCTGCTTAATCTGTGTGCGCTATATAAATAATGGAATTATTCATTATAATTATTATGATAGAAGATAAATATGAAAGATGATAGAGATTTGTAGATGCAGAAGTATAAAGTAAATGATATATACAGGAGGTGGATATGAGAGATAAATACAGCAGAAGAGAAATAGAAGATTGATTGAAAAAACTGAAATAACTAAATATCTGCTTTTCAGCTAGAAATTTTAAGACAGTCAAGACCTGAAAAATATAGCAATAAAACAGAATAAAAAGTAAAGGCGCCATAAAACCTATAGAATAGAAACCAGACGATGCATTTGGCAATTAACATTCAAAATTTCCTCTAAAATATGTACAAATCCAGATACTTATATAAAGAAAATATACTTTCCTGAAACAGCAAGATGTGAGGAGAGCATACATACCCCACACAATGGTAGCCCAATTAAATAACTATATATCCATAAACCCCTCTAATGAGATAAAAAAGTCACATTTAGATGTCGCCATTGTATTAGCCGCACAATAACAGAACCCTCCGCGCTTCATTATAATAATAATAATAATAATCTTTATTTATATAGCGCCATCAAATTCCGTAGCGCTTTACAAATCATAGGGGACATATACAACTATATTAAATTACAAAGAACAAAACAGTCATATGGAACAATTGGAGTGAGGGCCCTGCTCACAAGAGCTTACAGACAATGAGGATGAGGGGGTGACACAAGAGGTTGTAGAATGGTCCAGCCATTCTTTATTCATTAGAATTTGAGTGAGTACATAGGTAAGTAATGGAGGATGGTGTGAAATAAAAACTTTATTCCAGAACATGTGTGTGTTTTTAGTGTTACATATAACTTTATGGACATGTTCTGGGTTGCGGTGTTAATGTGTCGGCACATTAGGTGAAGATGATCGAATGTTCATCGTATCAGTCAATTTTATAAAAAAAAAAAACTATTACGATATAAAAGGAAGTAATAGAGAAAGTGTGTTCTTAGATAGTCCTGGATAGGAGAGGGTTAAAAACATAAACATTAGTTGATTTCATTCCTTCTCTGAATGTAGTAACATATAAAGTGAATATTTCCATTATCTGTGAGGTGCAGCAGCTCCTGTGTGCAGCAAATTCTCCCTGCAGCCTGATGGCTAAGAATCTGGAGGGGGACACACACTTCAGGGGGCTGTATCTTTGGCTCCGTGACACATAAAACCTCACTTCTTTTTTTCCTATGAAAGAAGAGAGTCCCCTCTTCTATATGAATCTAAATGTGTGTTTCTAAGTGTCAGGAAAACGGAGCTATTAACTGTTAAACTGCCGTCGGGAGTAATTTTTCTATATAGAAATGGCACCTGATATTCTCACTTTAGACCTGAATATCTCTGGAGCACCTAGAAACACAATTCAAGATTCATTTGAAAGAAGAGATTCTCCTCTTTCAGTGGGCCCTAGGCAATTGCCTACTTTGCCTACCCATAGCGCCGGCCTTGCGTGGGAAGCAAACTTTTTTTCATTACCTTCACAGCTACATATCACTCACATGCCTGGGTCCTTCGCAGTGACATATATATTGTCACTTGCATTGTCACATGCATTTATTAGTTCCTTCTTTCTAGTTTATTATATTTGGTACAAATATTCCTGCTTACTCCAGCACGCATTCTGGCGATTTGCTTGTTTCTCACACACTTTTCATTTCTATGCCTGTCCATATCCTGTAATTATATATGTATATTTCTTACGTACCTGTGTTTCTCTGGAAAATCAGGGATCCAGTGCCCTGGATGGGTCGCCTAATCATGTACATCTTGATCTAACCCACCTCTACTCCTTGGAGCCCTGGTGCTAGCGCCAAGTATCAACTTTAGGTGTGAACATTGGCTGAACCACAACACCCTTCAATGGACAACACACCGCTGGCCACAATGCATCATGTTCTCAGAAGACTAGTGAGAACCATCGAATCTTGATCTCAGAAATCCTCTCTCGTTAGGCTCAAACTGGATTCTAGCCTTTTCGTGTTTTTTTGAACTTCTTCTTTACCTGTTTATTATTATTTTTATTTTTATATTTTCTGTTGTTGGCACTTGCCAACTAATGACCATTAGGACAAATAACCATGCAAATTCTGTATATTTCTGTATTTGTTTGTCATATCAGTACTCACCTTTGTTTGCCCTCTGTTGCTCCGTCCAGGGTACGATCATTTATGGTTGTGGGCTATCAATTACGTGGACCATTGCCATGCTGGGGTATCCTTTGGGTACATACAATACTAGTATACCTGTCATATATACCCTTATTTATACTCTAGCTGGCAAAAACTTTTTGGTCATTTATATACTTGGTCTGGAATAGCAGTTTGGTATTGAACCATCTTGAATAAGTAGTTTGGTATTGGACCATTATTTACCAGTGCACTTTACCACTTCCAATGTCCATATTCTTGACTGCGCCGTGCCTTATATCCACTGGCTTTTCATTTATATAAATGCATTTTTTGGAATGCGTCGCAGTGTACATGCACTTACCTTTGATATATTAGGGATTGGTCACATTGCATATCCATGCATTATTTCATTTTGTATGCATATGGGTCTATCTCCTTTTGTGTTGCTGCATGTTGCACATCTATACTCTGCCGCATTGCATATGTATATTTTTTTGTGCATACTTTTTGATTCAAATATGCCTGTGTGTCACAATCATACTATCGGCACGTTGTTACCTTTTCTACCATGGCCCTCTCTCAGGGTTACTACATATTGTACACTGATATTCCTCCGTACTGTATATGCATATTTTTTTACCTAAACATGCCGGTGTGTCGCGATCACACCACTGACATCGCATATGTATGTATATGCCACATGTCCTGGCCGGGATGCGCATGCGCACTAGTTCGCCGTCATACTCATCCACTTAACACTTCCGGTCTGCTTACCACTTCCAGTCTTACGCGGACATGCTTAAGCGGCACTGGTGCTGGACGCCGCTTTGATTAGAGGGAATATTTAAGGTGAGCGCATTACTATCCTGGCTACTTACCCCTGAGGAAGTCGTCCTTGGGACGACGATACGCGTGGGGAGCCGTTCACCTCGCATCCCACCTCATTCCCATTGCTCTACCTACTTAACAGGATTTTTCTCTACAATCCATGACATGCCGTAAGACCTCAACTTTGACCCTGACAGGATTGTAGATTAGCAATTTTGTTCCCCCTTCTGTTTTTGGCACTTTGCACTTTATACTAAGATAATTATTCTTACACAAACAAGGGGGTATTGACAGTTATTTCTTTTGTAGCACTTGCACTTTTTAGGTTTATTGGTCAACCTTGCTGCATGTTCTTGGGGCTAGGATATCGCCCATCTCCTGTAATTTGTTGCTAGAGCATCATATGCAATACATGCCATATCTGGATACTATTTCTTCATGGGTGGAGGTGTTTAGACAGTAATTGTTGTCTGGATAAGAGGTCAGTTGTGGATGACCCAGACCGGGATCTCCACTTTGGTTATTCTATGTACATTATTGTTTTAAATGGTTTTAGATGTCTTTTGTCTGGTATTTTTGTTTGTTCTTTGACTTTAATAAAATTAGTATTTTTTGGTGTACATTTTGAGTATCTATGCATTGGCCGTTTTTGTGCATCGCTTTTGCCTTTCTCACATGCTTATTCATGTTGAACAAGGCTATCTGACTTTATATTTGGTTGTGCTAACCAGTCCTTTAAATTGCAAACTAGCCTCATAGTTTCTTCTGTGGGCTGCCGTTTTGTACTTTTCTACCTGTGGGGACAGCCATTTTGAATCCCCACTGCTGAGCTTCTGTGGACACGCACAGAAAATGGCGCTTGAAAACCCCTAAGAAGAAGACAACTGCCTAGCAGGTAAATGGATGCAGCACAAAGCAGGGGTGCCGCCATCACATTTTCATCTTTTGTAATCTGCATCAATCCCAGTGTGCACAACTCCTAACTACATTGACATGAACGCTTCAGATGTGGCAAAAGACGTGTGGAATCAGCCCAAATTGCTATGCAAATTAAGCTGGCATAACCCTACTTAGATGCGTTCCACTTTGGAAGGCTATTGGGGGACACTGGCACAATAGCTTGGATGGAGGGAGGTAAATGCAATTCATGAAGTAAGTTGTACACCCAGGTAGACTCTTCCCCTACATGTAGACCTTTCATTTGCAAGCAAAAGTGTGACTTTTAACTGGATTATTAAAGACTGGTGTTAGCAGACAGAGACAAGCGGCCAAGGCTGATGCTACTTTGCATTGAAAAAGCTGAGGGTGGGGACATCTAGATTGTGACTTGCCCTGCTGCTATTATGCTCCTTAAACATATTTATCTGAAGGACTAAAGGGGATGGTCATCTGGTCCCATGCAAAAGAACATGATACGCCACTTTTGTGCTTTTAGCTAAAGATGGGCGAATTTGTTAAAATCTGAATCGAATCAAAACAAATCACGTTAAAAACAGGCATTTCCTGGCTGCAGAGAGCCTGTAGGGTGTTGTAGAACGTTGTGCCATGCTTAAATATGCATAGGGAGCATGGTTTGGTCTTCTTACAATGCTGTGTTTTAGTATGACACTCACATGACAGCCGCGGCTCTTAAAATCGCTTCACTCTTCACTTCCATGTGCACTTACATAGGCCAACTTCCCCAAATAAGCAGCCTGACAAGGTAACATCTGTGCCAGCTCGAAAGGACCGAGCTGAGGGCCAAGATCCCACTATAACATCAAAGAGTGCACTCTTTTTACACTGACATCAGATGATTCCATAGATTACGACAGAACCTGTTCTGTTAAACGCGGATACATGTGGAAAGCCCCCCAAAAGAGTGCAGAGGATGTCGGCAGTAGTTTTGTATTGACGTCACTGATCATTTTGCCCTTCTTTTAACGCGTCAGTGTCCTCTTTCAATCGGTCAATAGTCCATCAGTATTGCTAAAGCCAAAAACAAACAGGAGCTGCTCCATAATAGAGATGACCAGCAAATGGGATACTTGCATGTCCTCTGTGTTCTGTATCCACTCCTGCTTTTGCCTATCAATCCTGAAGCTTTTCATCCTTCTTACAGATGAAATGAGGGGGAAAACCAAACATAGTGGCAATGTCATAGAGTGATGGAGGGTGAAAACAGCATTATGGAAATCACAGAGTGTTCCAGGGAGACAGCGGTCAGTTGGCAGCAGCATGAGTAGGCTGCAGAGTGGCACAATAACAAATTATGGAGGTGGCGGAAACATGGTAGGTACAATGATAAGTGGCACAATGATAAGAGTGTGGAGGTGGCGACAGAAGAAGCAGCAGCAGGAGTCCACAGGTGTCAGCAACATGGTGGCAGCAACAGGGAAAGCCACAGAGTGGCACAATGATATAGTGTGAAGGTGGCATCAGAAGCAGCAGGAGCCCGCAGAGTGGCACAATGATATAGTGTGAAGGTGGCATCAGTAGCAGCAGCAGCAGGAGTAGCACAATGATATAGTGTGACGGTGGATTCAGAAGCAGCAGCAGCAGGAGCCCACAGAGTGGCAAAATGATATAGTGTGAAGGTGACATCAGAAGCAGCAGGAGCCCCCAGAGTGGCACAATGATATAGTGTGGAGGTGGCGGCAGCAGAAGCAGCAGCAGGAGCCCACAGGTGTCAGCAACATGGTGGCAGCAACAGGGATATCTACAGAGTGGCACAATGATTTAGTGTGGATGTGGCATCAGCAGCAGGATCCCACAGGTGGCAGCAACATGGTGGCAGTAACAGGGAAAGCCACAGAGTGGCACAATTATATAGTGTGGAGGTGGCATCAGCGGCAGCAACAGGAGGCCACAAAGTGGCACAATGATAAGAGTGTGGAGGTGGCGACAGAAGAAACAGCAGCAGGAGTCCACAGGTGTCAGCCACATGGTGGCAGCAACAGGGAAAGCCACAGAGTGGCACAATGATATAGTGTGAAGGTGGCATCAGAAGCAGCAGGAGCCCGCAGAGTGGCACAATGATAAAGAGTGAAGGTGGCATCAGTATCAGCAGCAGCAGGAGTAGCACAATGATATAGTGTGAAGGTGGCATCAGAAGCAGCAGGAGCCCACAGAGTGGCACAATGATATAATGTGAAGGTGACATAAGAAGCAGCAGGAGCCTGCAGAGTGGCACGATGATATAGTGTGAAGGTGGCATCAGAAGCAGCAGCAGCAGCAGGTGCCCGCAGAGTGGCACAATGATATAGTGTGAAGTTGGCATCAGAAGCAGCAGGAGCCTGCAGAGTGGCACAGTGATATAGTGTGAAAGTGGCATCAGAAGCAGCAGGTGCCTGCAGAGTGGCACAAATGATATAGTGGTGAAGGTGGCATCAGAAGAGCAGGAGCCCGCAGAGTGGCACAAATATAATATGAAGGTGGCATCAGAGCAGCAGGTGCCGCAGAGTGGCACAATGATATAGTTGAAGGGTGGATCAGAAGCAGCAGGAGCCTGCAGAGTGGCACAATGATATAGTTGTGAAGGTGGCATGCAGAAGCAGCAGGAGCCTCATAGTGGCCAATATATAGTTTGAATGTGGCTCAGAAAGCAGCAGGAGCCTGTCCATGGCACAATGAATATAGTGTGAAGGTGCATCAAACAGCAGGTGCCTTCGCAGTGGGCACATTAATTAGATGTGAAGGTGGCATCAGAAGCAAGTCAGGTGCCTGCAGATTCACAATGATATAGTGGTTAGTGGCATCATAGCGCAGCAGGAGCCCGCAGAGTGGCACAATGATATAGTGTGAATGTGTGCAATCAGTAAGCAGCAGCATGAGGACCCGACAGAGTGCAACATGATCTATGTGTTGTGGCATCAGAAGCACAGGAGCCTGCAGAGTGGCACAATGATATAGTGTGAAGGTGGCATCAAGCAGCAAGCTGGCAGAGTGGCCAATGATATAGTTGTGAAGGGCACATAGCACGCAGCAGCATCGGAGAGCCCACAGATGACATAATGATATATTGTGAAAGCGGCATCAGAAGCAGCAGCAGCAGAGCCCGCATAGTGGCACACATATAGTGTGGAAGGTGGCATCAGATAGCAGCAGCAGCAGACCCGCAGAGGGCACAATGATAGTTGAAGGTGCATCAGAAGCAGCAGGCGCCTGCAAATGGCACCATTGATTAAGTGTGGAGGTGTGGCTGACAATATCCCAATTTCCAGTCCCCCTGGTTAAATGGTAGGGAGGCAATGCATGGTGCAGACTAGCCCAGATGTTGTGGCATCAGTGCGGGTGGCAGCATCAGAATAGTAGCTGAGGCAGGTAGTTAGAACCCCGACTCATTTCTCAAGCGTTTGGAGGAGGCGTCATGGCTGATCTAATCTGATGCATTAGGCATGGTGGAGTTGAAATCCTGGCCGATCCAAGCCTGATTCATCTTGACAAGGTCAGGTCTCTCCACATTACGGGTGAACAGCGGGTTCTCCTGGGGGTACGATGGCCCCCGCCGCACTGAACCCCATTCTGATTCACCTACTGGCCGGGTAGGACAGCTTCTCTACTGCAAAATCCGCAGTTGCGCCACGCATCAAGTTTTGGCTTCCCGTAGTCCATGGGATCCTCTACCCAGGTGGTAAAGTGCTGTCCAAGTAGGCCACCACCTGCTGTGCAGGGTCTGCTCCATGTCCTGCTGCTGCTGTGTTGGCGGCTACCCTCCTCACTAGGCGGGTGAAGGAAATTGCTCATTATAGAATCCAGACTTAAGCGAACTTTGATGGAACTGCTCCTACCCCCCGCCAGTCCCCCACAGCAGCCCGAGGTTATTAGTACGTGCTTCAATGACTGCCAGGAATCCCCCGGTCAGACCTGACCCGAGGAGTGACAATGGCGCACATAGGCAGCGGCCAACTATGTGTTCCGTATTTCTCTATAGTATCACCAGTTGTTCATTCCTCTCAGCTGCAGAAAAGTCAACCATTTGGACCGTTACGAGGGTCCAAAGGGTGGAGACCAAAAGTCATCTCTTTCTACCCGGATTATTGACTATTCGGCTGTCACTATGTTTAGGCAAGCAGCAAGCTCCCTCTCCCTTCACCTTAGTAAAAACCCCAAATTGCACCAGACCTGCTTGTGCTCCAATGTCCTCCTCCTCCCCATTCAGCCCCCACCGGACTCATGTGGCCATGAGATGTAGTCTCCACTTCTCCAGTGCCCTGACCAACAGATTTTGCTGCATGAGTTCCAGGACATAAAGCATGGACATGATGTTATTCACCCTGTAAGGTCCTGGCTGAACTGACAAATAACATGGCCTTCTGTCTTCAAAGGCCTGAGCAACGCGGTGTCACGCATGAGCTGCCGTGGGCTGACAGCAAAGTCACAGGGGAGTACTACGGTCCGCTTGCATCATCACAAAAATCATTAATGGCTTTTCTCTGTTCATACCAGGCGGTCTCACATATGGCAATGCGTGGAATTCCAACAGGGGGTGAACATTTGCATATCAGACTATGTTGGGGTAGGCTTTCTGTCCACGGCAAACTCTAGGAGGGTGTGTCTTGGCTTGTAAGAATGGCTGAAGTTGCATGCACAGTGGCCTGGCCATTTTTAGAATGTCTTGCAGATGGGTGTAAGACTCAGGACTTATTGACTACCAGATTGAATCACGTGCGCCTGCGGGCGCATGGACCATACCCTCCTCGGTGCAGCGCGACATCCATGTTTCCTCCCATTGTTCTTCCACCATGGTTCCGATTTTAGTATGTCGCAGTACCAGAACCACCATTGATTTCTTCTTGCATGACGCGGAGCAGTTCCTCCCCTGTGTGACTTTCGTTCCGCCCTAGCAAACCAGGTGTAGAACGATGCGTGACACCGCTGTGCCCCTGCACATGTGTATCATGGAGCAACACTTGTTGGGAGACTGATTTGGTGGTGGAGAAGAGGGGAGGCGGACTCTGGCGCAGGAGCAGCAGTTTGACACGTGGATGAGAAAGCACTGTCTCTTGTGGAAGTTTTGGTGTTGCTGGCGGGAAGCACATTCACCCAGGGGCCGTAAAGGACATATACTACTGGCCCTGACCATAATTACAAGGCTCCACATGTCGTGCTGCCGTGCACTTTGAAGAAACTGATAAGCTCACAGACTGGCCCAACCTTCTGTTGTACATACGGGAGGGCTGTGCACAGCTTTTTGGAAAAGAATTTCGGCTTGGAACTCTTCACCATCACCTCGGTTCCACACAAGTCCATTGTTTCTCTGAAGAGTGCAGATCCACGACTTGGAACGGAGAGACTGCATGGCCAACAACTTCGACTAGAGCACGTTCAGCTTCTGCACCTTAGGATGGCTGGACGCAGAGAGTTGTCTTTTTGTAATCGCCTCTCGCTCAACACGCTGGCGCCATGCGTAGCAAGGAGCAGGAGCATCTGACCGGGAGATGATGTCAAGACAAACAGCTCCCTTCGCGAGGTGCTTGGAGCCCTTGACTTGCTGAAACAGCATGTGTGCCACTAGTCTGCTGGCTGTTGCTCGCGTCCCTGCAGATGACACGCATCTGGAACCGCGTTTCCTCTCCGGATCCATTTGGATGGTTTACGCTTCATGTTTAGTGCAGGGCCGTTGGTGCCAAGGTAGCATCCCTTTGGTGGGGGGGGGGCCCAACGCTTTCACTTTCGGCCCTCAGATCGACATATACCACCTCGCGTCCCTGGTGTCTTACAAAAACGTGCCGACAAACGCTGAGTGGTAATTTTACTGCACACGCTCTGCCTGACGACTACTCCTAACCTACCGCGCCTGCTTGCTTGCTTACACCTGTGCCACTGCTAGTTGTTGCGGCAAGTGCGATCGCGCACAACAGTGTCAATTGCGTTTCCCGTCACTGCTACTCTCCTCACCGTGTGTCATATGCACAGCCTGCCTACTGCCGGAAGCAGTGGCGTCCTCCCCACCTCTTCACTCAAAGCAGCTGCTGACTGGTCCTCACAACACTCCGTCCGTACCGCTGAACAGGACAGTCACAACGCCTGGTTGTCGGACATGGTAGGGGGCCGCTAACCTGCTCCTGGCCAGCCAAACTAATGTTGTATCAGAGAAACCCCACGGACCTTCTGGCTGGGGTGTCCAGATTATTTGAATTGGACGTGCTAGTCCAACCATTCAACCAACCTTTTGGTCTGTTGGATCAACCAGATGACAATGGTCACGTATGACAACGCAGTTCTGGGGCCTCACCAGAGTCACCACTTGCTGCGACAATCACCCCTATACGTGCGGCCACCGTTCCTACTCTCTGCTGTGGCATTTCTCCACACTACATTGCTGTAACTGATAGCCCATTAAGGTATGGCAATGTGCGTTATACAGAACCCCACAACGACAAGTGTAATTTCAGTTCAGCAAAATCACGGTATAAACTATAGATGATTTCACAACGTAATACTGTGCTGTAACTAAGTCACAATATGGTATCGGCAATGTCGCGTTTACAGATACCCCCAGCAACTGACAATGTAATTTCAGCGAAAACACTGTATAGAAACGATCGTGGATTGTCACACGGTAAATATGACTGAAACAGAGCCCACAATAGGTGATGGCAATGGCCTTATCAGATACCCGCACAACGAACGTGTAATTTCAGCGAAATCAACTGTCTAACACAGAGGATGTCATCTTGACCGTAATACTATACCTGTACAACAACCACATATCAGGATAAGCAATGGTCGATTATCAGATATACAGCAAGAACTTACGGCAGAGCAGTTGTCAATTTATTCATTTGCAATGTCGTTGCAACCCCTAGACAACATGGATGACCTGCTTGCACATCAGCAAGCAAAGGGGGTTGTGATCGAGGTTGCACGTAAGCATAGCTAGTGCTATGGGTAATAAGACCTTAAGAGAACAGAGCTGATTTGAGTACCATCAATCGTAAACTAGAGCAAATAGTATGCATTCGTATAATACCGCATCTAACGAGATCAGATTAAATTCTTCCTATTCGATTTTGTCCCTAAATATAATGCTATTTGGGGTATTATAATCCCCCTTAAGAACACCGGGTTTCGAGCTCACGCAATAGCAGCGTGCCTG
Organism: Engystomops pustulosus; assembly: GCA_019512145.1. Lineage (NCBI taxonomy): Eukaryota > Metazoa > Chordata > Amphibia > Anura > Leptodactylidae > Engystomops > Engystomops pustulosus. The sequence continues at coordinate 119,008,434 of CM033643.1, read as the reverse complement.
CCACATGAAGGAAGTGCAAAGATTGCTTCTCGATTTTTGTAGCTAATGTACACTCACCTAATTCTGGTAACGATCTTAAACCGCTGATTGGTCACCATGGTCTGCAAGCAGAAAGTCAAACGGGTGGTCGGTTCCTATTCTCCCTTCCGGTCATCTCATAGGTAACACTATTTTATTAACTGAACTCCCTTAGAACACCGATGAGGGGCAACAAGACACATTGTCCCAATCAGCACTGAACTTCAGCTCGTGACAATGAATTTTTGTTATTCTAAATGGCTACAAGTTTTTATAGGCTGTTACATCACTTAAATCCGTGGTCGCCTTATTGTAAGCTTACGGTCTTCGGCTATGTCACCGGGTGTTTAATTCTTTCCCATAGTCTAGCTGTCTGCACGGCCATGTACACTTCTCCTCCTCCCGATTTAGCTGAACCGAACAAAACACTTCGTCCGGATCAGAAACTTCGGCCTCTGCGACAATTTCCGAAATTACCATAAATCTTAGACGCCGCCCATGCTATTCTTGTCTGAAAGCTGCCTTTACGCTCCAGTCTAGCTTTTGGACCATACGGTTCAGAAAGGATGACACGCCTCATCGCATGTACATCTCGCTTTGGACAGCAAAGCAGACGCCCAAGTTTAGCACAAAGTCAAAGCCCTTTATGATGTCCAGGTCCCAGTTTCCAAGGCGTCCGCAACTGTGACAACGCGTCAGTGATGTCCTTGGGGTGCAACTAGCCTAACATTTTTCTCTGCGGTAAGCCTTTTTTATTTTTCTTGCCTCTGGGGACGCCATTTTGTTCCCCACTGCAAAGCTTCAGGTGACAAGCTCAGAAAATAGTGTGCTTGCAAGCCCTAAGAAAAAAACTGCCTATCAGGATTAATAGATGCAGCACATGGCTGCTTCCAGCCATCACCTTTAATCCTTTGTAATCTGCTCATCACCTCCAGTTTTGCAACAACGTCCACTACTTGACAACAAATCACTTCAGGGAATTGTCAAAAAACATGTGGAATCGGCCCCAAACCGATAAACATGAAGCTGGCATAAACCTACTAATGCGGTCCATTGTTACAATAGCTAGATGTAAGGGGACTAAGTCCCCAGAAGCAGAGTCCATAACCAGTAGACACTACCCTAGATCAGGGGTCTCAAACTCAATTTCCTGGGGCGCTGAGAGGTAATTCGGGTAAGGCTGGGCCTCATCAATTTTTCACCACACAAAATGCGCTTACAAATATCATTTATTCAGATTCAAATGTCCATTGGATGGCGTCTCCCACGCAAGGAAAGCCCCAGCTTGGGAGACGTGTTTTCTCTATGAACGCGTCCTGTGCACCGAGGGGTCCCAAGCTCCTACCGCACTGACCCAGTCAATGGGACTCAGTGGCGAATTTGATACATATGTTCTCAATGATATCATTTTTAGGACTGCAGCACGCATTTGATCACTACTTTTTATATGATTTTTTTATATGTTTTCAAAATGGCAAAAAGTGCATTTTCACTTTGGCGCTATTTTCCCCGTAACCGGGGTAAAACTGCATTGTAAAAAACTTTGTATATTTGAATAGATCGGGCATTTTTCGACGCGCTCGATACCTAATGTGTTTGATGATTTTTAACTGTTTATTTTATATTTTATGTCAGTTCTAGGAGAAGGGGGTGATTTAATTTAATTTTTTTTATTCTAATTTTTTTAATAAAAAAAACTTTTTTATATTTTTGTTTAGTACTATTTGTTCAACTCCCTAGGTGTTCTTTAACCCTAGGTTTCGATCGTCCTACCATATCATGCCATACCGTTGAGCATATAAATGGCAGAGAATGCATTTGCCTCTCTTCATCTACAATGTGTGGCTATCAGCACACTTGTAATGAAGGGGTTAAAAACGAATTAAGCCTCGGGAAGCCCGAGGCTACCTGGAGACAACGTGATCGCCCCCGCCCCCCGATGACGTCACGGGGACGGCGATCCCAGGTAGATCGGCGCCTGCGCCGCTATCTGTTGTGCTGCCGGCACTTTGGCCGGCACCCACCTGTTACAAACCACCCGGATCTGGTGCTAGCACCGATCGCGTGGTGTACCATGTAAGTCCTTTTGCCTGCAAGCAGCAAAGCTCTACCGGCTATGGAGAGGGCTCATCCCGTAGCCCTCTCCATCCAGGTGGGGGCCCGCAAAAGTGTGTCCGCGCGGGCGCAGTGGCCCCGCGGCCGCGAGTTTGAGACCCCTCACCTATATGTAGAACCTTGCCTTCCAAAGTCAAAATTGTACTGGATTAGTAAAACTGGTGTTTAGCATACAGAGCAAGCGGCCCGGCTTATTTTGTTTGGGCAGAAAAGCTGAGGGTGAGACATCTGGATTGTGCCGCTATTTGCGCCTCCTAAAACTATTGTTCTGCAGACTAAAGGAGATGGTCAATCTGTCTTCCATAACAAAAGAACATGATACGCGACTTTTGTGCTTTTAGCATTATAGTGTTGCTAGGCACTTTAATATCTTCACTAAGTCTGAAGCCGTTTTTGGCAACGGGCCATTACTCTCCTGGTTTCCCATGACGCTGGGAATGACTGCCCCAACGCACATCAGTCTCCTAGCTGCTTCCTTGATGCGCTTCCACGATTGAATGAGCAGTAAGACAACCACAGCTGCCGCAGAACAAGCCGTTGGTGATGTCATGGTCCCCGTTTCCACGGACCCCAGTAGGACACGCGCAGATATTCTTGGGTGCAAACTAGCCTCACTCATTTCTTCTGCGGTGCCTTTTGTATTTCTGCTCTGGGGATGGCCATTTTGATTCCCCACTGTCGAGCTTCTGTGGACGCAACAAAAATGGAACTTGCAAGCCCCTAAGAAGAAGACAACTGCCCAGCAGGTAAACAGTTGCAGCACATGCAGGTGTGCGCCTTTTTAATCTTTTGTGATCTGCATCACCCAGTTTGCACAAACCTAACTAATCGACATGATACTAGATGTCGCAAAAAACATGTGGAATTGGCCCAAAATGATTAAACAAATGAAGCTTGCATAACCCGCCCCTAAACACGTCCACTTTGAAGGCTAGGGGGGACCATGGCACACATAAATTGAATGTAGGGAGCTAAATGCACTCCATGAAGCAAGCTGTACACCCAGGTAGACACTTACCCTAATTTGTAACTTTTGCCTAAAAAAATCAAAGTGTGACTTTTAACTGGATTATAAAAGACTGTGATTAGCAGACAGGGCAGAGCGGCCCAGGCTGATGCACTCTTGCATTGAAGCTGAGTGGGGGAGACAGTCTATTTGTGCCTTGCCCTGCTGCTATTATGTCTCGTGTAAACATATATTTGTGCTAGAGGACTAAAGGGGGAGTCCATCTGGTCCCTTGCCAACAGGAAACTATACGCGATATTTAACCATTGAGGTCTGCTATAGGCTTAAAGACATCGTTCCCTAAGACCCTAGCACGGGACCATTACCCTTCCTTTGGTTTGATAAACGCGACTGACTCCCCAACGTACAGCATCTCTTCGCTGCTTCTTCGATGAGCTGCAGAGCTAAGGCATGAGACAGCAGGCCCAGTGCCAGCAAACAAGCCTTTGTGATGTCATGGTCCAGTTCCAGGGACCTAACGCTGTGAACGTGCAGTTTCCGTGGGAATGCAAACTAGCCTCATAGTTGCTTCTGTGGGGAGCCATTTTATATTCTCTCCTCTTGGCGGCGGCCATTTGAACTCCCACAGCCACAGCTTCTGTTGGACGCTCAAGAAAACGATGCTTGCAGCCCCTCAAAGAAGACAACTCCGCTAGCAGTAAATAGTGAATGTCAGCCACATGGGGCGGGTGCTCCCATCACATTTTTAACTATTTTATAATCGGAATCAATCCCACTTGCAGCCAACTCCTCACTACATTGACAGGAATTCTGATTGTGGCAAAAAACATGTTGGAATGCTCAAATGCTATAAAAAGAAGCGCATAATAACCCTGCTTAGACACGATTCCCTTTACGACTGCTTTGGAGACCATGTGCAACAATGCAAGACAGTGGGAAGAAACACTGCCAGTGCAAATAAAAGTGATACTTTTTGATGGATATGAATTCATAATGTGTTAATTCTCACCTTTTGTGGTTGTACAATAAGGCACAACCCTGATCAGATCAACGTTTTGTGGGTGCTGCCCTTCCTTGCCCGGTGATTTTGCCTCCTCCTCGGTTGTAAAACTTGCATAGAATGGGATCCAAAGATGTGTGAGTGTAATTCCTCCCAATGATACCAGAATAGGGACTTCTTCTGGCAACGTCCCTGATCCACGGCTATAAGGAAAGCAGCTCAACGTGACTGCCATTTAATAGTTATCAATCAGATAAAATACATAAGATAAAAATCGATGAATAAAAATCGTCAGAATCTATGTGTCACAGTAATAAGCATTGTTGTTTTTATAATATATAACCAGTAAGTGAGGTTCATTGTTTCAAAACAAAAACCCATTGTTTTTTTTCTTCCTCTCCAGAACTATTGTTTAGACGAACATACACTTGTATAACATATAAATGCATAATACCTTATATTCAGTACCATTCATCATCTTGACATACAACTATTATATCAGAAAAGCATTTTGACCAGGTAAATTTCTTATTCTTGCCTGACTTAATTGTGGACCCTACTCGGACCATTTGGCGCGTTGTTACCCGTTGTGGCGAAATGATGGTGCGGTGCCTGTTGGAGCGGATGGAGTTTAGTGTGCCACATATCATCAACACTCGGTGGCAAAAAAGGACAAAAGACTGTCTCGTGATGAACGCAACTTGGATGAAGGCCTCGGCTTCTCAGCTTCAATACCACGTGCTTCTTATGCTCTTCAAGCCCTCTGGGACTCAGTACTTACTGTTTACATCCAATATCCTCTCCCTACAAATAGGCTTGGGATCCATTGGTACATTTGTATTTATCTGATCTATGGGCTGTATTAGTAATTTTGTGTTTTTTCATTTTATGGTGTGTTGAAGGCTAATGTTTCGAGAGGTCAATGTTGTTAAAAAGCCTTCTTGATATTCCCCGTGTGGTGCCGTACATACAAGTCATGTAATTGTTTGTATTCTGGCCGACATACTGTAGGCCCACAACGAACATTGCATTAGATATGGTAACATAGACTGGATCGCAGGTCATGATGTTCTTAATGGGAATGATTCTTGTGTGATATTTGATTTTATATGAAGTTGGCTTATGTTTTTAATACTGGGACAGACAGAGACACACAATTTATGCCACATCTCCTGATCCTAGGGATCTGTGGTCCGTTGTCAGGATTTTGTTTGTTGGTGCTGTTTTATCTGACAGGGGGCCAATATTTTAAGTAGACCGCGTCTCCTATATGTTATTATTGGTTTTTCTTCTTCTCGGGATATGGGCTTTAATAGTTGGTCTTTTTTCCAGTAGGCTGCCGTGTGTTGCTTTAGATAGTTGTTGATCTCCTTGATCTGTCCATTATAACATTGATTAAATTCAGGGTATATTCTTCATTCTTTTTCTTTGCATTTTTCGTGACATGCTTATTGTGAAAGATTTACAGTTTTTTTGATACGCTTGTTTAAAATATGGGATGGAAACCCTTTTCTCAAAAAGCAACAGTGAGTCCACGCGAAAGGTACGGGAACACGCCACACTAACCGCACACCGGAGCGAACACTGGTACATGGGAACACTGAGGAGGTCAAGTAACACCGAACACGGAGGACGTCAGGTTACGCAGAGACACGGGAACGCACAATATCGTGCCACAGAGCTTCTCTAGGCGAGAAGGCACAAAGATCCTCAGGCATTGTTAATGGGAGAGGCATATTAAGAGGCTCATGGCTGATCTGCCGCGTCCAATCAATGACGTGATGGCCCTTTAAATTTCCTAGAAGTGCCGCCGCGCCCTACAAGGCACTGGACCTTGCCGCACACGGAGCGAGGCCGGGACACGATCGGGAGAGGTGATATCGCTGGCGCTTGCGCCTGCTGGGAGTGGAGAGTCACGAGTGCTCACCCATGTACGTACCCCCCCCTTCGGCCTCCCCCTCTTCTTGGGCTGGAGAAATCCCTGCAAAGATCAAGGCAGAATATTGTCCTCCTGCTCCCAAGACCCTCTTCCGGATCTCGACCCCTTCCAGTTGACTAAGAAAGAGCCGCTTCCCTCCTTACTGTCTTCTATCAAGGATTCTTTTTACTCATAGTTGTCGGTGAGTCAGCCACAGGGTAGGAGGCGAGGTACTTGCCGGGACAGCTTGGTTTCAAGGATGACAGGCGTTGAGCAGGGACATAGGATTCGCTGGATTCGCATGGTGGGAGGAAGGCTCAACTTGTAGGTTATCAAACGGATTGATACTGACATACCTCGAAAGGAAGCTAAATCGGGACCGAGCTTGTACCCGGTATCTTCACGCCGGATGTACCTGGAACTATAACCAACCTTGTCCGAGGAAGAAGACATGGAGGAGGTCTGCTTCTCTGTGTCGGCCTGGATTTTAGTGCAGCAGTACGCCCGAAGTAGAGATAACGAGTCTGGTCTCCACAGACTGAGGGAGGTCCTGCACCAAATTCATTCCCCCGCAGGAAATCCGAGGGATCTGAGAGAGGGAGTGGTGGCGTGCGAAGTCTTCCATAAGACATACAAAATGGTAGCTGCATGACCAGCAGATCAGAAATCCAGAGTTGTTAGGAGGAACTCTGCCCAGGGCACCAAAGTGGACAGGTCGTCTTGAACGGGCAGAGACAAAATTGACGCAGGTAGCAGGCCAGCTCTGGGTTGTACCCTCTCTCACTTGACCATTTGGACTGAAGGTGGTAAGCTGAGAAAAGTCCCAACTTCTACCCTGCATGGCTCGCGAGTTGAGCCGCCAGAAGCGGGAGACAATTGAAACTCCGCATCCAGAGACCGATGTGCAGGAAGCCCATGTAGCCGGCCGATATATGTTTGGAAGATAGAGTCTGGCAGAGACGTGGACAGGACGGTGACTACCTGGAAGGAACAAAAGTGAGACAATCTTTGAAACCGCTGTCCCGCCAACCAATGACAGTATTGCCCGACGATGAAGATGAGTCCGTGACAAGTCCATAGCCACGGTTTGACCATCGGGCGCGTACTGGGATCGGCAACTGGAGCAAGAGACGCAGCCTGTTTTGACGAGAAGGCTTATTCGACACAGGGAGGGGCAGGATCCCACAAAGTCCCGAACAATCTTTGACCAGTGTCCACCAGTAGTCGGGAAATGAGGTGCCACGGAGCGTTGCACCCCAGGGTGCCCAGCAGGCAGGAAGATGTCCCCACAACATAATCCCTTCTGACAGAGCAGGTCGACATGACGTCTTGCCAGGGGAAGCTGCGAAATCGCGCGAGCGCTGCCAACCAACTTCCGTAGATGTATTATGGGAACCAGCTCTTCTCCAACAACATCTGAGGCCCGGGAATCGGTGCATCGGCCTGATATTCTTCTCTGTCTGCTGGTCGAGTGAAGTCATTAAATTGAGGCGGGAGACGATAGTGACCAACGTGCTTTGCCTGTGATTAAGACGTTGGGCTGTCTGGAGTCGAAAGGTTCGATGAATCCGTGTAAACACAGACTGGATAGCGGAGCACCCTCCAAAAATATCGCCATTCTTCCAGTGGCAAGTTTTGATAGGCCAAAGTTCCTTGTCAACAAAATCAGTAGTTCTTCTCTGCTGAGAAATAGTTTTAAAAAGAACCTGCACGTAAGTTTGTTCTGGGCCCCCTGGGTCCCTCTGGTAAGTCACAGCCCTGCACCGACAGATAGATTGCGTCCACCTCCAATAAAGGGCTTCTCTGTATCGGTCTAGAAAGGATCGATGCTTTTGGCAAGGCGGATTTTAACTTTGTCAAAGGCCTCTTCATCTGCTGAGGCCAGAAGGTTGGGAATTAGCGCCCCTGCTTGAGTAGCCATCGATGGGAGCAACAAGAGTAGAAAAATGTAGGAAATGAACTCTTTCAGTATTTGCGAAGCCTAGGAACCTCTGAATGCGCGAAGGATCCCCCTTTCTGGAGTGGCCACTGAAGAACGGCAGACAGTTTTGGTAGGATCCATTCGTGAGACCCTCGTCGGAGAGTGATGTAACCAAGAAAAGGTAGACCCCCGTTGATGAAGACCATTTCTCGAGCTTACGTAGAGCAATTGGCTCGAAGGCGGCCTACGGCATCGTGTTGTGTACGTGAGGCATGAGAGTCTTTAGATCGGAGGAAACACCAGAGATTCACCCCAGGTAGACCCACTACCCGTATCACGAAGTCTCTAAGAGGTCTTGTACAACTCCTGAATGACGCTGAGCATTGCTAAATCCAACAGGCATCACAAAGATTCTCAGTGACCATCTGCTGGGTTTTCAAATCTGTCTTCACATTTGTCGTCACCTGTTATGATACATGAGTATTTTAAGCGCCCCGCGACTTCCAACTTAAGAGAATCTTGGCAACCCGCGCAGCCGGTCAAACAGTTTCTGTGATCAGTGACTTATTAAGTCCACGATAATCAATACAAGGATCGCAGGAGCCTTCCTTCTTGTAACAAAGAAGAATCCTCACCCGCAGTTAGATAGAGATTCCGTATACCCTCTTTCGCAAGCGTCTCCTGGATATACTCTGACATGGCAGTGGTTCTCAGGAACGGAAGTGGGTACATACACCCGGCCGCTGGAGGAGAAGTGCCCGCAAATACTCAAATTAGAGGCAATCGTAGGTCGATGCGGTGGCAAAGTCTCAGCCTGCTTGTTTAGAGAAGACTCATAGAGAGTCCTGTGTGCACGTGGGTGAAACCCTTCCAAAGGCTTCAAAGACAGAGAAGGAGGCCAATACAGGTACAAGCCAGGAGGCCCCCATACAGCGGGACCGGTCCCCTCAGGACCACCAAGTAAGGTAATCTCCCCTGTCGTCAATTACTACATATCATAGACGTAAGACACAGAGTAAGGATACAAGGTACACTAAAGCATCCCGGAGCAACAGCCCGACTTGCAGAAAGCTCTGTAAGCCGGTCAGCGACCGTAGAAGGATCTGTCTCCTCCTGCAACTGACTGAGAAGCCTTTGTGGTACAGACGGCGGGTTGCATACAGAGTGTAGCCTTCGGCAACAAGCGAACCACGTGGATGTGATGCCGGGAGAAACCAGATCGGCATCCACGAAATTTCCCTGCAGACTTGGAGTCAGAAGCTATGAGACGGTGGACTGGTGCTGGCGCCAATGCGCTTAGAAGCACCGACCCTGTATCATCAGGCGTGTGAAGACTTGGGCCAGACACCTAGGACGCGTTCGTTCCAAAACCCCTAGATGCTGGTGTTTCCCCGTTCTACGCTGAGGACGGATAGTACGGAACCTATGACAGTGCTTGCGACTAGCACAATTAAAAAGGAAGTTCCACCTGGCCGCTTCTAGCGTTCCTGGGGCGGAGAAGTCTAGCTTTCCACCTCCATAATGCCTCTCTGGCGGGTGGTATGACCGAGTTCTGGAGTGGTCCTTTGAAGGCCGGGGCCAGCAGGGAAGGCGTCGAGACGGACTCAGAGGTTGCTCGAGCTTGATCCTCTGCCGCTCGTATCTTAAATCGCACCGTCGATCCAGGTGGCCAAGTTGATGACGACCACTCAGAGTAGACGCAGCAGACATCACGATCGGGCCAGAGGTCCTTCACATGAGATGGCCGAGACCCTTTTTGAAAGCTGCCTGACGGTGCTGCGTCTTCCAGGAGAGGTCCGTGGCAGCGTGCCGAACTGGACTGCATACCCCCCACGGATGAATCCCCTGGCTTAGATTCACAAGGCCCGACTCGGTCGAGAAGCCCGGCCGTGTTCTCGTCGAACACGGAGTGAAATCAGTACTAGACGCGTCACCAGCAAAAGCTTAACTGGGTCAGTTCCCACTCCATCCAAAGAGGTGACCCATCCAAGGCTTTCCCGGAGAGAAGGCTCCATTATCAAAGCCACCTGAGACTCGCTCTCGGACGAACTGCGACGCGCATAATTCTATGTGCAGGGAGCTCCCTGAGTAATAAAGCTTCTGCACATGCTTTGGGAGTCGCCTCGTCACTTTGCTGTGAATGGACAAGCCGTAGTCTGGGTCAGCATGCGGTGAGTACAAACGGGCAATCAGAAGCTGCGGGAACGCTCGGAATCTTTGCTGGTTAGCAGTAATGTGCTGCAGCATGGCAGTAAACGTTGTCCCAACTGATCTCATTGCCGTCATCTGTCAATTTGGTCGGATCATGATGGTAGCGAGACTCAGCCTTACTGGGAGGCGAACCTCATCGGGGATTCCATGGCCGTTATCTTACTGTGCCCAGGCATACCGGAATGTGGAATCCACTGGACCACTGCAGACGATCCTCAAGCCACTACTGGGACCGGTGGAGTCCTAAGTGGGTACCCAGTTTCACCAGAGCCCGCCGCAAAGCGGGTCTCACCAAAGCGCGGCGTGGTACCACACCAGTGTCGTTCCTCACTCCGCGGCCGTGACTGTACTATCAGGGGCGGCCAGGTTAAGGTACCAAACAGCATGTGCAAGCTCGAGGGCACACCGTCCAATGCACAGGTCGGCAGGCAGCAAGAATATGCAACGTTACAGAGTCAAATCCGTCGGGTCAGCACAACAGGGTCCAAATGCAGAAGGCCGATAACTGCGCAACAAGAACCGGAACACAGACACCAAGCCAACATGGAGGACACACTGGTACACGCGAGCGGCACGGGATAGGAGGTCAGGTAACACAGGACACACGGTAGGAAGTCAGGTACGCAGGAGACCTGGAACGCAGGCATCACAACAGTAGCTTTCTCTAACGGCTGTGAGGCCACAAAGATCGGCGGCATGTTGATGTGGTAGAGTGCAGAATTAATAGAGGTCCTCAGGGGTAAATCCGGCGTCACAATACTAATGACCGCTGGTCCCTTACAATTGTTTCTAGAAAGTGCCGCGCGCCCTAATATCAGGCCGGGACAGCGCTCGACACTGAGCGGATGACGCGAGACTAGGAGCGGTGGAAGAGTGGATGGAGGCGCTCGACGCTGCGCGGGTGAAGAGAGGCATGGTGCGAGCCTGTGGGTCGCGGGTCCACCCATGACGCAAGGGACCTTTGATTAAACCTCTACCTACTGACATAGTCATGGAGCTAATTTCTGTAAGTGGTGACTGGGGAGATATTGAAGGTCAGCCCCTTTTTAAAAACACATGAGAAATGCTACGAACTTTGGATAAAATATGAAAACGGTTTTGGAAAAGCTTTTGTTGGAGCAGATCATCCTCCCTAGAGGAACGCTCAGTTGCGTAGCGATAGTTCATGCAGGGAAGGGAAAGATGCAGTCATACATAACATTGGCTTGATGTAAGTAGTACATAGGTTGTTTGAGTTTAAGTAGTATGATGGAAAAGTGTCAAGTTGCTATATGGACACAGAAGGCTGGTATTTTTGCAGGAAATCAACAGTAGTGAAGATTTGAAGTTTTGTGGATGTGTCAGATGATCTGATGATTGTACAATGAGAAAACTTGACTCAGAATTTGCAACAGACACTAGAGACTCTGCCTTGACGACTGAACCATGACATAGTTGACGGATACCGTCAGAGGGACCATGAAAGCGCCAGCAATAAGGTCATGTCAAAGTTTTTGATGTGGAACGAAATCTTGAGAAAAGAGATTTTATTATATTTTCCCGAGGGGAAAGATGCGTTCCCCCCCCCCCCCCCCTGGGAATCGACTCCCCCCACCCTGTATCTGGTGGTTAGCAATATGACATGCCCTAACCATGCCCTTCAGTCCCAGCCAATTTAAGCAGTTATATTCCCTTCAAGTCCTGAAAGTTATTTGCTATGACTCAACTATGACTCTACTCGTTGGCAGCCATAAGGCTGGTTTTTTGGGGGCTTTCTTGTAGTTTGGCAGCTTACACCCTTCGGGATTCTGGCAGGTGGTCCGGAAATAACACCGGCAGGTGATATTTCACCTTTCAGACTTCTGATATGGATCTTGGAGCTTGTGGGAGGTTGTTTTTTTCAGTAATGGTCTAATTAAAACCTTATTTTGATCCTGACATTTAGAGAAAAATTAACTTAAAGAAACGTTGTTGCAATGTCTTTGGTACTGCTTTCTGGATGTAAAGAGTATACTAGCTCAGAATTGTGTGGACAGCTATGCACTGGGCTCTGCGTCTGTGAGACTGACTGGACGTTCACAGCAATGCTGAACTTGTTTCGAAATGTTGGGGCACGCGCTGCTGCCTTTTTTTCTGACAGAGCCTTAAAAAAAAAAAAGAACTGAAGGAATTTGCTTGTGATACAAGCCTGTTTTTAAGCCCACTAATTGCCGATGCATGTCTGCTGTGTACCCCAAGAAAGAGCCCCCCAACTGTATTGACGAGCCTATGACTGACTTTTATGCCTTTATGAATAAAAACCCAACATAAGTGTACCTGGATTTGTTTGAGACGTTGGCAGTCTGGCCAAAGTTTTATAGATAGTTAATGATTCTATATGTCTGGATGAGATAAAGTCGGAGAAGCAAACGTCATGGGGAGTTCAACAGAACATACAGACTGATTGAGGAACAGAGCCAGGTTGCGTAGTTTTCACAACCACCCAAATTTAAGACTGACAAAACTGATTTTGATCCCGACGATCCTAAGCTCAAGGGGGCGTTTTTCCACTTGGGGGGAGGAGACATAACTGAGGTGACTGCCCACGCTGCATGAAAGTGGAGACGGCCCTACACGGCGGGACATGGGTGTAACTAACGAGACGTCAGCCACGCACGAACTTATGTGAGGTCTCCTCCCTCGAGCCCAGTGATGATTTAACCCATTCCAGTCCAAAAATTATATGAATGGTCCCATCCAAAAAATATGGTGGTAAGCTTTTTTCAGATTAATCACATCAAAAGACGAGGGGGCCACTTCGTCTCCATCTGAGAAATCAAGGTTACATCACCGTGGAGGCGAGCAGGGTCTTTGTTACTACTAGAGACACGGTCAATACTGTCTGTGGAATAGCACTGCCTCAGCAGGTCACAGACATGTCACAAGCAAGAGAGCTTCATAACGGAGTCTAGATGCGCCTTTTACACCTAAATAATCCAATTGATGGTTATGTTATTGAGAATTGTTTCCCCTAAATCCCTTCCTCGTCCACGCCTTACCTTTGTTGAACTTGATGACAAGTGTCTTTTTTTTTCAAACCGATAAGCTATGGAAACTATGGTGTACTGAAGCCCAGTTGCCCCTAGCCCAACTGGCAGCAGTCCCCACAGAGTGACCTATTTTCACTGTCCTCTTGCCTGGCAAATGTTTATCCTCTCTGTGCCCCTACTGAGATTGGCAGTACCTACTTGCCCTTACCAGTCAAGTTGTTTTTCCAGTATAAACCTGATTCAGATTCCTAAGGGGGCCCCGCCTGTTACTCCACGGGCCATTACAGGAGTAGAGCAATTCGCCTTACTGGATGTTGTCCTTTTAACGTAGTTGATGACCTTAGCTGTTTATGTGCCTCTCCATTTTCAAGGCAAGTTTTCCAGAATGCGTTTTGTGTTGTCTGTCACGAAGGGTTCAAAAGTTTCTCCTCAGAGACAAACTCAGTATTGCCAGGAGGCTGGTGGTATTCCTAGCCACTCTTTTCTCCACAGCCCCAGAAAGATACCTGAACCAGAGGAAAGAAAGCTGGTCGTCCAGAATACTAGCCCTTTGGTCCTGAGTCCGTAAGGCCTCCTTCACATGTTTCTAGTACTGGCCAGCTACTGCAGAGCTGGGATAAGGTCTGCCGCCTCCAGCACTGATGATTGCCCCTTGATAACGATTGCCTCTTTCCCCCGATTTTGCCCCTTAGTCAGGAGTCAATGTATGAATGCATTCCATAGCCCTAATAGCTCGGCAATCCTGTCCTGGCCCGGCCCTAGCACACCCCACTAGAACCAGACCTTTTGTTTTATGTTGCACTGAGTGTGAACTCCTGATGCCCCATCACACTGATAAGGTGCACGCTCCTGAATCTGCCCGTTTCTGTCTTGTCACCCAGTCTTCCAGATTCAGAGAGGGGGGAGAGGGGGTTTAACCGAGAGCAGAGTGTTTAACCCGATGTTGAGTTTTTTCTCATAGATTGCTCCATTCTGCTGGAGAAGACAGACGTTTCTACACTGATATGCAGTGTCAGGGGTGCCCATGAGGTTAGTACAAAGCAGAACCACCCCTCCACACAGGTCAGCGCAGTTAGGTCGAAGTGGACGCCAACTCAGGGAATCGCTACAGCTGGTGTGGAAGGTAACAGGGGAAACATCTATCCAGGTATAGTGTTGGGCTCTAAACATGACTCTACACCCCTATGAAAGGCTAGGATTTTCTCACCTCTTCAGGGACCCCCTGTTCAGCATGGCACGCTGATTAATAGCAGCGCATGGATGCTCACTTACTTCCACAAGAGGTGGGCGGATCTAAAAGTAAAAGCACACACTTTTGTCAACTCCACGGCCTAGGGCCGGAAGGTTTTTGACAGATGGCAAGAGGCACTGCAACAGATGGATTCCCAGAGACTTTCCGGAGCTCTCAAGCGGTAGTTCTGACCTAAAACTTTTTTTGATCCCAGTGTTCCAGTCCCTGGGGTCCGAGAGTCATCAGCTGAAGGAAAGTGTGGATGAAAGCTGGAGCCACCTATCTCGATTGACCTGGATTCCTGGATGAGAGGGTGAGCCTGCCAAGGAAAACAACACCCAGAGCCCCTGCCCCGACAGTAAGCGTCAAGTAGCCTCCCACGGCCAACACACACTCCAATGGCCATGCAGTGGCCTCCGTCACATCAGTGTTTGCCCCGGGCGTTACTACAACTACCCTGTCACTCTAGACTAGTGAAAGCCTGTATAGTCTGTGCCCGCCATGACTCTGGTAAGGTGGTAAAGACCCCACAGAGGTGAGCACCAAAGCTGCTGTATCCCTTCCAGAGACGGCAGATGGATTTTATCACACTATACCACCAAAAGTGGTCACATAGGCATACGGTGCTGATCTCTTTTCCAGTGTGGCCAGAGACTTTCACACGACCACGGCTACTGCCAGAGCTCAGCCAAGAGTTCGTGAGTGATGATTTTTTATGCAGGTTTGGATTTCCAGAGACCAAGAGTCCGTCGGCAGAACCCATTCACTGGACAGGTAAGACCTTAAGCCTGTCCCTCCTGGGTGTAGAAACCTGCCCTGCACACCACTTACCATCCCCAGCTAGTGGTGTGGTTTGAAGTCTAAAAGGCACTCCTTAAGTTCGAAGATTCCAGGAGGCCATTGAGTAACAGGAAAACCTGGCCCGAGTGCCTTCCCTGCTGCCGCCACCATTTTGAGATACTTTTTGGCTGTCACCCCCAACTAATGATATAGTGTGAAGGTGGCATCAGAAGTAGCAGGAGCCTGCAGAGTGGCACAATGATATAGTGCGTTGGTGGCATCAGTAGCAGCAGCAGGAGCCCGCAGAGTGGCACAATGATATAGTGTGAAGGTGGCATCAGTAGCAGCAGCAGCAGGAGGAGCCCACAGAGTGGCACAATGATATAGTGTGTTGGTGGCATCAGAAACAGCAGTAGCCCGCAGAGTGGCAAAATGATATAGTGTGATGCTGGCATCAGTAGCAGCAGCTGCAGCAGGAGTAGCACACTGATATAGCGTGAAGGTGGCATCAGAAGCAGTAGCAGCAGGAGCCCACAGAGTGGC